>VWYO01020456.1:44616-76419 GCA_013400275.1 Rhadina sibilatrix | reverse complement strand
TCTTTTTTTTTTTTTTTTTTCACGCTGTGTTTATGGCTGAGAAAAACAAGATTATAATAGACAGGACTTTGCTTGTGAAAACAGGGAACAGATCAAGCTGCTGATTCACATCTTTCTTGCAGAAAACATGTTCTTTGTTGCTATTACAATTTAAATCTTCTGAAATAAGGGTGGTGTGCTAAATCTTGTATTTTTTTGTGTGTGTGAATACATTTCTGACTTATTCACAGATCTACGAGATTTCATATGTATTCAGATATATGAAATTTCCATAGCATAGCACTCTCCTGATTTGTCTATTCAACCCTACTTATTGTAAAATTTGTTCTCATTCAAATCTTGTCGCAGGTCTGAACAATTTTGGTGGAGTTAACTGGACAACCTGGCCCAATTTTGATATAATTATTAAATAACCACGTGGCAATTTTTTTTTCACCATGTTTATTTTGTTTATTTTTGTCTTCTCTGCTTACTCAGACCATTCCACCTGCAGATCTTTCAGGATCCAGCTTGCAGGTACACAGAAATGCTGGAGTGGGAATTTTATTTTCTGGGAAAAAGCTCCAGGATTCCCTTCCCAGAGGTGAAAATGTTGCATGATTCACACTGGAGAAGAGGGGAGGGAGCAAAGGATGGGGTTTAATTAGGCCACAGCTTTATTACCTGAATTTATCCTGGAATTATGCAGTGATAACTCACTGCGGTCACTTCTTTCCTTCCTGGTGGTTTGTGCCACCACCAATCCCACCCTTCTGGGTGACCCTTGGGGGTGGGTGGAGAATGACAAGGTTTAACCACCTCCTTTCTGCTGCTTCTTGCCTCCTCCAGCCCTGAAAACCCAGCAAGTTCCTCTCTGCTGTCCTCAGTGCATCCTGCAGCGTCTGGGGAGAAGGTCCTGCCTCCACCCTCATCTCCAGCTTCCTTGCAAAATCCCAAACAGTCTTCAGCTGGGAATGGCATGATCATTTTGGATACCTGGTGGTGAAAAAGCAGAGAAGAAACTGCCCCAGCTGCTGTGGGACAGCTTGGCTGTGATTTTGGGATGATGGGTGCTGTGGGAGCAGTGGGGTGGTGCTGGCAGCTCTTCCCTGCCCCTTGCTGGGCCAATCCTCATGGAAAAGGTCTTGGGCAGAAGAAGGAGGCTCTCTACACTCCCTGTAGCTATGCAGGAACTCATTGGAGGTGATTGGATGCTTTCTGGGAGAAAAGCAAAGTGGATGTGGTCATTCCTGCTGCAACCACAACTTGAAAATTGCAGCATTTCATTCTCTGCCGTTGGTGCTCCCAGGGCAATCCCTCTGTTTATCCAAGGCATTTCACCAGGATCAGTTTTTTCCTTGGGATCTGACCTCTGGTCCTGAGGCAAAACACAAGCTGGATTTAAAGTGGGATTTTGTCAGAGTGAGGGGTCCAGGTTTCACCATGGCAGCTCAAGAACTCACATAATCATAAAATAATGGCATCTGAGATTGGTTTGGGTTGGGAGGGACTTCAAAACTCACCTGTCAGGGGCAGGGAACTTTCCACTAGATCAGGTCTCTCCAAGCCCTATCCAGCCTGGCCTTGGACACAGCACGTTTCTGATGCTCCACAGAGAGAATTGACCAACCCACAATTAGATTTGATTAGAGGAACCAGAGATGTTCAGGAGAGCTCACTTATAAATTGCTTTTTGCAGCCAAATTAAGGTTTATTGCTGGGGTGTCTTGTGCTTTGCACCAGCCCTGCTTTGCAGTTTTATCCCTTGCTTTGTCCCTTGTCCTTCTAGGGCCAAAAAGCAAAACGAAATCAGCTCTCCCTGTAGGCGCCACGGGCGAGATTTCAGCCTGCAGGATTCAAGGGACAAAATCCCCACAAGGTTTCCCGGGCTTTAATGCATTCAGTAAGTGTAAAAACCTCCTCAAACGGAGCAAGGCTGTAAAACCCGGCTCCGTACCGACGGCCCCAATTAACACATGACAGATCCCCGCCGCCGCTCCGCTGTGCTCTCCTCTGGAATCTGCTCCACACAACCATAAAACGGCTTCCACCAGGCAGGGCAAGGCACCAGCTTTGTCTTCACGCACATCTGTTGCATTTTTTAAAGGTGAAAATAAAAGTCTGCATTTTTAAAATCGCGATTTTAATAATGCATGGAAAAAGTGGAGCGGCTCTGCTTTGTTTCCATCCAGGTCTCATCTTGCATCTCTTTCACCGCTGCCAAATATTCCCAAAGTAGTTTCTATCCCCTCTGTCATTCCAACAGCAGTGATGAGCTCCTGGAGACCAAGGTGAGCAGTGCCAAATCCTGGCATCCGTCTCAGAATCCTGGTTTGGGTTGGAAGAGACTGTAAAAACAAATCTAAATCCACTCCTGCCATGGGCAGGGACACCTTCCACTATCCCAGGGTGCTCCAAGCCCTGTCCAACTTGGCCTTGGACACTCCCAGGGATGGGGCAAACCTTTTTTGGTCTTTATTTTTCACAGATATCCATGTGAAGGAAAGCTCTAAGGGGAATTCTCATTAAAAAACCCCCAGATTTGAAACAGGTGTGTGAAAAAGCAAATAGTGATTATCTCACTAATAATTTTTTTTTAGCTAATTTAGCAGTTACAGCTTGAAAATTTAAATTGTTTTAACCAATCTATTTTTTTTAAAATCAAGGGATTCATAAATCTATCTTATTAATATTATTTGCCTCATATTTCTAGGCTTCAAATGAGTATTTAACCATGTGTGAGGTTTCACCTATATAAAGACTGAGGAAGTTCTTCCTCAGGATCTTTACATTTGAACAAGGAGTGAAGGGAAAGGGTGGGAGAGGGAGGAAACAACACCATGCCTGTTTTACCAGCAGAGAACTGAGTGTTTTAAAGTTGAATTTAGGTAAAAATATAGATTAATCCTGATTTTTGAACCCCTGTTCACTGTTTTAAGCTTATGATCACACTTCAGAAGTGATTTTGCTGATACAGATAAATAAAAATAAGGTTGTCCCCTGCCCAGAGAGCTGCTGGAGCTGTATTTCCTCTTCCAGGGTGAAACATGATGAGACCCAGATGGGAGAAAGCAAAACTCTCCTTAATGACAGCTGATGTTTTCCTGGATGAAGCCAAATCGGAGCAGACAGCAAAGATCCTTATCTTAGCATGGGAAGCTTGACAGCAGAATGTTTCTCTTGATTTCAAGATTATTTTGTTATTGACTCCAAAACCACACTCCAAAAATAACTCAGATTCATGTGTTTGCTGATGCCTGTGTGCTCCTCCATCCTCCTTGCACAGGTAAGTCCCAAATGCATTTTTAATTTAAAACTGTCTCATATAACAATGAGAAAGTTTTCAAATCTAAATATGTGACATCGCTGCATCAAGGGTTTAAAAAAAAAAAAAATCTATATTCATTGTGGAGGGGGAGAAAAAAAAAAGAAAATATTACAAAAGACCAAAAGCTCTAGGGTTCAAGCTAATTTTTCATCTTTTCCATGGGGAAAAACACTGGTAAATGTTAAGAAACACCCTTCAAGAACCTTTAATTTGTTTTTCACTCTCCGAGATATAGATTTTCTCCTTCCCATTTAAGTAAAAAAAAAAATTTCCTGTGGGTTTTTAGAGTCATTTGAGAAAATATATATATATATATTTGTATATTATTCCATGCTTTCTAGCATAGCTTTGATTATGCTGTCAGAGCAGAATAAGCAGAATTTGAGTTGTAGCCAGGTCCACTCGTTTTTTTTTTATCTGCTGAGGAGGATTTTGCTGCAGATCACACAAATCCCGTGCAGGATCAGCTCCTCACTCCAAAATCTTGGTTTCATTGGTCAGTGGCACATGGATCAGGATGGTCCAGCATGGATCAGGATGTTGCCATAAATAGCCAATCTTTTGAAGTTATTGGCAACAGGATTAGGTAGTTTTATTTTTCTTTTACCCTGTGATGTTGCATTTCCTCAATTGGTTTTGCTGCTGTTGAGTTCATGCAGATACAAATGGATCCAGCCCTGTTTATCAGCAAAATGCAGCAAAAAGCATTGGAATTAGAGCTTTATGCTGTGTTTTTGTGTGCTCCTATATTAATAAGGCTCTGAATATGCTTTTACAGGCACACAAATATATATTTATAATGCCTATAAAAACACATAAATATGCATGTGATTGTATGTGTGTGCATAAGCTCCTTGTAATGAGGGATTTTATTAAAAATACCAAGGATTTAGGTAAATTTATAACACTTTGCCTTCACTGAGGCAAAGTGATCACTTTGTAATCGTTACATTTATTAATATAAATTAATCAAATGTATCTTCAGAAAGGTAGAAGTCTTGGCCTCCACATTAATGAGTTCCACTTGGATATCTGGAAGATGACTTGGCTAGCTTTTTTTGGACTTAACCAAGCAAGTGTTTGCAGGTGTGTGAGAAAATCAGCTTTACATTTATCATTCTCATCAGGCCGTGGCTACATCAGTAAATTCACTGGGACGTTGAGTGGGAATTACCCTGGGTGACAGTGGCCTGCACGGGGGGCCAGCACAAAGTCCAGAGGTCACTTCCAAGGGTAATGCAAGGCATAAAGAGAATTGAAGCAGGACAAAAGGTTTGTGTGGACATCATGTTCCATTGCTGCTGCGGGCTGGAGAGAGCTGGGAGGGCAAGATCTAAATTCCCAGTAGATAATCTTCCAGCAGGACTGCTCATATCCGTGACTCTGGGTATCTCACCCTGTCAAGAGCAGCTAAAAACACTCCAGAATATAAAGCGCAGCAGTTGTTCCAAAGTTCACTCAGTAGTTCCAAACCATCCTGTAAACCCTGAGCACGACACAACAAAGCCTGGCCTGGATATTTTTCCATTCATTCTCTTTGAAGCATTTTTTAGATAGTTGGGGTTTGAGTTGGGAGAGCCGTTTTTATAAATGCTCATTATAATTTTTATAGAGATTTTTTTTTTTTTTGGAAGGCTTTTAAAAGTGCAAGTTAAAAACCCCTCAACCAAGAACTTGGTCTTCATGCCTGAAATGATGCCATCAGTGAAGTCACTGGCAAAACTATGGATGTCAAGAGCTGTAGGGTTTGACCTCTGGGCTTTGGAGCTGAGCTGGCAAGAAAGAATAAATAAATCCTGCAAAATGATATATGAACTTTACAATCTGTGCCTCACGTTTTAGGCAGGCTATACAATAAAATATCCTAAAAATCTAGTCCTGGCTTTTTCTATCGAGCTAATTTGTAGTCAAGGCAGCTTAGTTCACGTTCTTGAACATGCTGAATAAGCTGAGAGGTAAAAAATTATCAGCAGTGTGTATTTTAAGGACTTGGACTAGACCCTTTCAATGTCAAACCACACTGGATCAAACCCAAACACACTCATCAGTTAAAACCCAGGTTCCTTCAGAATTTGGCCTTAATTTTGCTTTTTGCATGGGATTTGATTAACACCAAATTCGTACCTTTCAGAAGATCTTCCAGAATGCATCATTTGGTTTTATTATCAAAAACAACCTGTAAAAAAAAAATTTTTTTTTCTTCCTCTCTGTATACCAGGCAGAAAAATTAACAAGTTTTGTTTGATGAAAACTGAAGACAGAATATGAAAAAAAACAACCAAAACAAACAAACAAACAAAAACCACCGAGGCTCAATCGGCTTGGTCGAAAAAAATTCAGTGAGTGACACAAGGAGTGCTAATGCCCCAACCACTGCAAACCATCCCTGCATCCTCCCAGTCTTGTTAAAATCGATCCTGTCCATCCAAGGCAGTGTGTGGAAACCCTTTCCCCAAGCAGCCGTTTCATCTGCTTGTTTATCCCGAGCCTCCCTGGGTGTGAGTGTTGTGTGCAAGGCTGGCTCCCAGCGCTCTTCCCACATTTAGTTCCCTGCTGGCAGGTATTAGCAGCTCTCCTGTCCTCACTCCTGGCTCCGGTTTTGTGTATTCTGGTCGGAGGAGCTGTCTGCTAACGGGGCAGCGAGGGACCAAACCCAACCACGTCTGGGGGGCTCATTTTGCCATCGCTGAATTCCACCAGCGTCCCCAAGGGAGTCACTGTGGGAGCAGCCGAGCTGCTGTGGCTGTGTGCAGCTCCTCTGCTCGGCTCTTCCTTCACGTGCTCAGCAACAGAACATGGGGGAAGGTTTGGATCCGGCTCGGAAAAAGTAATTGGAAGTGGGAAAAGAAAAACGCTGATGTTGGATTAACCTCCAAATTACTGCAGAGGGTGATGCATGAAGTTTGAGCTTTGGTGTTTTTCAGGTTCTGTGCTGCCCAGGGGTGCAGCTCTGAGCTCACATTCAGGGTCACTCAGCTCTGCACAGAGCAGGGACACAAAACAAATCCTGTTCCTGCTGCACACCAAGGACAACTTTCAGCCCAACAGCACAAACAAGGGTGGCTGGAGGGAGGAACAAGCAGGATGGGACCTCTCAGCCTGGAGCTGGAATTGGACAATTAAACCCCAATGTGCAAATGGACTTATCAAAGTGTGAGACCTCGTGACTGTTTGTCCATTTTGTGACCATTTTGGGTCCACCTTGGGTGTAGCCCTGGCCAGGCCCTGTCCTGCCCAAGGTGTATCCTAGACACCTTTCAATAAACACCTGTTTTATTCTCCAGCTCTGCCCAGTCTCTGTTTCAGGTCAGCCTTCCCAAGGTACCAAGGGAAGAGCCCCAAAAGCTGCATCCCCTGGATCTTGGGGACAGATGTGCTGGAGGGCCCTCAGAGTTTCCCCAGAATCCTGGAATGGGTTGGGTTGGAAGCCTCTGAGGCAGAACAAATGCTGGGTCTGCACCAGAGACTGGAGTGAAGGAGAGGGAATTGCTGCCCTCAGGGAAACAGGAGCAGCCTTTAAACATCCTGCAGTTTTCAGCACTGCAAAACACAGCAGGTGATGGAGTCGTGGGATGCTTTGAGTTGGAAGGGATTTTAAACCCCTTTAAAAATTCCAGCCGTGGGCAGGGACACCTTCCACTATCCCAGGCTGCTCCAAACCCCAGTGTCCAGCCTGGCCTTGGGCACTGCCAGGGATCCAGGGGCAGCCACAGCTGCTCTGGGCACCCTGTGCCAGGGCCTGCCCACCCTGCCAGGGAACAATTCCTGCCCAAAATCCCATCCAGCCCTGCCCTCTGGCACTGGGAAGCCATTCCCTGTGTCCTGTCACTCCATCCTTTGGTCGATAAGACACTTTTTGTCCTGGGAAGCTTTCACTCATAACTAATTTTTGCTAGGTGCTGTAATTCAAACAGGCGCCGAGTCAGCACAACCCTTAATTTTCGGTGTGCACAGGGTCAGACCTGATGATCATTCTTGGCCTTAAAACCTGTGGCATCCCCTCTCCTGCTGGAAAATCCTGGTTTACAGCACTAGTTCTTCATGCCAGGAAGGTTCTTCCTTCCCCTCAGCCCACGCAGCAGCTCCTGTGTCCCATCTGGGCAACTCTCTACCAAACCCTGCAAGTGCACCTTGGAAAGCTGAGCCAGAGCTGAAATGTGAGAACGAAAAGGAAGTTTTTTGGCAGGCAGCCTCCCCACATGAAAGGATTTGGGCTTGGCTCTGGAGGCACGTTGGGAGGTGAGTCCCTGCAAGGCCAGGGGCTGTGCCAGGCCCAACATTCCCCCAGTAGCTGCCCAGTTTAAACCCAGCCAGCTGACAAAGCCCTTGGGCTGCAGCAGCATCCCAGCCCTGCCGTGTGACAACCAGAGAAGGTTTCCTGGCATTCATCTTTTGTATTCAGTTGGCCACTACTTTTTTTTTTCCCCCCACCAGAAGCAAAACTGGCCCCCAGACAAATCTGTGGCAGGGTGCATTACAAAGCCAGGAACATTAAAAGGAGCAAAAGGGAAGCCAAATTGCTTGTGGAAATCAAGATTTGCTTGGATTTTCTTTTGCCATGGGAAGGCAGAGCTCTCTGCGCTGCGAGTGATTCTTGGTCTGAGGACAAACAGCGCAATGGTTGCCAGAAACAGGGGCTGTGGGCAGGAAATTTTTATTTCATTATTATCTTTTTAAACAGCTCTGACTGTAAAACTCCATCCCTGGAAGGTTGGAGGAAAGGCTTCCAAAGTTCACTGACTTCCCAACCCTGACAGGGATTCTCCTGATAATGGCACAGCAGGTCCACAGTGGCAAAGCCTAATTGACAAAGATCAAAATCTAATTTGGATAACACCAGGAGCCGAGGGGGTCATGCTCCAAATAGTGCTTGAGCCACAACCAGCCGTGTTTGTCATTTCACGGGGAAAATGCAAAAAAGATCAGCCCAGGTCCCCAAATGAGGGAGATGCCAATAATATTGAAAAGCAGACGCAGGAAGAAGCCTTGCTCCTGAGGGTACAATTACCGGGGCTGTGATGTGAAATGATAAAAAAATATTAAGTAGATTTTAATGTTGTAACAAAGGGTGGCCCTGCACTGGGCATAGGAATAGGGGAGGAAAGGTCCTTGGGGCACACCCAGATGAAAAATAATACAAGTGTAGCTATTAGCAGAGCATTTCACGCCAGTGAAATTCCTCTTTGGGAGGAATATTTCCTTACCTGGAATATAGGTCACTTTTCCTTGGAAGAAGCAGTTTTTATTATTATCTATTATTTCCTTGAAAGGAACTAGACTAACCTGGTCCATGGCTTGAAATAAGAAAAACAACCAGAAAAACCCCAAACCAAAACAAAACAAAAAAACCCAACCAGGNAAAAAAGAAAAACAACCAAAAAACCCCAAACCAAACCAAAACAAAAAAACCCAACCAAGCAACCAAACAAAAAAACCGAGAAACCCAACCCAAATCAACCCAACCCAAACCAAAACACAAAAAAACCCACACAAAAACCACACACACAAAAAACCCCCCACAAACCAACAAACAAACAAAAAACCACCAAAAAAAAAAATCTGCTGGGAGGTTTTGTAGGATTTTTCCATGTTTTCTGGGGTCTGAGGTATTTCAGGAGCTGTGCTGATAAACCAGGTTAGGATAATTGAGGAAGGAAATCCTGATATTCACAGAGAATTCCTGATGTGTTTTTATGTGTGTTTCCACCTCCAAAATTAAAAATCTAACACAAAATCCTGTTGGAACCTATAGGATTTCTTTTTATATTCAGTGTAGTTTGCTGGCAACGAAAAGAAATTTTAGGTAAATTTTGTTCCCTCCTTATAATTTCTAAGGAGTAAATGCAATACTCAACTCATCCATTTACTCTCCTGCAGCTTCTGTGGGATTTTTCTCACTCCTCACTTTTGCCTGTGAATTGTGTTCCATTTTCCCATTTAAAATTTGCAAATTACAGCAGAAGAGAAATAATTTCAAGGCCTTCCTCTGCACTGGGACTGAATTCATGTAGATGCAAGTGAGCCAAGGTACTGCTGGCTTTTGGGGACTGTGATAGTCATTGGAAATTGTACAGTAAAAGGTTCTATAAAAGGGATCTTAACAAAAAAAAAAAAAAGGAAAATTATTCCATAATGGACAGTGAGAAGGAGAGTGCTTGGAGGAAAATTGGGGCTGAGCTGAGAGGTAACTTGGGGTGGTGATCTGTCTGTGTTCCTTTTTGAGTTTATAAGGATTTAATGTGATTTATGAAAGTGGTTTAAGTGACTTAGGAGCATGAGCTCCACTGACTCAGCTTTTCAAGCACAGAGAGGAGCTCAAAGCACGAATCTCCTCCTGAGTTTGTCCTCCTGAGCAGCTCAGGTGCTTCAGAAAACGCAACCTCATCCTTCCCCATTAGAGGAAAAATGAACACTGACCCTATAAAAGGAGGCCAAGAGGTTCCTGCACCCGCTGTGACATCACAGAGCTGTTCAGAGGAGGCTGAAAGGGCTGCAACGAGCTGGTTCCTGCCTCTGCCTGGCACTGCCAGTTTTGGTGCCGCCTCATCTCCTCTGCCGTTTGGCAAAGCTCGGGCAAAGGCTCCAGAGAAGCCTTTGGAGAGCAACAACTGCTCAGCACACAGGTTTGGCACATTCAGCAGCCCAGGTCCAGCACAGAGGGAGCATAAAATGCTCCTCACATTGTTCCTGGGCAGGGGTTGCAGCTGCTGACAGGAGCTGATGGAAAAACAGCAACGCAGCTGCCTGGGCACCATCCATCTCCAAGGGATGGTTGTTCCTTGTGCTGGCATAGAAAACACAAGGAAAAGCAGAGTTGTAGCTCTGTCTTCTCATGAGCTCTGCATTTTTTTTTTTTCCTTGCTGGTTTCTCACAAACTGGAGGGTCCTGGTCTACGTGGCACAGGTTAGTGACAGGTGGGAGGTGGATTCTCAGTGAGATGTACAGCTCGTCGTGCTTGTCAGGGCACTGGTGAGGCATAGAGATCCTTTTCATGACAAAAAAAAATGAATGATTTTTATATCCTCAGAGGTGAAATCAAACCAATCCCATTAATTTCAATTAAAATGTTACCTGTCTTCAGCTATGTCTTTTTTTTTTTTTTTTTTTTTTTTTTTTTTTTTTTTTTTCTTTCACCCTCAAAGACTGTTTAGGGATGGGAAAAATGAAATATTAATGCATTCTATAAATAATATGTGTGAGGTCCACGGGGACACAGAACCCCCACATCACTAGTTAAATTGATATTCCTCTTAGGTTTTGCAGGAAATTGGGGGGTTTTGTGGCTTAATTTTCAGGAAAGGTGGTCAAACCTGGGTCTTTGCTGCTGCTCCTTTTTTTCTGGATGTTTCAGACATTGGGCAATGCCAAAAGTTTCAGGAGAGGTGCCACTGACCTGTACTCATGCAATGAATTCTGCTATGGAATTTGGAGGAGTAAGGAAGAGCAGGATTGGGGCTTTTAAGAAAGAATAATTGTCAAAACACAGTTAGTTTCTGCTGCAGAAAATTCCCTGCACATCATGGTTGTAAGGAGCTTCCTGTAATTCACAGAACCACAGAACCACACAATGGTTTGGGTTGAAGAGACCTTAAGATCATCCAGTTCCAACCTCCCTGCTGAGGGGTTTGCTCTCCAAAGGCAATTTTTTTTTGTGGAATTCTTGCAGACATTTTCAACACCTGTGACCACCACATGGCGAGAGCAGCTTTGAACAAAGCAGGAGCTTCACCTGCTGCAGCTCCCTCTTGAAAATAAAGCACAGTGTGGTTCCTTCCTCCTTCCCTGGAATGCAGCAGAGGAGCTTTTTCTCCTTTTATTTTTATTTTTGTGTGCATGTAATAACACAAAGTCTCTGCATGAGCAACCAGCAATGTTTATTAATAGAGATCTCCAATTTTGGAGTCTTTGGTAAATTGAGAACACACTGAGAAAGAAATCTTATCGCTCGGATCGTAGGAAATCCATTTCCAAGTTGTCTGTTTTTCATCAAATTAAAATTAGTTTCATGGGAATATGAGGAGGTTTTTATAATTAGATAATGGAAATTTGCCTAGGTTATCTTCCACTTATTTGGACGGAACATAAATAACGGGAATGTCACGTCATGCCAGTGTTTACTCATCTAACTCAGCACAAATCCTGGGTCAAGCAAAAAAGATTTGGAAACATTTCAGTGCTCGTTGCTTAGAGACCATTTTTAACCACGGGAAGGATCTCACTGGAAGCCACGGCTGCAGAGTGAAAAATCTGAAAATTGCAGGTTTTTGGAAGGGACTTCAAGGACCATCTTGCTCCAGCTCCCCAGCCACGAGCAGGGGCATCTTCCACCAGACCAGGTTGCTCCAAGCCCTCAGGTGAAATATTCCCAAGAGTTATCCACCAACTGGGAATGGTGTTCCCATTCCCCATCCCATGGAGAGATGGGATGGGGGATTATTTGGGCATATTTCTCATTTTCAACCAGACCCTGTCAGCAATCAGTACATTTTGCTTTTGATTTTTTTCTTTTTATTTTAACTATTATGATCATCTCTGCTTTCTCCCTTCTCCACGCCTGTATTGAATATTGAATCCACATGGATTAGGTGAAAATTCCGGAGGTTTGGAGCTAATTTCAGTGGGGTATTGGCAACAGCTGGTGGTGTTGACCCTTCCCATTCCAGGATATGGTGTAATGGAGATAAAAAAATGACATCACATCCCTCCCAGACAACTGTGATGTCATATCCCAATTATCCCAACTGTTTTCCTCCCCAGGCATTCAAAAGTCCATTTTTCACTCATGTCACTTGTCTCATACATGAAATCTAAATCAATTAAAATCAAATTTCCAGCTGGCTGAAGTGGGTTTGCACGTGTTCCCACCAGGCATAGCTCTCCAATGATGTTTGTGTGACCATTTCTTTCCAGGTACGCTGGATTCACTGCCTGAAAACTAGGAAATACCCTGATAGGAAGGCTTTCCTCCTGAAAATGGCTGAGAGCTGGAATTCGTACAGGGCAATCTTGCAGATCACAACCAACCCGTTCAGCTCTTTAAATAAAGGGGAAAAATTCTTCCTCAGTGCCTGACGAGACACTAAAATTAAAGAAACCAGGGAAAGAGCATGCCCTGCATCATCATTTTCAGAGGAGCTGGAAATAAACATGTATAAGCAGATTTTAGGGAATATTCAACACCAGCCTGTTCAGGCTGGGAAGACTGAAGAGCTTCCCCACAGGTTTTGCATAGTGGGAGCTGTAATTTCCTTTTCATCCCTGTATCGAGTGTCAGGCTTTTATATATTAATCGCTGATTGGTTTTGTCTTCCTTTAAGAAATGCAATCCCTGCAAACACATCATCCCTCGGTGCCCTCTGCACATGGAGAATGCAAAACCACCATGGTAAAGCATTGCTGCACTGGTGAAATCAGCTGGGGTGCAGCTCTCCCTGCCCCTTTGTGAATCTCAAAAATGAATATATTCCATAAGCTTCCCTCTCCCCTTCTCCACGGTTTCTGCTTTCCCCCCCTCGCCCTAAATTCCATGTGCCTACCCTCAATGTATGGGATTAGGGAAAGAAGTTTAAAATTAACACCTTCAGGCAAAGAATGTCCCACCCCATGTCCATGTGATGTCCCTGAGGATCCCAGCCAGGAGATGCTGCAGGGAGCTGGTGGCACTTGCTGGATGGTGACATCTCATTGTGTCTGAGTCCTTGGCACCAGCTTGAAGATCAAGGAACCACAAAATAGGCTGAGAGTGAAGGGATGCACAAAGATCATCCAGTGCAGCTCCTGGCCCTGCACAGACCCCCCAACAATCCCACCCTGGGCACCCCTGGGTGTCCAAAGGCTCCTGGAGCCTCGGGGCCGTGCCCATTCCCTGGGAAGGCTGGGCAGTGCCAGCACCGTCTGGGGATGAACCTTTCCCTGAGATTCAAACTACCCCCCCTGACACAGCTCCAGCCATTCCCTCAGGTCACCAGAGAGCAGAGATCAGTGTCCTTCCCTCCCCTTCCCCTCAGGAGAAATCACAACTGCAAGGAGCTGAGCCCTCAGTCTCCTCTCCTCCAGCTGAACATTCCAAGTGCCCTCAGCCGCTCCTCACACGGCTTCTCCCCAAGGCCCTTCCCCATCCTCCTTGTTCCTTTGGACACTCTTTAACAGTTTAATATCTTTTTTAGATTGTGGCACCCCAAAGTACCCCAGAACCCGAGGTGAGGCTGCCCCAGCCCAGAGAAGAGCAGGACAATCCCCTCCCTGGCCCACACCGGCGCTGCTGGGCCCGATCCCCCCACGACAGGGATGTCCCCTCTGGCTCCAGGGCACTGGAGCTGACTCACATCCAACTTTCCTTCCACCAGGACCTCCAGGTCCCTTTCCCTGGCGCTGCTTTCCAACCCCTCATTCCCCAGCCTGTCTGTAAATCCAGGGGTGTCCCACCCTGGGTGCAGAATCCAGCACTTCTCCTTGTTGAACTTCACGTGCTCGGCGATTTTTCATCCCTCCAATTTGTGGCAGGACCTCCTTGCCCTCGAGGGAAGCCAACAGCTCCTCCCGGTTTTTTATCATCCTCCCTCTTGTCAAAATCACCCTGGAAAACTGCTCCCTTTCTCCTTGCTGCCTTCAGAGACTTCCAGGCTGTTCCCTGTGCTTGTTCTGCTGCCGAGATCACGATGGACTGGTGATCATCCTGGAGAAGAACCCCACTGGAACGTGCCTATGTTCCCCTTGTACACCTGTTTTGTGGCTCCCCAAGTTCCCTCTGGAAGAGCAGGAGCAGGATTATTTGCAGCCACAGCAGAAAGTTGCATTTCTGGCGTTACAACGCAGCTGTCATCTCCCAAGGAATTACAATTATCTCTCCCGTAATTAGGACAAGTTTGGCTGAGACTCTGAGTCACTGGGAAGTTCAGTTCTGTCGTTTAGCCCAGAATAGCTCTGTGGTTCCATAAATGTTTTCCCTACAGACTAAACCTCGAATTTATGATGAAGGTTAAATCACTCCCACTCCTGAAGGAGAGGAGGAGGTGGGAGGGTTTTATTGGTGGTTTTTTTTTCCAGGGATTGGACACCCAAACATCTGGCAAATGACCAGGTAAAAGAGGAATATGTGCAAACAACAACAACAACCAACAAAAGGAATAAAAATCTCACTGTGCAAAAAAAAAATAGAGAAGCGTGGGATGAAATTCCAGCGTGAGCTTCCAAAGCATAAATTAATAAATAAATACATTCAACCTCAGGTGGATTTTTCTTTGGAATTTTATTACAGAAACCCCAAATTCTTGCAGGTGACCTGGTGGGAAAGCTGGTAACGTATCTAACATGCCAGGCCGAGACGTCACCATCTTAAAAACCAATGAAACAAAGGAAAAAAAAAAACAAAATCAAGATTTTAAACGGCTGAAAAGTCTAACCAATGCACAGCTCTTTAAGCAGAGGGGTAGAATCTGCTCATTACCTTAATTGATTAGGAGTCTGAAGTAGAATCTGCCTTAATTAGTGGCAACAAGCCCTTGAATGTAGGAAAACAGCCCCAAGTATGAGGTGTGAAGTGCTGTTGTTGTCAGGGAGAATCCTCAATGCCCGAGGTAAGTCAAGAAATATTTGGGAAATATTTGCTGCTTCTCTTGCTGCTTTCATTGGCTGACAGCTACGACAGGGAATTTCAGCGGGAAAGAGTGTGGGATTTGCACCAAAAAATTAACATTCGTCTTGTGGCTTTACAAAATAGGAAACGACTGAGGTTAAATTTTTACTTCCTTGGGAGTCACAGAGATCTCCTGCACTATTGTGCTGCATTTTGAGTCAACTGGTTGTAAGTTTTTTTATCTATTCTTCAATCTTGAAGCTATTTTAAGTAACACACCAAGGGGGAAATATCGGTTGGAATTCTGACGTCTCCTCCTTTTTTTCCCCTGTTTACAGCTCAAAACCAAGTAATGTAGGTTTGGACATATTTTAAAATTTTTTTGTTAGTTTTGGTGGTCAATCTGAAGGTTTATGTGCTCATGAAGAAAATCTAAAATAGGGTTTTGGCTGGAGAGAGGGAAAAATTCACTAAGAAAGATGACCAAGGTGTGGTTTGTGTACATTCCTCTGGGTAAATGTCTTTTCAGAACCCAACCTGGCTCTTTTCTCTTGGTTCAATGCTTCCCCCTGCTAAAGCCTGGCTTGTTTTAGGAGCTGTTGGTGAACAGAAGATTTACCTTGTAAAAGAATAATGGAAGTTTTGGGAAGTTTATGCCGGTTCATGTGCTCAGTGTGATGAACAAATGAATGACTGGGTGAATTTTCTTGGGCAAAGAGAGGAACGAAGTCACAAATTATACCATAACTAAAGGAGCAATCTGTGTTATTTATAGCTCTTTATGTCATTCCAGAGATCTTAGAAAGGCAGCTTAAAAAAAAATAAACTTATAAAGAAAAGGAATTAACACCTCTTAAAAATTTTTGCTACGTCACATCTGAGCTCTTCCTATTTCTGATGTGCCACTCACCAGTGAAGAGCACAGGGAAAGGTGCTGGAAGAGAGGCACTGTTTGAACAGATCTAATCATCAATAAGTAATTGTGTTTTAATTAAAATGTGTCATGTCATTCCGAGGGTCCTATATTACATGAGTATGAAAATGTATGACTGCATAATTCGGTAATAATTAGAATTACATTTTCCTAACTCTTAAATTAAAATGCTTGGCAATTAACCGCCTGATAAATCTCACTTTTCCATGTGTGGGTTTGGTTTTTTGTTTTTTTTTTTCCCTTTCTATCTGGGAGTATTAAATAGTCCTAATTGCTGATTGCACATTCCTGGGCTGCTGGCAGTTTTGTGTTGTGTGCATCAGATACAACTCCTCCAAGTATTGCTTTATTTTTGCACATCAGTCAAAGGTCTTGCAAGCAACTTTTACTGACTGGGGAGCTCATGAAGTCCTAAAGCCTCAAAGGTGTATCCATAAAATCAGGGTGGGCAAGGACTTGGTGCAGGGATGTGTAATCCAGACACAGTTCTGAAATTGTTGGATGCACTGCTTGCACCTTTTAGGCAAAATCTGTTGATGGAGATCTTCTGGTTTGTATTGGTTTAGTGAATTCAGAAACTGAATCTGTCTCACTTTCATAGCTTGGCATAGTGACACTTCTTGATTTAGAAGACAGAATCCCTGAATGACTGAGGTTGGAGAAGCCCTTTCCAATTTAGTCCAACCCTTCCCCAGCACTGCCCCATGTCCCCAAGTGCCACATCCACAGGGATTTTAAATCCCTCCAGAGATGGGGACTCCAAACTTCCCTGGGCAGCTGTGCCAGGCCTGGACAAACCTTTCCATGAGGGAATTTTCCCACATATCCACCCTGAGGCTCCCCTGGGCCAGCCTGAGGCTGTTCCCTCTCCTCCTGTCCCTGTGCCCTGGGAGCAGAGCCCGTCCCCCCCGGCTGTCCCCTCCTGGCAGGAGCTGTGCAGAGCCACAGGGCCCCCTGAGCCTCCTTTGCTCCAGGCTTTCCCAATTCTTTCTGGAGTTTTCCAGCCTCTTCCCAGCTCCATTCTCTTCCTAGCCACGCTCCAGCCCCTCCACGTCCTTCTTGTCAGGAATTAATGAGCCCCAGACTGGTTTGGCTTGGAAGTGACTTTAAAACTCATCACAACCCCGTGCCAGGGGCAGGGACACCTTCCACCACCCCCGGTTGCTCCAAGCCCCGTCCAGCCTGGTTTGGATGAGTATTTCAGTAATTTCAGACGAATCCTGCTGCTCCTAAGCCCCTCTCCGGCTGAACAATGAGCAAGTGGGATGGCACAGCCCCGGCTGTGGCTCCGTGTGACAGCTCCGAGCAATGTGGCTTCTTGGGGACACAGAGGTGGCCCCAATGTGCTCTCCCGGGCTCGGACCGTGCTTTTTAGCGTTCCCATAAACGCCCTGCTCCGCCCAGCAATGAGGAGCCCAGCACAAATGCATCTGGAAGAGGTAAAAGCTGCAAGAGGCGTCTCCAGAAAAGACTCTTCCAATTTGCATTTTGAATGGGGTCATCGGCGTCAATTGAGTCGGAAATAAAGGCACTTGCTGGAGATGTTTTCTGCGCTCGCTGCCGAGGAGCGGGGGAAGAGTTGGAAAGGATTCAAGGAACTCACAAGGCAGCCTGGCTCCTGCCCGGGGTGGGTACACACGGCGGGATCACCCAGCACCCCACAAATTCATTGAGACAACCGAGCTTGGGATGCGGCAAACTCCGCGGCGCAATCCGAGCGGCGTCTTCGTTTGACGGGGAGCGGCAGGGCCTGGAGAGCAGCCGCTTTCCTTAAACATTTATTCAACCCCTTCCCTGCAGATGTAACATTTTCCCGTGCTCTCCCCCTGCACTCCGCATCTCGGTGCTCAATGGCGTGAACTTTACTGGGGCGGGTTCTTTAGCGGCTGACTGGAGGTGAGCCAGGAGCGATGACTTCCAGGCATCTCCCCCGGCATTCCCGCAGCCCATCCCGCCCCCTGTGCCGGGGATGGGCGGGCAGGGCTCGCTCCCAGCGCTGCTGCCACCGGGGTCCTGAAAATTCCCATCGTCTTCGGGCTTTTTGAGCTGATGGAGATGAGATTATAGGGAGGGGGGGCGAAAAGGAGGGGAAGACATTTAAATCTGTCACTGGAGTTCTCCCAGCTAGGCACAGTAATGTGTGTACTCTAGGAATTGCCTGAAGAAGAAACTGGGGGGGTTTTTCTCCTTATTGACTATTTTAATTTATTTGTGCATCTCCAGCCCAACTCGGTGGTCACTGCTTGTGCCTTTGGTTATCTAAACTGCGACTTTTCAATCCCAGATTGGACAATTTGACCCTCGTGCTTTGTGCCAGGCAATGCTGAGGCAGGGTCCCTGCAGCTGGGATTTAGGATGAAAGGAGGGGAAGACATTTAAATCTGTCACTGGAGTTGTCCCAGCAAGGCACAGTAATGTGTGTACTATAGAAATTACCTGAAGAATGAATTTAAGGGTTTTTTTCTCCCTATTGATTATTTTATTTGTGCATCATCTTGGTGGTCACTGTCTGTGCCTTTGGTTATTTAAACTGTGACTTTTGGACAATTTGACCCTGGTGCTTCATGCCAGGCAATGCTGAGGCAGGGTCCCTGCAGCTGGGATTTGGGGGAAAAAATGGGAAGACATTTAAATTTTGTCACTGGAGTTGTCCCAACTAGGCACAGTGCTGTGTACACGGAAATTACCTGAAGAATGAATTTAGAGGGTTTTTCCTCCCTATTTATTATTCCAGTTTAATTTTGCATCTCCAGCCCAGCTCAGTGGTCACTGCCTGTGCCTTTGATTGTTTAAGCTGTGACTTTTGGACAATTTGACCCTGGTGCTTTGTGCCAGGCAATGCTGAGGCAGGGTCCCTGCAGCTGGGATTTGGGAAATTGGGAATTGCAGACGGGATTTCAGCTTCTCCTGCACTCAGCAGGGAGAAGGAGAGAAGCAGCTTTAGGCAGAGATTTCTCCTTCCAATGGTGCCGTGGTTCTCCCTCTGGAGAAATCCCTCTCCCCACTGACAGTCTCCCCAAGACAAACCTTGTATACAGAAGAAGAAACCCAGGGATGTAAATCCCTTATTTCTGGTTCTTGTGGAAAAGCTTCTTCACTGAGAAACTCTCTCTGGCCCCATAATTATTAAAATTTTTTAATGTTCATACATGCAGGCTGCAAGCAAACCCGAAGATTCTTTTTCAAAAATGAAGTGGAAAAGCTGCCAACAGTAACTTCTAAAAAACAATTTTACTTAATAGCAAAAAATTAGGTTGTGGAGGGGGGAGGGTGGTTATTATTTTTTTTTTTTTTTTCATAAGGTTGGCCTTTTATTTCTGAGTCTCTGTTGTCACTGGAACACATTTGCAAGAATTTTTGCAACTTTGGGGACTTGTGATTTTCTCACTTATCTGCAAGAAGGCTCTGATTCTCATTTAATCACTGCCTGTGAAAGCTGGGGCTTGAAGAAAATCTCCAGCCTCAGCCACACTCTTTATAACATCAGGAAAATTGGCAACTATTAAAATATTTGCAAATATCTTTCTTGCCAGTTATTTTTTTTCCCCCTCAGTTCTGCTCACAGCCATCAGCAGGGGACCTTTTGAGGGATAACTGCTCCCTACATGGAATCTTCCTGAGCCCAGTTCAGAGCTGGTGGGTGCAAACACAACTGCAGTGGCTTCAGAAATTAAAGGAGAACAATCAAAAAAACCCAAAAAAAACTCCATTGATTTTTTGGTTTTGTGCTATTTAAGCTTTTTATTTACCTATTTCCCTCCTTTCTAAGCAGGAAAAACGCCATTTTTGAAGCTCTTGGACACAGTAAAAAGAAATATGGGATATTTCAAAATGTATCCTGTGGAAGACTTCATTTTGGGCACCTTATTATGAAAGTCTTGCCTTGTATTTTTGACAACACCTCCCAAATTCAAGTCTTCTGTCTCTACCTCCTGCAATTGCTGCAAATATGACATTGGGAAGCTTTGGAGACAGACAGATTTGGAATAGGATAGAAATTGTTCCTTGTTCCCTGCTGCTGGAAGGGAACAGGCCCTGCCCTGGGCAGGAATGGCACCAGGGCAGTGTAATCCAAGGATTTCCTTCTTCATGGATATAGGGAAGCACACACAGATTCCTTATTTCTTGCATGGGAAGGCTACAATTAATTTTCGTGTTATTTTGAGCCTCGTTTTAAGGATTTAAAATCCTTTTGGAAGCTTCCTAGCAGCGATTTGCTGATGGCCTTGCTTTGCCCAGCTCTGGAGGAATTTCAGTTCCTCAATACACAGGAAAAAAAAAAAAAAAAATCAGCGGAAGTGATCGTGTGACAGATCAGAGCAGAATTGGTCTTGGGAAGTGGCAGCATCCAGGTTGAGGTGTGTTGTGGAAGTGAATCCATGCAAAGGTTTGCTGAAGATATCCCCAAATCAGGGGGAGCAGCCAGCAGGAGTTACGGGGCAGTGACAGGAGCATCCTTTCCCCAAACTCTTTGGCAGAGGCAGCAAATCCTTGCTTTGTATTGTGAGGCACAAAAGGGATTTTTCTCTCAATTTCTTTTTTTTTTCCTCCTCTCCAGCATCAAAAAGTATAACAGGGAGCAGAAGAGGTTTGAAAAATCATCTTCTCACTACCTGGAGTTCTCTAGGAGCTGTTGCAACCTCTGGGTGGGGTGTGGGGAAGCTGAGAATCTCCTATTTGGGAAAGCAAAGCTGACAAAACCAGGGAGTGGTGACAGGTTGGACTCATTTTAGAATCATGAAAGTTTGGGAGGGAAGGGACCTCAAAGCCAATCTCATTCCACGGGCAGGGACACCTTCCATAGAGCAGGTGGCTCCAAGCCCCATCCAACCTTTTTATTCTCCTTATTTTCTGCCTTTCCTTTGCTCAGCCACTGCTCAGTGAAGCCCAGAACTGGTGCTGAACCCACAGTTTGGTACCAGCTGAAGCCCTGATTTGATTGCTGTTAATTTGATGTCATTTATCAGCCAACGGTGGAACGGTGGCTGCTCCTATGTACAAGAGCTCCATTTAGTGCTGGGAAAACACTGAATATCAGATTGCTCAGAAGTTACAGTCTGTTCTCACATCCCAAAAATGCCTTTTTTTTTAATTTTTTTTTTTTTTTTTTTTCCCCCAGGGGAATGAATGGCTGTGCCTGGATGAGATGGAGCTGCACGTGGGATATTGGCAGGAGTGAGGTGGATGCAACAAAGCAAGAGGAGAACTGGGGGTTTATTGAAGAGCCACAGTTGTTTTTTGGGCAGTGTTTTCAGACTTGAATAAGGGGAAGATAATGGGAAATGCACAGTTGTAGCCCTCGTTTGGACGTGATTTTTCTGTATATTTGTCTCATGTGAACCCTTTACATCCATTACATCAATTTTCTGGGATAAAGGATGCCTCAGGATTATGGGGTAATTACTGACTTGCAGGAGGTACCTTTCCCTCCACCTACATTGCTCTCAATTTGGGAAAAAACACTATTTTGATTTTTTTTTTTTTTTCCATGGGATGTAGGTGACGATGGGGGACAAGCTCCTCCAGTGCTGTAAGGATTTAATCCTTGTGTGAAAAAGGAGATGTTCAAAACTTCTGGGGTTTAAAATAACTTTCGTGGTTTAATTGAATGGCAGTTGGTGCAAAAATGAAGGAGGGGTTTCCCTGCTGGGGGTGGGTGGTGGGTGGAAGTGAGAGCCATGGTTGGTAAAGAAGAAAATTAAATAAAATTTGAGGTAAAGGAGATGATGTAAAACGAGGCATTTTGGCTTTTGGCTTTTTTTAAATGTATCTTTGTGAAGAGGAACTTAGAGCAGGTCAGAAGTCGATCCTCTGAGGGGCCAATTCCACCACAAGGATGCTGAAAACACGTGAGGAGCTGAAGTGCATCTTCCCTCTCTGCCTCCTTCACCAACCACAGAGATTTTATATTAAAATAACAGCAACAAAAAAAAGAGTGTAGCTGGAATTAGGCAGATGAGAAAATGCAAATTCATGGCACAGAAAAGAAAAGCAGAGCATGAAAGAGAAAAACATCCAGATTGCTCACAAGGGGAGGGATGGCTCAAGGGCTTTCATTTTTATAATTTTTTTTTTTTTTCCAAATAGAAATATTATTGCAGTTTATTTCTATTTTTTTGCGATGGGAGATGGGGGTTGTCTCATGTCCAGGCCAATGTGGGGTTTATTTTATTTATTTTATAGGGTGAGGCTGATTAGCCCACCCTGTCTGCTCCTTCTCCACACAGGCAACTCCTCGTGGACGGACATAGGGCTGGAATTGTGGCCTGGAATTACCTTTCTCTGTTGGTTTTGGGTCATTCCACCTCCCCTTTCTCCCTGGAGATTTATTGTATTAAATTTTCAGGTTTGGCTTTTTTTTTTTTTTTTTTTCCTAAAAGCTGGGAACAAAGGGAGATTTGTAGAAGATTTGTATGAGGCGAGGGCTCATATTTGGTCTATATTTCAGAGAGGTAAAATAAAATGCTGAACCTCCTAGAGATAAACCTCTGGGAGTTCTCCTGGCTACCAGTGGCATATTTCTTCTGTGATCCTTCAGGAGGTTAAGGGTGAGGCTGGAGCTCTGTGAAGAACAATTTGTTTGCTCTTAGCGGAGGCAAAGACGGATGAAGTGGCTGAGCACATCTTGGGGGTCTTGGAGTCATTTCTTTTCAGAGCTCAGCACGTGCCTGTCCTGCAGCCCTTGCTCAGGTCCCCTTCACTGCTTGCAGGATGCTCTCGTGCTTCCCAGACTTTCCCCTGCCTGCAGATCAGGAAAACTTCCTAAAACAATAACGAATGCGCTGGTGATGTGTGTTTTCCAAACACAAACCCTTTTGTCATGGTTTGCTCTTTACTCTCAGATGTATAAAAAGTGGAAGATGAATGAATTTTATTGGACAGACTGGCCTTGAAAATGCTTGTCACTGAAAGGAATTTTTGTCATTGTTTTGTCTTATTAAACACCACGTAAAAGATGAAACCACAGCCTTAGTTTGTATTTATAGGGATTTTTCCCTCAAATGTGCAACACAATGGGCAGCACTTTATCATCAACAGGTAGAGAGGAACAAAGAATCCTGGAATGTTTTGGGTGGGAAGGGATCTTAAATTCACCCACTCCCAACCCTCCCATGAGCAGGGACAACTTCCACTGTCCCAGGGTGCTCCAAGCCCTGTCCAGCCTGGCCTTGGGCACTGCCAGGGATGGGACATGGTGGAAGATTCCTGAACCATCAGGATGAAATCTCTGTCCCCAGGTGAGGCTTCTCACCAGCATCTCCCTAAAACTCCACCAGCCAAAAATCTTAAAATATTACAGAACAGGAAAAAAATAAATCAATTAGCATCACCAATGAACTATAATAATATCATTTCATTCACTGCCTGGAAATCCAGTAGCTTTGGCCCCATGCCATGGTAAATTCTGAGTGGTGGAGTCTTTCCTGTGCTTACACCTCCATTCTGAGAGCCGACAATGATGAGCAGTTTTTAAACATTTAAGTGCTGCCACTGTTTTAGAGAAGGAATTTTATTGCCTTGCTCGGGCAGTTAATATCTCACAGCAGCTGGTATTGATTGCAGTGAGCTGGGCAGTTAAAAAAAGAAAAGGAGAAAATTCTGCAACTTGAGTTTGCTGTTGTTACATGTCACTCCTTGTTGTTGGATGGGTTTAGAAGAAGTTGGACCCTCACCACAGAAGTATCCACATCAGTAATCAAATATAATCCACATTTTGCCAAGTTTCCTGGGCTGTCGCATCTGCCATCACCACCTGTGATAATTTTCCTCCTTTTTTTTTTTCCCCCACTAAATAATCAAATATAATATTCTACTTTTATCCCCCCACCTCTACATGCTGCTTTCTTGCAACTGGCTCTGGTTAGGGATTTCTTTTTAATGTCAGCAAGGAGGTGTGGGTAACTTTGTGCAGGCTTTTTGAGCACTGGAATGGGCACTGTGGAGTCCTGTGCTCCCAATTTCGGGACCTGCCCTCTGCTAACATTAAAAACAGACGACCCCACCTGTGTAAATGAGAATTTACTGAGTCAAGAGACGTGGGACTTTGCAATTTTCTGTCCCAAAATGAAGCCCTGGGTGTTGGTAACGCTCCAGGAGCGTCTTTGAAAGATCCAGACAATCCCAGCTTGAGTTTTGTGGGAAAAGCCAAGAGGGAAACATTCTGGTGGGAACTGAGCAAATTTGATCAAAGACAAAGAGCAGAGAGAGCTGTGGTGCCACTTTTTCCCAGTTAACTTTGGAAAATACCTGCACTTTGAAAAGCAATAAATGGATTTATTGTTCAAAGAACATTCCAGGTGCTCCAGGTGTGTCTGTGGGCTGTGCCAGTGCTGCCTGGGTGATTTGGGGTGCTTCTCACACACTGACTGTCTCTTCAGTGGGTCCATACTGATGGTTTTAGGCCTGGCTTAAGGAGGCCTGAGCAGGGTTTTGCCCCTGTGTCCCATGGGGCTGTGGCAGCACTGGCACAAGGAGCTGTTAAAGCACCCTTATTTTCCAGGGAAAAGGGAAAATATCACCACTGGGGACTTTTAAAGGCAGGGCAGAGCAAAAAGGGCAGGGATGGGAGTGGAGCAGACATCTACACTCCCGGGGTTTATGGCACTGCAGTCACAGACCCCTCTTTACATGAATATTTTAAAAATAACCATCTTTTTATGTGCCATTAGTGAAGAGGTTCTGGTGGGAGTGTGCTGGGGATAAAAGGGTGGCCCTAACCCAGCCCATTGCTGTCATTTTGTGGAGAGTTTACCTTGGTGATGTCCAGAAATCCCAAATTTCCAAAGTCTGTGTCCCTTCTGCTCCCTCTCAGAGCTGCCCTGACGTTCTTCAGCACCCACCAAAATGGAAAGGTGATACTGGCACTCAAAAGGCTGCTGGATCCCTTCAGCCTGGATCAGATATTTATCTTTATCAAGCAGATGAACTCATTGCAGCTCAGTTGGATTTTAAACAGGTTTTATATTTTCCTTTTTAATTTTCTGCTTAGGATGGGGACTGTGTGTAGGAAGCTGCTGAAAAAAATGTGCACTTGCTCTTCTCTTTTTTGAGCCAGGTTTAACTTTCAGGATGATCCTTTTTTACTATAAAAATTTTACTATAGAAAAGAATTTTTTTTTTCGTCCATTAAGATTCATAAGGTCTCTCTGCTTATTTGCTTTTTTTGAGATGGCAACTGAAGGGGTACAAAAACTGGGCACTGAGATAAATTTTCGATCACAGAAAATAGAAAACCAGTCAGGGAGTTACGCTTTAAAAAGGACCAACTTTAAAAATAATAATAATAAAAAAAAAAAGTCCAAAATGTGCCTCGGTCGAGCTTTTATGAAATATGACACATCCCCTAAATATGTCACGTTTATTTTTACAATACTATAAATAAAAAAAAGTTGAGTGAGAAAATAATCTCTTGGCTGTTCTTGGGAGCGCAGCCCCTGCCAGGAAAGGTCTCTGTAAATAGCAGAGGTCAGAACTGCTTGGGATCTCTCCCCTACCCCTCTGAAAGCAAGGAACACATCTCTGTGTACATTCCATAAAAACAGGGATAGCTATTCCTCCTTGGACTGTAAATCCTGGTGACCTGGAGATGCCAAAAAAAAAAAAAAATTTTAGAGAGAAAGAAAATCTATCCTTGGCTACTGTTCCTTAGTGCTGACTTAGTGCTTCCTTAGTGTTTGTCACAAAATTCCCTGTTTTGGCCTGGGAATTTTGTGACCAACACTTTTGGACTGAAAACTTGCAGTTTCTTTAAGTGGGTTTTTCATGAGAAAAAGCCAGTTTTGATGTATCTGAGATGGCCAAGCAGTGCCAGGAAGTTTGAAGGGCTCTGTTGTATTTTGTTTTCCCTGTGTTGATTTTTATTTATTTTTTTTTCCCCCCACGGGGATTTTACACCCAATAATCTTGATGGTGGTTGCTGCTGGAAAGAATTTGGTTTGAAATTTGTTCTCCTCTGTGTAAAGAGATTTGCAAGGGATTTTTATTTCTTGCATGACCATGATTTAGGGGACTTCTGGTTTAGATGCTGATGCTGCAGTAGGAGCAGCAGAAATGAAGTGCTTTGGGAAGGGCAGAGGTGGAAGGAAGTTCATCCTTTCCAGCTTCTCTGGAAGTGGTGTACTTTTCATCTATAAATCCATTTTAAGAGATTAATTCTAATTTATGCTCCTTCAGGGGCAGCTGGGGATTGTCCCAGGTTTGCTCTGGGACTGGTGGTGAGCAGGGGATTATCCCAGCCCTGGAGCACCCTCAGGGTGCTGGGAATGTCCTGGGTGCTCCCTGAGAGGCTGAGCAGCTTCCTCTGCTCTGCCCATGGAGAGAAAGGTGGGGTTTAATCCTCAGAATTCTTCCTCAGAATATCTTCAGAATTATTCCTCAGAATGGATTTGTTTCATTTTCCAATCCCACAGGGAAACATAAGAGTTGGACCTTTGGAGGGAGGGCTGCAAGGTGCAGTGCTGGCCTTGGCCACGCTGGGCTAATGCTTGGACTCGATCTTGGAGGTCTTTTCCAACCTCTGGAGATTCCTGAGCTGCTTGATTTTGAGGAGAATTTAAGATTAGGGCAATATTTATGGGGATGGGAGGGAATTGGTGATTTCAGGGACTGGCTCCCCATCTTAGAGGTACAAAGGTGAGGTCAAACAATTCCAGTATAAGCAGCTCCCTGCTCTGCTGAGGGTGATCCTTACACATCGTGTGAGGAAAGGGATCTCAAACTGCTCCACACTTTTCTTGGGAAATCCTTGGAGAAAATTCTAAGGACAGGGGCTGAGGGCACACCATGAGCCCATTCCCAAACCCCCCTTTTCCCCCCATCACTGTCCTCTCTACCTGTAATTTTCTTCCTGAATAAATTTCCTTTACTATGTCACTCCCCTCACCACCCCAAACCCAGGCTTGACCTTCTGTGTTTGCTTTCATTAGAATAAAATAATTCCTTTTAGTGCCTTTTGCCCTGGCCAAACCTTCAGCTTTTCCCAAGTCCTTCAGCTCCTTAGGAATTTTATTATCAATGCAGGCTGGATATACAGAATCTATGAGTGTTCTGTGGGAGGTGTGAGGCTCTGAGCTTGTTCATAAATAAATAGAAAAGAGGGAGAGGATGAGTGAGCTCCACTGGGTTTGATTCTTGAAGAAAGAGGTGCTGGAGCAGACAGAAATCTGCTCTAAAAGGCATTTTCCTGCTCTTTTGTGTTTTAAATTTTAGAAGTCAGCTTTATAGCAGCAAGTGACTGTGATCATCTCGTGCTCATGGGGGTGGTGGCTCTGGGAGAGAATCCTGCACGTGGTCCTTGCTCTTCCTTATCTTGAATTACACAAATGATTTTAAAACATATGTCAATAGGCTTTTAAGCAAGCAGGTTCTGTTCTGATTAATTAATCATACAGTTTCTCAGCTTCAAATGAACTTTTTTAATTATGAGTATTTTTTTTTCTTAATTTTTTTGGCCTGTTCGTTTTTACACATCTGCATACGGCTTGGTTTGAACTTATTAATTAGAATAAATAAAAAATAAGGAAAGCAGCAGGTGCTCTCTTATGTCTTCTACAAAGAATCTTATTCTTTAAATTTTACCAGATTATTTTATTCCTGCTGCTTCACGCTGCAGGTTTCACAACAGAAATATTTTCTTTTATTCACATGAGACTTTTTCTTTTTTTTGGTTTTGTTTTGTTTTGGTTTTTTGTTGGCAATTTGAAGGCTGTCATGGTTTATGGAGAAGAAAACATTCTTATTATGTCTCCTTGCTGCTCCATGACTGATTTTACAGGGACTCAGGAGTTCGTTTTAAATAGGTGGATTAGCCCAAAATATTCTGGGGAAGGTACAAAGGGAAATATGAATTTTTTCCTCCCAATTTCACTTGGAGGGGCCATGCTTGGGAATTGTTGTTTGTATCAGGCTGCATTTTTTTGGAGGAGGAGAATGGGTGAATTATGTATTTGTCAGTCACCATTTTTATTTTTAAGGCTGAAGGGCTTAATCTTCTGAGCATTTGAATGTATGAATGCAGAGATGAGGCTAATTATTATTATTATTATTATTATTATTATTATTATTATTCAATGTATTTTGAATTGTCAATGTCAATTATAATAGTCAATGTATATTGACTTTTCAGGAAGTTTTCTCAGTGTGTCCATGACTCCAGAACCTGGGGCATGTGGAGAAACCACCGTGGTTGAGGAGTACAGTGAGGATGTGGGTCAGGGGTGCAAGAAAATTCTCTATTTCTTGTCCCTGCCCTCCTGGGGAAGAGAAATCCCTGGCTGGGACCTGGGAGAGAGCACAAGAAATCCAACCAAAGACATGAAATATCAATTTCCAGCCTACGAGTTGTTTATCACACCTTAAAAATGAGGGACATCCACACTGAAGTACTTTATTGGGAGGGGTCTCAGCTTGTGGCCAGGGATCACCTGCACGAAGTCATCCCCCTCACACGCTTTTATTTCCCTTTTCCGTTTTTTAAAATCAATTTCGAACCGTTGAATCAGAAATTCCAGCCAGCAGCGTTAAAAGGGAAAGAGTAGGCATCACCTTTTCCTGCATCCTGCCTGAAAAACTCTCCTCCTTTAAATTTTTTGTTTTTGTTTTAAATTATTTATTTTATTATTATTATTATTGTTCTCCCCATTTTATTTTTTAATTAAAAGCCAGCCCAGACGCGAGCGACTGGTGCGGAAAGCTAAAGAGCAACTTGAAAGTTTTGGGGGGGGGAATTATTTTTTTTTTTTCCTAGGCTGCTCAAACGCCAGGAGAGGATTAGAGAAGAGTTTAAAAGCTTTTCCCCCCATCCCAACGCTATCCATCAGAGGCCCCTCGGAATGCCCAGATGAATATGGGAGTGGACAAGGTTCTGGTTCCTTTCAGAGAGCTGCCTCGACCTTCTGGGTTTTTCCTCGGGCATTGATGTTTGGTGCACATGAAAGGATTTCTCCAGGGGTTTCCTCCAAGGGTTGTTTTTTTTTTTTTTTCCGCGGGAAGTGAGGCAGATTGGGTGAAGCAAGAATGCAGACTTAAGTTCTCTCTGTGTTTTTTGGTGGGAGAGAGCTGACTCCTGCATTATCTCACAAACACATAGGAAACATAAAAAGGGGAAATTATGCAGAAAAACATAAATTATGTAGATGCTGGAAAGCCTATGCAAAACATGATATGTGCACATAATAGCATATTTCCCCAGGGTCTAATTGCATCCTTTGGGTACCTTTTGAAGCATCTGAATATTCAGAAGAAAGCAAATTTATTGTAATTTACAAAATATCACAAAAAATAAGGTTGATACAATGATGGATGTTGTAATGGAAACTCACTCTTCAGTCGTTGTCTCAAAGTTGACCGAAGACTAAAATGCAATAAATTAGTGCAGCTGTTGTGTGGGGGGATAGAGCTGCTTCCCTCAGCCCCTTTCCCTTGCAATCCTGGTGCTTTTCCAGATGTTTTTTTGGCAGGTCCTCGGCACCAGCCCGTGCGAGGGGAAGCCTGGGTGATAAAGGGCTGGTGTTTATTTTCTCCTCAGGAGCTGGATTTTAGTCAGGGCAGACGAGCTCTGTGACAGCCCCGTGGAGTGGCTTTAAGTGGCTCAGATGGCAGAGCTCTGGTGTCAGAAAGGATCACCAGGAATTCCTGGCTCCCACCAAAATTCCTCTTGAGCCCCACAGAGCAAACTGACAGAGGCTTCTTTGCACCAATAAACACATAATCCAAAGGCCTCTGGACCAACTACAGATCCCTCTCCTATCAGAGACTTTTGGGAAACTTGGGATCAGCCACCAAAATCTAAATTTATTCCTCTCTCTTTGAAAGAGCTTCACTGCTTTGAACTCCAGAGTCAGGAGGCGAAGGGGATCAATGGGAAGGTCTTGCTGAGCCACGTTTTAACATCTTTCCAGAGGCAGGAGGTTATTGTAGCTCTTCTCTGGGAGCTGTTCTCTCATCAAAGGCTGACTCAGATGCACCAACCACCTCTCCCTGGGCTGCCCTTCCAAGGATTCTCATCAGCTCCTGGCACTGGGGAGTAGAGGCTGCTCCTCCTGCAGTGCCTCCGTTGGATGGAGGTTTGAGGAGCTCCTTTGGATCACTGGGATCTCTGCAGCTGCTCGTATTTCAGGTCAGATAGGTGCAGGCATTTGCTTTGGAGAGCAAACTCCTTGGAAGGGGGAGCTCTCCATAGATTAAAGAGTTTCCCCAGAAAATATTAAAAGAGCATTTATGTTTTCCATCAGCATTTGTGACTGATCTGGTGTTGTCTCTGGACAAGACTCTGAGTAATGACCTCTAGAGGTGACCCTGCTTGAGTGAAGGGCTGGATTAGATGACCTCCAGTGGTTTTCCAACCTTAACCATTCTATGATTTCTACTCATTATGAAGGCACGAGGAAGAACATCAGATTCTTAGCAGGTTTTACTGCACAAACCTTGCTCTGTCAAAACCACCTAAATTGGCCTTTTTGGCCACAGAACACCTAATCCCAAAGACAAAGAGTGTCAGGATGATTGGGATTCAGCACATTTTCCCTCTGCAGAGCCTGTTTTATGGGAATTTGGCTGCTGACCTTAATGCAGAGAAATCTGGGGCCTCTGTGACAAGCAGAAAGCTGTGCTTGATTGAAGAATCAGGATTTTAACCTTTGTCCTTGTTCAGAATATCCACATCCCAGGCAAAGAACAAGCAGCAGCTTCAGGCGATGGCAGGGAAAAAGAACCCCTGGAAGCAAGGCCTACATCAGGGGGGTATCATGGAAAATCAGGGAAGTTTTTGATACATTACCCAAATTTTAACCGTATTTAAGAAGTTTTCCTCCTTCTCTGGTTACTCAGACCACGGGGAGGGCTGTGCTTTATTCTTCTGATGTGCCATGTCATGTGCTGATCCCGAGACTCCTCCTGTCTCTCAGGGAATCCTGGAAGTTTTTGGATGGGGTCGCTGCGATTTCCAATCTCTTATTTGTTTTGCCTTCCTGCAGAAACCAGGGAGGAGAGGGCTACCTTTGGGCATCTTGGAGTGCTGTCACCGTGGAGAGTGTGGGTCCCATCCTGGTGGCACAGCCCTGTGGGATGCAGGGAGAGCACCCCAGTCCCTGCTCTGCCGTCTCGCCTCGCTCCAGCGTCCCTCCTGCATTCAAGGGACGTGTCCAAGCTTCCCCACGCCTGGAATTTAAATACATAAATGTCCTGCACAGATCTGTTGTTGGTTGGTAATGTATTGTCAGCTGTCCTGCCAGCCTTTTTATCTTCTGATTAGCTTTGAAATCATTGAAGCCGGTGAAGATCCGTTTGTTATCCCAGTCCTCCGAGGACCAGAAATCCAGTGATGGTGTGGATGTGCTCTGAGGCAAGTTCCCATTTGTAAGATGGATGATGATTGCTTGTCGATACTAAGAAAAAGAGCTTTGTCAAATCTGAAGTTGTCTCCTTTCTTAATGTAAAATATTATTTTTGTTTTCACGCTCGGAGAAAATTGTGATGCTGCGAGCAGTAGGCAAAGGAAAAAAACAACCACCACCCCAAAACCCAAGGTGACTCGGATGTTTGTTTATTTGTCTGCTTTTGAGGTGTGCAAGATTTTTTTCTTTCTTTTTTTTTTTTTCTCAGAAAAAAAAAAAAGGCGTCAAGGGAAAGAAAACACTTTTATGATAAGCTCGTGCAGGTTTACTGGAATTTTCTTTCTTTAATGAGCAAAGATGTAATCTGCATCTTTGCCTGCTTTCTCTAATCATCTCCCTGAGATGTTCTCACTCCTGCGCTTTCAACGGAGCATTCCAAGATTTAGTGGGATGTGGCTTAGTGTTGGAAAGGCCTTGGGAGCTGGGAACCTTGGTCACAACCCACAGGGGCACACGCAAGGGCACCCGAGTGCTGTGGGTCTGTGCAGAGGTGCTTCCTTCAGAGCGTCCTGGGACGGGGTTAAAGCACAGCCAGGTCAGAAATGGGGTGGCTGCAGATATTTCATGGAATTCCAGAATGGTTTGGATGGGAAG
>VWYO01020456.1:27035-37078 GCA_013400275.1 Rhadina sibilatrix | reverse complement strand
AGAGGGGGTTTCAAGGGGGAGACCAAACACTCGGGGGATACAACAAGACCACCCTGATCTCGGGCGAGCAGAGACCCCGAGAGGAACAGACTCCAGGATTTCCTTCTGCCTGGACCTTGCACTTCAAAGCACTTGGCAGTCGTGGTGCCAGCCAAATCTGACAGACTGATTTGCTGGTTTGGGTGACGCTGCCCAGCCAGGACTCTGAGAGCCTCCTTTCCCCCTTCCCCGTGTGTTAAAAATTGCTCTAATGTCACGTAAGGGATGGGGAAGCAAACTTGGGCTCCATTCATACCGGCATTGTTGCTAGGAAACCTCTCCCTTTGACAATGGAGGTTGAGCATGCCTGTGTTTGCCTTTGGCTCTCCGAAGGACAAAAATCACCATGTGGCACTGGCGGGGGAGTGTGGGGGGAGGATGGGGGGGAAAAAAAAAAAAAAAAATCCCAACAAGCACAAAAACCCCTGAAAATTACTTTAAAATTTCACTCCGTGCCAAATGACGCTCTGGATTGCAGATGCCAGTGCTTCTGGTTTTGTAGGGACACAGATGAGGCACAGCTCGACCCTTCCATGCTTCATGTGCTGGAAAGTCAGGCTGGATTCTTGGAGTGCCTTCTGCTACCTGAGCTGGCTGGGGCTGCTGTGCCAGATGGGAGAGGGAGCCGAGTGCTTTTGCCCGTGGTTCCCCGGCCGGGGGGAGCCAGCCCCTGGTCTCCGTGGGGAGCACACATTCCCTGGCTCTTGGGAAAGCTGCTCCATTTACACACTTCTGTTGGCTGGGAAAGAGAGGCTGCCCCATTCTCTGCCCCTCTCTTTTTCCCCTCTGAATTTCAAGATACGGGTTGGAAAAAAGATCCATTGTGTGTGTGGGTATATAGGTGTGGTGGATTTGCTTCGTGGGTGCTTTTAATAGGCTTGAAGAAAGAAAGAAAAAAATATTTGGGAAGTGTTTTGCTTTCTTCCAAAGAACTTAGAGGTCTGAAGTCTTAATTATCTAAAATCAGCCTTCAAATTTTTTATTTTTTACACAAATTGGCATATTTTTTTTTGTCTTGGCTGAAAATCCTGCAGAATGGATTATTATTTTTTTTTTCCCCCTGCAGTATCTGCTGCCAAACACTTTGGATGAAGTGTTGCACATCAGTGTTGACCCCTGGTCAAGGCAGAAGGGGAAAATCTGGTCTTGTGGCCAGGAGATTACAATTATAGTGTTTAATGTTGCAATTTTGGCTGCAGAAGAAGCAAATCTGTGCCTCAGGATGGAATTCTGGGTGCAGAGAACACAGACTATGCCCATGCAGACTCCAGTGCACTGTGGGAGCAAAAAGCTGATAAACTGATCATTATCTTAAAGAAGCGAGGAGTGAAATAAGTGAAAATAACCGCAAGAAATTTGCCAGTTTTAGTAAAAACCCAAATTCTCGTTTTGCAATTGACAGCAGCGAAAGCTCCCATTGAATCAAAGGTTCCCTGGGTTTTTTGAGGGGTTGGGTTTCCATTTTTCCCCTCTGAGGGATAAAAGGCAGGAGCTGCTCCCAGGGCTCCCTCAGCTCACTCCAATGTCTGGGGGGGCCCTGGGAGGCACTGGGGGTGCCACTGCTGCTGCTGCTGCTTGTGCCATGTGCATCCCGTGCCAGGAGCTTTGCCAGGACAAAGACACACTAATGACACATTTCACAACCCTGAAAAGCTGCTCAGCACCACGGCAGCACCTCCCCGAGCTGTGCTGGACCCTTTGCCTCCCTCCCTGGCTCTGCTCCGGGCACAAACCCTTTGTCCCTGGCCCTGCTCCCATCCCCTCCCCTGTAGGCACCTCATTACCCATCACACCACCTCCTCTCGTCCTATTAATGCTCCTCTTGGCATCTCACACCCCCAATATCACGGCTATTTATCCCGTGTTAAATTATTTTTGTTAAAGCAGCAGCTGGGTCCCTTTGAACCAAGTCTCCCAGGTCTGTGTGAATTGTAAGAGCTAAAAGTAGGGTTCCTGTCTCTGTTTTGGGGAGAAATCAAGGCTCAGGCACGTGAACTGAGTGGTCCAGCATCACTTTTGCAGTCCAGAGGGCTCGGATTCGCAGTGTCTCAGCATTTTAGACCAGTGGCCACCAGTGGCTTCCTGATGGACCCACACACTTTTCTGAGTTTGCTGCAAACCTTTCAGAGTTCAGAGCAGCCCAGGACCTCTTTTTTACTCTTAGAGGATTATTATTGTTGTTGTAAATATTATTATTATTATTATTGTTATTTAACAGTGCAGGTTTCTTTTCCCTGCCATGTGCTTCTAAAAGTCCAGCACAGAAGAGTTATTTTCTTTTAAGAGATTGGTCTCTCCTGCTTCACAGTCAAGGATTTCCCACCCCTCCAGCCTTGTCCCTGCCCACCCTTGCTCAGGGTGATTTTGAGGGGCCTCTGAACAGAGGAGTTCCTAAATTTATCACAATTACCTCCACTTTGGTGCTAAATGCCTCTTCTGCTCTTGTGGTCTGTGAATCCACAGGTTATTCCCAAGTCCTTCTCACGTCTGCTCTCTGCCCAGTGAGCAGCTACAGGTGTGCACCACAAAAAACAGAGGGAAATGGGATTTTTGTGGAGAGTTGTGACCATTCAATGTCCGCAATGTATTTGTATTGGATCAGCTGGCGAATTTGCTGATTTTTCAGGCAATTATTAGAGTTTTAAGAGGTGTTTCATCAGCCTTCGTATCACTTATGAGGTTCAGGAAAGACTCATGACAGTACTGGGCAGGGATAAAGTCTGGTTGCTGACATCAAGAGTTCCGATACATGAAAAATGTATAAAATCTCATTGTCTCTAAAACTGACACTCTGTACATTAGCTAGGGAGCATTAATGGTGATGCATTTTGAGGAGCAGGATCCTGACCTACATTTCCCCACTGGAACTTGCCCAGGGGTATTCCCACTTTCCCCCCTACCTTTAGGTTCAATATATTCCTTTTCTTGGCGTCTGCTTTCAAGGTTTATGTAGACTTGAGTTTTATTTAATTAATATTTTAAGCCCGTGCCTTGATGAGGAAAAGCTCCTTTCCAAAAGCTGCAAATGGGCTACTTTTATTTGAAATTGCATCTGAACAAAGGGCTCAGCACAGATTTATCTCTTGTGTTTCCAAAGCTTTCTCCATCTCTCCATCAGTTTTGGAATAAAGGGTCTACCCATTAAATTTCATTCATCAAACTCCCCTGCCTATGGCAGCAGCTCCGTTGCCCTGCCTGCCCTTTCAGAGCATTTCCTCCTGAAACCAGTGAGATATTTACTTACATTTTAGCAACTCTTTGAAAATGGCCATTATCAGGATCTATCATTATGGGTGAAGTATCCCGAGTTTAATCTGCCCGTTGGAATTTACTTCATGTAACAAACACAGTGTGTGCCCTGTAAATAACACGCTGCATCTCAGGAAATGAAAGATGTTTTGAATAAATAAATAATGGCTTGCTGACTACTGAGGCTCCTGGCTTTGGTAATGTACTGTGGAATAGAAAGTAAATAGAAATCTCCTTCTGGGCATTTCCGAACATCAAAATGCCCTCTGTGTTTTGTTGTGGTTAAACACACAACCCCAGCAGAAGCCTGGAGCCCCCTGTTTGGGTGGCCTTGCAAATGAATATCACCGATTTTGCTGTAATCAGGGCTTCTGTGAGGGAGCAGAAGGTGGTGTTGGACGTAGGGGATTTTTTTAATGAAAAACTCTGGCAATGCAAGGGATGTGTCTAAAACCTGGTGGTGTCTGGTTTAATGATGACTGCCAGCATCTGAGGGGTGTGCGGTTCCGGGGGGCTGCGGGAGAGCTTTGGCAGATGCTGTTGTCTGCTGGAATTTTAGATGCTGTGGTGTGCACCTCGTGTTGTGTCGAGCCTTGGGACAGGGTGAACCTTCCCCAGGGTCTAATCCAACCCTCGGATGTGCCGTGCTGCTTGAGGGAACAGGGAAGTCCTCAGGAGCAGGGCGGGTGGTAGATGGAGATCCTTGGCCCTCCGTGTAAAACCATCTCAGAGTTCATCACTAACTTGAGTTTTAGCTGAGGATTTGGGTTTGCAGAAGGAAAAGCCTGGAAAGAGTGATTCCTGGTGGGTTTGGGATGGTATTTAGTTCAGCTTGACGTGGCCAGCTCAGGTGGAGATCAGCATTACCCATGAAGAAATACAACACCTCCCACCGAGACCCAACAGAGGCACGACCAGTTTGCAAATCCCGTTGCTGAATCATTTTCACCAACTCTGGCTTAGGTAAAAGACAGAAATCTATCAAATGTTGTACAGATTAACTTATCACCCAGTTAAATGGGCTGTCAGTCTGGGCTGCCTGTGCTTGGCAGGGTGAATTCAAATGCATGCAAATTTCCCTGGTGGCTGACGAGCGACGATGGTGGAGCTGTCAACTGATGACATGTGAAAATACATTAACATTGTTTAAAATATATTTGAAAGGGATAGCTCATATTTTGATAACATTTTCACAGGCAAATGATTTGTACGAGATCTGAAACGCTGACCACATAATTTACACTGGGAGGATTGTTTTTTAATTTTTTTTTTTTTCCCCCTAATAGCAACTCCTCAGATATGTTTTGTGCTTGGAGGAAGCCCCCAAACAATTAACAATTACCACACAAACCGGCTCGAGTCCCATGTGCCACCATTGTACAGAGTCACTGTTCCGATAGCCTCACTTGTCACTTCCACTTGATCTTTCCAAAAGTGATTAGAAACTTCAAAAGAGCCAATTACACAGGCCATTGTGTTAGATACCTGACACTTTTTTTTTTTTTTTTTTCCCCCAAAGCCTCGTGCTCCTCCCTGCGTTTTGGACTGGCTGTCTTTAATTTCTCCTATTTGCAAGATGGATTTCTTCACTTAACGGGAGCGTCAGGAAGCAGAAATACTCGAAGCTCCACAGTGCTGCTTTCACTCCTTCTTTCAGGGCTTGGTGACTTCTTAACCACCCCCTCCATCAGGACACTGAGGAGCCACTCAGTGGCTCAGGGTGGTCACTCCCTGTGTCCCCGGTTCCACCAGTGACCGTTTGGATAAGTGGCCTTGAAAGGCAGAAGAAAGATGCAGCTCGCTGCAGGAAAAGGTCACAGGATGTGAACAAGTGTTGACTGAGCTGTGTGATAAGAAAAACATCTGAAGCCTGTGATTCAAGATCCAGCCTTTAGTCTCGAATCTTCAGGGGTGAAAGGGGAGAACTTAGCGCAGTCTAAAAACAGCAGATCTCACAGTTCAGCAGTCAACCATGGCGTCTGATACATGAAAAAAATTACTTATGCTGTCAGCTTCCATTATTTACATGATCTTTCTATGGTTGAGTCGTGGCTGTGGATGTGCAATTCAGCTAGAAAAATTGTGTATTTACACAGATGGGTGCTGGCATGTGACCAGGGCTTGAGCAAAACGCAGGGTTAGAGGTAGAAATCAAATACGGAGAGTGGTGAATTGGTTTTTGAGGGGTTTGGTTACAAGGTGTAAGTGTTTGCAGGTATGAAGGGCCCTCTGGGAGATGGTGATTGTTAGGAAAAGGAAGGTGGTGTGAACAGATTCGAGGGGTTTGCTCTCCTTGGCTTCCTGGGGTGTCTGCACTTTGTTTGACAGGGGCATCTCTGCCCCTGGTTTTATTTGGAAATTCCTGGCAAGGACAAACATGATGTCAGTGCAGTCAGAAAGGTCTGTCAATAAGGCTAAAAAAAAGTTTTAAAAAAATAATAATGGAAGGTGATTGTAAAGGTGTAAATGTAGTGCCTGGGATGGGGGAGAAGAGACCCGGTGGTGCTTCTTTACAGAAGCATCTTCTGATGAGGGAGAGACAGAGGTCAGGACAGAGGTGCTGTCCTTTCTCATTCATTCATTCCCTTCTTTCTGTGGATAGCAAGTGGGAACCAACTGTTTCCACCACAGCCTGGGTTAGACTATGATTAAATCAGTGGGAATTTATCAGTAAACTCATTTTCTTTTGTGCCTTACAGCGGTGTGTTTGTGCACTCTGGGCATAACCTCTTCCCTTAGAACCCTTTCAGAAGGGAAACCCGGGGAGGAGATGCAATCCCTAACCTTTCCAGTGGCTGTAGGACGCTGCCATAAATCCCCCCCTTGCTTCATTTCTGGGATTTGCCTTTTGAACGCCATCTCCACGTGCAGGTGGGCTGTAAAACACTTCAGCCATGTGCTGACTCAGTTCCTGCTGAGAAGTTTGCAGAGAGGGGATCCTCAGTGCTGGCAACCTGAACTAGAGAGAGTGCAGGTGATGGGAAAACTTTCCAAACTGGACAGGAGATTCTGTAACCAACTCTTCAAAAAGCTTGGAATTTTACCGGGATTATTTGGATACCGAGCGGTGAGGTGAGGTTTTTGTCTCTGGCGCGAGGTGACATCTTTACTGAACTTTCAGTTTAAGTAGAAATCTCTGACCTGCTTTCCATCTCCAAAGTTCAGACGCTGGCCAGGTGTCAGGAGCACAGACCTCAGTGCTGCAGGGCACAGGTAATGGAGGAAAGAGGGATGAGAGGAGGAAAAGCAGGAACAAGGGGACGAGGCCAGGCCATCAGAGAGACTGCCAAGGAGGGCAACAGGTCCTCTGCTGACATTAGTGGCCAGTGGTTAACTTGGAACAACATGTATTTCACATTAAAACAGTATAAAATATTTGTAGGTGTGTTTGTGCCTTCCTTGAGGGTGTGACCCTCCCTCCCTGAAGGAGGAGAATTGTCCTCCTGGGTTGCCAGGTATTTAACACGTGGAAAATTGGTACATAAAATCCATTTAACTTGTTAGTGAATCAATTGCATCTCCCTTGGTGGTGGCGCGACGTGCAAGCCCTTTCCCTCCAAATTGTTGTCTCTGCAGTTCTGCAGGCTCGTAGCCTGGTTCAGCTCCATTCAGTTGGATAAACTGGGGGGGAAAAAAAGAGATTTTTGCCCACATGGAGACATTTCCTTATGAGAAAGAAGAATCAAAGACAAGCACGTCGTGCTTGTGCTCTTCGGGAAGGCAGCGAGCTCGGTTTTTCCCAGAGGGAATTCATCCAGTGAATGTCCTTGCCTTGAGGGGAAAGCCCCCATTTGCCGGTCCAGCGTCACTTTCAACCACCCAAAAGCTTCTGACGGCAGATGCACTTCCCAGAAAGAGTTAAACAGCAGCACAAGCCCCAGGAAGGGGAGAAGGGGAACCGAACGCTGTGGGGGTCGATAGAGCCCCAGTGGCTCTGCCTTGGAGAAGNCCTTTTGGGGTGGCTCTGAGCCTTCTGGGTCCCTGCTGTGGACCCCAACACCCAGCTGGAAATAGAACGCCTCAGCTTTGAGCACGGCAGCCTTGCCAGCACATCCCTCCCAGCCTTGCCAGGAGCTGGATGTGACGGGGAGGGTGGCACACAGAGCTGGCCCCCGCCTCCCTCCGCACGCTCCCGCCGATTGCTTTTCCCGGTACGAGGCCGGTTCCACCCCTGGCTGGGTGAATTGCCCCCACTTTGTGTCGTGTTTGCCAGGTCCTTGCCCTGCTTTGCCTTTTCTCACCTGTGTCTACTCGGGGTGCTCCCTGTGCCCAGGGATGTGCTGCTCCCGGGTGCCCGGGGATGGCTGCTGCCAGCAGGAATGGGCACTTTGCTGCCGGATGACACTTTTTTTAGGATTTCAGGCTTTCTGTGCTGACAGGCACCGACCCCCAAGAAAACACTGCATGTGACCCGAGGATGTGGAGAAGGCTTCCAAAATTGAGTGACAGCACTGGGATTGGGGGTGTGGGGTTTGGATAGAAGTGTGTGACATCACAGGTGCAAAACTTAAGAGTTGAAGGGTTTAGAATATAGTAAGATATATAAAGCAAGATGGAGGGTTTAGGGCTTAGGCCAATCCTTCTTTTTCACCTTCTTCTTCACCTTCTTCTTCAGGGGTTTGGGTGGTGTTTTGTAATTGGAGAGAGAAGTCCTCATTGTGGGCCAGTGGGGTGGTTGGTTATTGGTTTAAAAGTAAAAATAACTTAGGTGTCGTTTCTTAATTGGACAGTTTATCCTTAAAAGGCCTTGTAGAGAAAGAGATTTGACTCCATTTTTAGTTTGTTAGCTATCAGTGCCGTAGATCTCACAGTTTGTTAGACTGTAATAGAGATAAGAATTAATAAACATCTGAGTCCAAACAAGAAATGCTGTCTCGAGCATTTAATCCTGACTCTGGCAAAAAGAAGATTAAAAAGCAACACTTTTCCTCCAGGGAAAATTGGCTTCTTGGACTAAACCTGTCTCCAAAGCTCTCTCTCTGCTCCTGGGCTTTTTTTCCCCGTGCCCATCCCTTCTCAGGAAGGAGGAACTCGCTGGTGCAGGTAGAAAGGAGGTGGCATTGCTCTGCCATGGGGCTCAGTTTGAAGGGGATGTTGTAGAAATCGACATTTTTGCACCCATTCTGTCCCAAACACGGCTTCTGGTGAGGACAGGATGGCTCAGGTTCACCATGACCCTCATGGGATAGTTAGAGCTGGAAGGGACCTCAGGAGATGGAGGGCAAACCCCTGCCAAGACAAGGTCACCCAGAGCAGGTGACACAGGAGTGTGTCCAGGTGCGTTGGGAATGTCCCCAGAGAGGGAGATTTCACAGCTCTCAATCCTGATGTGAAATTTGGATCCTTGACTCAAACTTTTTTCAGGATCAGAACACATCAACCCCAACCCGAGTGAGGTTGTCTCAGTGAACCCTCAGAGCTTTGAGGACAAGTTGTGGGTTTTGCTGATCAAAACTCAGTGCCTGGCACAGCAAAGCCCAGCTCCTGCCTGAGATACTTCAAATGAACCCCTCAATTTGAAAAGATTCTTTGGCCAGGTAGGGAAGTTTTGTTATAATTGAGTTTTTCCCCCTTTCTCCCTCTGTTTTTTCTCCCCTTCAAAATGATTATAGATAATAAAGTAGCATGCAAAAGTCCTCATTAAAAATGCATTTTGTAAAATTGAAACTTAAGTGTCAGGTTTTTCGAGCAGTCTGTCAAATTCTTGACAATTAAAATAGCTGTTTTTAAAAATTTAATGAGACACAATAAGGACTAAATGCACAAGAAGCTTGCTCCTTCTTAGGATAAAGTAGAAACATAACAAGTCCATTATATTTCCTTACAAAAATGTCCCATTTGTAAAATATGCTACAATCTATTTTTAATTAAATTAGTATATGCAATTTATTACCTGAGCTATATTTATTAATATTTAATATTTAATTTCAAATTAATTATCCAAGTGAAAGAGGGCTCAGCTGGGCTGGAGAGACTCACAGAACAGCAAGTGTCCCGCAGCAGCTGGAGGTAAACCTGGAATGTGCAGCTGTCCTGAGCTTTGTGGGAATGACAGGGAAAAAAAAAAAAAAAAAAAAAATATATATATATATACATCAGAAGCTGTGGGTGCAGTCACCTTCCTGTATGGAAGTGTGGAATCCTGAGGAGATGAATGCCTCGTGTTCATCTATTCATAATGTGGGGAAGTATTTTCACTGAATTAATCGGAGAATGGGTCAGGTTGGAAGGGACCATGGGAGGTCATCAAGAACCTCCCTGCTCCAGCTGGCACATCCCAGAGCACTTCACTCAGGCTGGTGCCCAGGTGGCTTTTGAATATCTCTAGAGAAGGAGATATTGCTGATATTTCATCTCAGCACTGACTCTGGGAGCATCCCGTGCATCAAGACCTGACCCCTCAAAGATGCACCTTCCACCTCTTTCCTGGGTAGTTTGCTCCATTTCTATGCTTTGGGACAGTTTGCTTTAGATTTTCACAAGATGGGATTTCCTCCTTCTCTCCCGTGCTTTGATGAGCAGAGAAGAAGATCCCACTCAGAAATTTAAAGTGTGATTCCTTGGGTCAGCATCCAGCCTGGTGCTGGGTTTGCCTGAGGTGATACCCAGTGTCACTTGAGGCAAACCCAGGCAGACAGAAATCATGGAATGGCTTGGGTTGGAAAGGATGTTAAAGCTCATTCAGTGACATCCCTGCCATGGCAGGGACACCTCCCACTGTCCCAGGCTGTTCCAAGTCCCAATGTCCAACCTGG
>VWYO01020456.1:19535-22035 GCA_013400275.1 Rhadina sibilatrix | reverse complement strand
TACTCATCTCTGCACTACTGCTTAGAAAAAAATAGTTACTATTAGTTGTGGGATGAAACACACTCGATGCACTTGGAGACGGGAAAAACAGGAACAGCAGGAGTCACACAACTTTAAATTTTCATTACAGGCATTTCAGCTTCCCTTCCTCTTTTCCCTAATCTATCCTGTGTCCACTGTGTGAGTCTGGCAAAATAATAATTAGGATGAATGGAAGGGATCAGGGTGATGTGCCACATAACGTAAGGGGTAGTTAAGAAGCTGGCAAGCAAGGTCACCTCCTTGGAGCAGGGAAAAATTGAGGGATGAGCTGGCTTTGAGCCAAGGGCCTCTCCCTCTCATGGTTCCCTCCACAAGCCACAGCCTGGAGATGTTGGTGCCCCTTGGCCACGAGCAATGGTGGGTGGTGCTGAGGTCCTTATGCCACCTCGTGGCACTGGTCCCGTGGCTTGGTACAGCAATGGGTACAGGAATCCATCTTTCCTGAAAGCCCTTTTTTATTTCCTGAATTTGTGGTACTTATCTGGGTCAGGATAATCCAGAGCTTGGAATTTTATGAGAATGTGTTTTTGGTGTGATGAGCTGTGCAAGGAAGGGCTCTACTTCAGGAGCAACAGGCTGAAGGTACAGTGAGAAATTGTTCTGTAATTTGGTTTATGCTTTAGATGCTGAGCTCTTCAGGTGGGGGTGGTTTTAGGTCTGTGTGATTCCAAATTATTTATTACTTCTTCAACCTGGGTCCAATTTTACGCCAAACCTCTGGCACTCTTCTGGTTGGCACAGATTTCAAATGCTGTTTCTAGTGAAAAAAAAAAGAGAAAACCCTTCACTTCTTCCTTTTGTTACTTGGGGGATTCTCCTTTTCTTCCTGACAATTCTCACTTTCCTATGAGAATTTATCAAGGCAAGCAGAGAAAGGGATGAGTGTTGCTTGTTCCCTTGCCCTCTGGTCATGGCTGCTGCCTACCCCAAATCCTCGTCAGGAAGTTTCTTTAAAACCACCCATAATAACAAACTTTGTGATCCCAGACTGCAGACACTATTTTTTTCCCCGTAAATTTTGCTTTACTGCTTCATCCTCCATGCTGTTAATTTTAACCTTTTAGGGTCTTTTGGTTATCATTCAAGTGCTGGGATCAACGTAACATGAAATAATTCACTTGTCAAAAACATTTTTTATCCAGGAACTGTGACAGCAGCTGCCCTGGGTGTTTCTGGAGCAGGACAGGATGTGTTTTGTCCTTGCAGCTCCACCTGGGTGTCTGCAGGAGCTGCTCTTGCTTGGCTTTTTCTGCTGGCTCGGAGCATCTAGAAAATGGGTGCAAATGCTCTCCCTTCCGTGCTTTTGCCATCACATCCTCCCTGAAAAGGGCTTTTGTCAGGCTGTCAAAATGCATCTTGTCCAGTGCCAGGTGCTGGTGTCAGGGCTACGAGGTGAGGCATGAAAGTGCCTGAGTGTTTCCCACCCTGCCACTGAGGCCCTGGCTTGTGACACCCCTTGGAAGGCTTGAAAGGGGCACAAATAACGATGCTGAGCATGACTGGGGGTGGTTTTCTCCTCTCTCTCTCTCTCCCCGTGCTGAGAACAGAAAACACTTGCGATTTCCCATCAGCTTCTCCCAGTACTTTCAGGACTTGCTCACCTTGCTTCCTCCCCTGAGCAGAATACCTTGCCCTTGGTCCTCGGCTTCCCAAGCCGGGCGGAGAGGACATCCACATATTCCCTACACCATTTTTCTCTTTAGTGGGTATTAGCAGATGTGCTTCCAGCAGACTGGCTGAGCACAAACAGGCTTTTAGAGCGACAGGTTCACGAACCGGGGGCCCCGCTGGCGCTGGCCTACCCAGCTCCCCTCGCCACCCTCACCGCGCCCCAGCCCCAAGCCGGAGAGCCTGGAAATCTCCCTCTCCCAAGCTCCCCAGGGTTTCTGCTGATTGATTTCTTTTCTTTTTTTCCTCCTTTTTTTTTTTTTTTTTTTTTTTTCTCCCCTCCCCCTCTNTTTTTTTTTTCCCCCCCTCCCTCCTTGCTGCCCGCTAAGCGATGCCTGTCAGCGCAGTGCCCGGGCGCCGGCGCGGGGCTCACTTGCTGCTCCCAGATAAGCGCGTTAATGCTTTGTCCTGCGCCACATCTGTTCGAGTCGCTTTAGCAGAGCTGCTGCAGAGCTCTCGGAGCCTTGGGTCTTGGCCCATCGCCCCTGCTGGGCTGCTCCCTTAATGGATTAGCAGGACTTGAAGGAAAATCCCGCCTGGACAATAGTGGAGGAACCGTGCACTGCGCGGTCCTCGGTCTACCCAAGGAGAGGTGCCAGCGGTGTTTTCTGCTACCAGCGAAGCTGCTCAGGCTCTTTGATCCCATTTCTCTCTTCTCGATTTTGATATCTCTACAAAAGCCATTGCAGACGGGAAAGGGAGGGGAAAAAAAAACCACAAAAAACCCCCAAACACACCAGCCTAGCCACCCTCAGTTTTTGTTCATTCTTTTTGTGGTTGTTGTTTTTTT
>VWYO01020456.1:8195-19485 GCA_013400275.1 Rhadina sibilatrix | reverse complement strand
TTTTTTTTTTTTTTTTTTTTCTGGCTTTCCCCCCTTTTTCTCTCCCCCCCTCACCCCCCTCCTTGAGCCACTGAGGCGGTCTCGTGGAAGAGAAACTAAATCGCTCTGCTCTTGCTTTGGGCTGTTTTTCATCACTTCTTCTGTGCTTCCTGACCCCAAAAAGCAGGCTTAAGTTGCTACATTCCTCCTCCTTCACCATAGCCAGTTCTCCTCGTTTCAGCAGATGTGCCAAAGGTACTCTACTCTCCCTCGGGCATAACTTCAAATTTTGGCAAATGCAAGGCTTGGACATAGTCCAGGAAATTGTTTTTGTCTTGCAAGAGTGTTTTTGTTTTGCTTTGTCCGAAAAGTAATTTATTTGAGCTTGAAATGTTGTTTGAAACATATTGCTGAAACTCTTAGAATTCCGGAGTTTTCTTAATTTTTCAAAGGAGCTCTCACTGGGCTCCAGATGTTTTGCCACTGACCATCAGCTCTGGAAATGGGTAGCCAAGCAGGGAAATTATTATTCCTCTCAGCCTTATCTATACCAGAAGGCACAAGCAGTGACACTGAAAAAATGTCAATTAACCTGCACTGTTGGTAACCTCAGAGGCTTCTTTTTACCTGGAAACTTTTATTTTTTTTTTTTTTTGTGTGTGTGTGGAAAAATTTCCATATGTGTGAGTGTACAAGTCTGGGCGCACACATGAGCAAAGCCATGGATGTGACGCTGGAAATCCGGCTGCCTTTGGTCAGCTTTAGAGGGAACTAAAGCCCAGCTGTGCTCACAGTTAGGAGAATTCAGCAGGGCTAACACACATAAAAGCAGACACAAGATCCTTCATGTCTCAGACCAAGCAGCAGGGGTGCTTTGGGTCTTGCAAAAAAATACTGGATTGATGTGAAGCTCTGTGATGGTGAAAATATGTGGGATTTCTGCCACCTGCCCTTTGCATCCATACAGTATCCTTCTCAAGTCAGCTCATAACCGATTCTTCCCAAGCTTCCAGCTGCTTGGCATTTCTTGTGTAAAATAATTAATGGTTGTAGGGAATGGGGAGATCAGCTTAGGGATAGCCAAGCCTGGTCTTGGGCATTTGTGTGCAGTCAGGGCTCAGTAGCAGTGTCAAAGGGAAGAAAAAAAAATGAATTATATGAAGAAATATTAGGGAAAATTATTTGAAAAAAAAATATAGATATTTACACCTGCAGGTATAGAAGGAGGCTAAAAGGAGGGTCGAAGGTGGCTCCTGTGTGGGGACAGGGCACAAGAAAATGTTGGGACTGAGAGCCGTGCCAAAAATTATCAGTTTTGAGTTTGCTACTCAAATCTCCAGGAGCTGAGAGTGCACCTATAGGAAACTTGTTCCCTGCTCCAACACTTCCAGCCCTCCCTGGGTGTGGTCTCTGGGAGCTGAGATGGCCCTTTGGGCCAGCCCAGGATGGCCAATCCCACGGGATCCCTGTGCAGTTGTGTTTAATCCTGGAGCCATAGAATTCAGGTTTGAGAAGCCCTCTAAGATCACTGAGTCCATCTGTTATCCCAGCACTGCCAACTCCATCACTAAACTGTGTCCCTGTGTGCTTCAGTTCCCAATAAATGCCCAAATGGTAGTAAACAAAAACACAAAAAGGGGGGGAAATGATGTGTTTTGGGGCAGCATTTCATGCACTGATAGTTTGAGGCATTAGAAAGCCACATTATCTGCCCTGGAAATTCTCATTCCCTGAGCTCTGTGCTTCACTAAGATCCCAAAAACTGCTTCCTCTACCATCAGGGGGAGCTGGGAAGAAGCTGCTGGTTCGTCCCTGATTTTAGAGCTTGTGGTACAGACCACGAAAGTTGCTGAGGACCAGAACAATCTGCTCCAGCTGGCTGGTTCCAAACACACTGTCCCCTCATGTGGCTTGGAGAGGGATGTTCCCTGGGAATTGATTCTGCCCTTACAGCCTGACCAGGCTGGGTTTGGCTCCTTTTGGGTCTCTATCCAAAAATTATGGCACAGGAGAACTGGGCAGGGACTGGTTCACTGTGTTGTTGAGTTTTTCATGCTTTGGGTTCAATGAGTGGATGCTTCCCAGGAAAGCATTTCCACCAAAAAAGCACCCAGAATCCTCTAATTTTACACCAAAGACAAGGTTCAGGAAAAGCTCTTATTTAAATGATGTGAACTGAATAATACTGAAACGAGTAGAAATACTGATGATAGTGTTTCCTCTGTTGCACCTTGTGCCTCAGTCCCAAGTCCCTGACTCGTGTCTGACTGTGGAAAGGTTATTTTGAAGTGCAGGAACCTGGACAGAGCCCCCACCTGCAGGGATAACGGGACAGGGGGCATCAAGACAACCGTGTGGAATTGGAAAGATGAGACCCAGCCCACAGGACTGTGTTGGAAGGTAGCACACAGATATATCACAATTACACTTCTCTGAGACTGGAAATGCTGGGTAATTGTCTCTCCCTGCCAGTGTGCTCAGGGCGCTTTACAACAATAAATTTCACCAGGAGTGCTGAAGAACAGAAAGCACAATAACGGGAAACCTGCTGCTCCAGGAATGCGAGGAAACAAAGCTTTCATGGAAAAACTGGGGTCTGGGTGGGCAGGGTGGTGGAGCCCAGGGTGCTGCCTGGAGGCTGGAGCTCCTGGCAGTGGGTATGGATGGGGAGAGAGGCAATGCCAGCCCCCAGCCCTCTGGAGCACTGCCCACCCTGCCTCTGCAAAGCAGGAAAGCTCGGGGCTGAACATTGATTTAGGGCAAGGACAAAGTTCTCTTTGCAGCCAAAACAAAATTGTGTGCCAATCAAAAAGGTGCGAGACAGGCTGTTGTTGACCTCTAGGGAGTATCAGAGGACAAAAATCCTTGGAAGGAAATTCAGAAAACAGCCTCCAGGGAAGCCAAGCAGCGCTGGAAATGCTGCAGCGCCGCGGTGCCAGGACCTCTGAGCATCCACACAGCCCCCTCCTTGGAAGGACACCTCTAATATTCCATCCTGTGGCTAGAAAACATCTTCATCTTGCTTCCTGAAAGGCAGCGTGGGTTGAGATTTGAGAGATTTTGTGCCTGGATCATTGCAGACCCTCCTTTAGAGTCTGAGGAAACCCTGAGCTCCAGCTCTGCCTGGGAGAGTAGGAGACTGATCCTTTCTCTCCTCTTTCCTCCTTCCCCTCTCTTTTCTCCTTTCTCTACTCTCTTCTCCCCCCTCTCCTCTCTTCCCTCTCCACTCTCAACTCTTCTCCTTCCTCTCTCCTCTCTGCAGTGGGTGGTGAGTGCAGATCCTTCCAGCAGGTGCCTGTTGTTTTTGAGGCATGTCCTACAGCAGGACCTTGATCTCACTGGGGCCTTAATAATAGCAAGACACCAAAAATAATCAGAATATTTTCAAAAATGGACAGGAGAGGGTATTTGGCTCGTTTGCAACGGCCATTAGATAGCTGATACTTGCTGTGTTTGCTCTCTATGCTTCAGAGCCATCCATAATTAGAACATATTTTTGTAACCTTATCTTGGAGCAGATTTGATTTTTAGGAAGGAAAAAATGTCACTAAATCATTATTATTCATGTGACAAATCCTGAAGGGTAAATTTTTTTTAAACACCACCTCTATCAGTCTCTCCCATGTCACCTAACTTTTATGCAATAACACTGTTCCCTTAGAGATACCGTATAAAATATCTCTCACTTCCCAATATTATTCATAGAATTCCCATTATAGAACATTGAAAACCCAGATTAGAAGAGTACAAGAATATTTTATGACCAGTTTGAAAATGCTGTTACTGCTGCAATAAATTAAGAAGTTAAATTACTCCCACATTGAGTATTGATATACTGTGCATGGCAGAAAAATTCCTTTGAAATATACTGTACAATACATATAGAGAAATTCCAGCCCCTTTGATGGCTGCCAGCAAAGGGGGTTGTGAGGACTTGGGGGTGGGGGATTGGGTTGCCAAGTTTGGTTCTTAAAGCAGCAAGTTGAGCAAAGGCAAAATGAGAACAGCAAAATTTTATACAGATAATTGGGAATATTGGGATGTTGCATTTAGCAGCCAAGTCTCTCATTCTTCTCACATTCTTTATGAACTCTACAGACAGGATATTTTCTGGGTCAGCAGAGCCAATTTCCCATAGTACGATTTTTCTCTTGGTTATATCTATGTGGACATTTACTTGTGGCCTTTACCTGACCACTGTGAATGTGTGATGTGTATGTACCTCTTTTATATTAGATGGAAGTGTTTGGTTTTTTTTGGTTTTTTTTTCTGAATAGTCATTCAAACTCAAATCTTTGACTGCCAAGGGAAAAGCAGAAAAAAATTCGGAATGTTGGATCCAATCTGGCTGATGGAGTATAATTGCTTTTAGATATAAAGATACTCAAATAATTAATTAAATCAACTTTTAAGCTTTATTTCCAGTTGTTTGCATTATTGGAGCTGTGTAAAGCCACCAGAATGTGCCAGATAGTTTTGATGTGGGAGTTTGTGTGCACGGATTGTCTTTTTTTTTCTGCTTGCACAGCTTCAATTGTGAAGCATTGCACAGGGAACTGCACTTATACAAAGTGGTTGTTACAACTTCAGGTAAGAGCTGATCTTTCTCATAAATTTCCATGTGTTGTCTGCTGGGCATTTTATTAAGCAAAATAATTGGAGAGATTTGCCTGCTCGACCAGATTGGCAACCAAACCACTTATTTTGCAAAAAAAAAAAAAAAAAGTAACAAAAGAGCCCTTTTGCACATTTTACAGAGGAATCCAAAGAGCTGCTGCAGCACCAGCAGCATAAGCAGCTTATTGGGGTTTGCCAAGAGCACAGCAAATCCAGGCCTTGAGTTTACAATAATAATTACAGTGTATTCTGCTGATTGCAATATTCTGGCCCAACAGGGCCTGTTTAACTAAGCTGGCCCTGGGATGGAGTACCTACAAGTAATGTGATCTATTTATTAACGAGTGCGTTTTACGGGAGCGTCCGTTCTGAGCTCCCTCGTTACTCCACAGACGGGGAACGGGCTTTCAGCAAGAGCCGTTTATATAAAACGCATCAGAGGAGTTATTTAAGAGCAACACCAACCTCGATTAAGCCCTGGTGTGTGTTTTTAAAGGTTATTCTTGGAGGATTTTTCCCTCCCAAGGAAAGCCAGGCAATGAAGGGTAGAAGCCGAGCAGAATGTGTTTTTTTTCCCTAGACGCGCCAAAAAAAAATTCACTCAAAGATCAGCAGCAGCTTTCTGTAAATCCCCAAGCTTAGGCGTGCTTGTCGGACCCTTGACTCTTCCGTGGAGTTGGTGCTTCTCAGATTAAGCCCAGCCCAGCCAGGGAACCACTGAAACCCGTGCGGATCCGGCGCCGATCGGCGGGGCCAGCGCAGCCCACGGCGCCTTCTCGGCGTGTATAATCATGTAGCAGATCATGTATTCATTTGTATCATTAAGTAAAGCCTAACAGAGCTGTAGAGCAGGCGAGCAGAAGGGAGGCTCAGAGGATCATGGGTTCCCGGCATGCCCCGCTCCCCTTGGAAAGGCGCTGACTCACTCCCCGAGCAATCAGCCTTGTGTGCCATTACAAATGGGCTGGTTAATAGGCCCGCATCCATTATCATTAGTGCATCTCAGCACGCAGGTACATGATGGGGCCTGCCAGCGCATTTGCTCCAGCTCACTGAGCCAGGGGCCATGCTCCATTGCAAATGAGGATGAGGAACACCTGCTCCAGGGTTTTTCGGCAGACCGGAGTCATCCTTCACATCTCATGCAACACTTGTTCTGTCAGAATGCAATGCTGGCACCGGCCGGAGCGGGGCTGTGCCAGGCGTCCGACTAAAGATTAGACACTTCCCTGTGGTCTCCTGCTCAAGTTCAGCTTTGAATTTTTATTTTTTTTTATTTTTTTTCAAACAAAGCTTTTAAAAATTTATTAAGTTCGTATTAGGCATTCAGTCATTATGTTAAGGGTTTAAAAATAAAGATAAAAAAAAAAAAAAAAAAAAACTTTGCTCCAAAAATTAACTTTTTTTTTTTTTTTTTGGCAATTAGGATGGCAGCATAAAATATTTATTGGGTCTGATAATTTTATTCACAATGCTGAGTGTTTGGATGCGCTTTTTTGAGAGAGGTTTTATTTTTGGAAAATTGATTTTTTTTCCCCCTCCTCTATATTTCTTTCTGGCCTTCTGCAAGTATTCCCAATGTTTGTGGGATTTTCTTTTTAATTGTCTGCACCAGGTGACCCGAGATGTGCTATTGGACACTAACCAAAAGGGGGAAAATACAACAAAATATTGCCTTCTCCAGGCACATGTCTTTCCATGCAGAGGCCTCTACTCTGGCTGCCCTCCAGAGCCAGGACAAAGGCTTTCCTCATCCTGCTCCAAAAGGCACAACGCTCGTTGCCAGCCCCAGGCTCGTTTGTTTGAGGCACTGGAAATCAAAATGAAGGGAGAAAAACCAGTTGGAATTTGAAGAAGCAGCTCTCGAGGCTTGTAATTTACACTGAAGGGCACAGTGAAGGGGGCAGCGTGTCCTTCCTGTCTCCCTGTCCTGTGTAACAGGGATTCTGTGGGCACTGCCAGCTGCCAAAGCTTCTCAGTCCTTCAAATAAAGGAATCATGCAAGTGTGACCAGCTGGGAGATGCTGTCAGGCTCATGCACATCTCCTCATCCCAATGGATCACTTCCTACTGGGAGGAGTCCTCCAGATCACTCCCTGGGGAAGTCCTTGATGTCCTCCAGTGACACTTCCCTGGTGAAGCAGTTACCACCTTCTGAGTCAAGGCTGGAACTGAGCTGGGGCAGGAGGACATTCCCTGCCACATCCTGGCAAAAATGCTGCACCAACATCCACTCCTTGACCAGAGTCCTCTTTGTCTCCCAGGAAAGCAGAAGGAATGGGAGTTGCTGCTTCTCCAAAATTCAGGTAAGAAAATCTGACTCAGGACTTGGAACAAGGCTTTAACGAAGAAATTCCTGCTTGCTTTTCATGCTTTAGGAGTTATTCCTTCCCCACCTTTCCCAATCCTCCCATCCACACTGAAGAGGCTTTTGATTCTGCTTCCAGAGCCTCCAAGAAAATGACAACTATTTCAGCAGGAAGCCACATCTGGTGGAATCCAGGTTTCCACAGTGATGAAATGATGCTGGAAGTTACAGATCTGCTGGTTTGGTACTCTGCCAGGAAAGGGGAGTCCTCAGTTTGTACTTTAGGATCCCAAGCCTTATCTCTGCTTTATGCCCAAGCACTACAAAAAAAGAAAAAAAAAATGCTTCTTCAGAATCCATCCTTTTAACCCTTTTATGAGCTTTGATGCTCAAATGGAATCTTGGACTCTCATTCCTCAAGGTGTTTCTTGGTCCCTCCTGGGTCTGGATTCCTTTTTTATGATTTGATGAAACAAAAATGCTGCAGGAAGCACTGATGTGAATGCTTGTGGATTAGAGATTTGTGTTAAACTTCTGAGGTTTTCTATATTTTCCGTACTATTACACAGAAATATTCTTGTTTCTTCTTTTATTCTGGTTACTTCAGAAGGTGTTTAGGGCTGTGCTCACCCAGTGCCCTTGGATTGCTGCTGGAGATGTCCCTGCCTTCCCAAGGGGATTTTGGGCTGGTGATAACTCAGTATCACACACAGGAAAAAAAAAAGTTTAAAAGTTTCATATCACTTTCTGTAAATTTTAAGGGAGACAGAGATAAAAAAAAAAACAAAAAATCTTCATCTTTTGAAATGCAGTTGTGACATTTTTTTTGATCTGTGACATAGTTCAGCAAAACCAAAAAAGGAAAGAGTTGTCCTATGAGGTTGGAGGGACCATCCACCCACCCAGCACTGTTGGGAAGTGATGGGGTCTGCAGTGGGAGCTGAGGGAAAAGTGTGAGAAGAGACCAAACACAGAGAAATCTCACAGAATGCAATGGGAAATTTGGGAAGCAAAATACTCCCAGTTGCATTTAACAGACTGTTGGATTAGTATTTACCCCTTTCCTTGTTTAAGGTAAATTTCCAGGTCTGTGCCTTTTGAAGGTTTTGAGTCTGATGGGATTTTTTGCTCACCTACTATAATTTTAATTTTAATTTCTATCCGCTCACTGAGAGCCGCTCAAAGTTGTTGTTGCTGCAACACTGGAAAAAAAAGAGGTGCTGGGAAAGCCAAATTTCCACTCCTGGAGGTCTGAAAATCCTGAGTAAAAGCTGTTTCAGAGGGGTGGGAGTAATGCAGAATAAGGATGTGTATGGTTGATGCAGGCTAGGTATGGGGATCTTTTAATTAGAAACACGAGCAGGAAAATTAGGATTTGGGTTGGACTTTTCAAGGAGTAACTAGAAGAATGTCTGGAGGACTCTAGAGGAAGCAATCCCTTGGGATCAATCTGTAAGTCTGGGTTTGGGAAAAGGCAGAGTCAGGCAGTGAGAGACAAGCCTGATAATTGTCTGGGGATGCTAAAAACTCTTGGTTTTCTTCTGTTACAACAGAAATAAACAATATCTTCCTTTTTTTCCCCCCTGCATTCCATAGGGAGTGCTGGATACCTCCTGAGACTTTCATCCCACACTGCAGGGAAGAGCTCTAGAGGGATTTATGGAATATTGTTATTGCCTTGCAGTGCAGCAATGTGATGTACCCTTGGTGCTCAGAGAGTTTCTTCCACACCACCCCAAACTCCAGGTGTAGCCACCAGTCAGATGCTGGGCCTCAGCATCTTTAAAAACGTCACCTTTCAAAGTTAATTATCCAACATGAGCTATAAATATTTTAAATAGATCAGATATCAATTTTTTTTTAAAGCACATTCATTTAGTCATAAATTTAAATAAAGCATATTTAAGCATATCAATTTCTTGAAGCTCAGGGTGTGTTTGCTGACTGAACAGACCTCAATGTGTGTTTTTAAAATCCCAATCCCATCAGGGTGTCAAGCAAACAACACCCCCACCCAACTTCCATGTGCTTTGAATCCATGGATGCTGCTGGATTTTGCTGCTAGCTGGAGGAAGAGCCGAATCTAATTCCAAAATTCCAGGTTTTTGTAGTTCCTAACCTCGTTTCTTGTGCTGTGCTGCAGCCTTGCCCCGTGATAACCCATCCCTTCAGGCCACTGATGGAATGGCTGCATCCAGACGTGCCAGGGAGCCCTGAGCCTGTGATGTGACAGCCCAAGCAAACTTTGAAACCACATCTCTGGAGGTGAGAGGCTCATGCATTAACCCACTGGTGCTGCTACGTTCTTAAAGCACTTTTTTTTTTTTAATACAGAGAAGAAGGAAATCATCCTATATTTTGGAAAAAAAAAAAACAAACCAAATCATCCAGGATTGAAATCGATGGTGCTGACAGAAATTCAAATGCAAAGAGAAGTTGGATTGGGTATATTCTGGTTTATTTTGGGGCGGGGCTGTTCAGCATGCTGCTGTGGAAAGGTGCTGGGAGTTGGATGCCAGGGCACTACTACCCCACTCCCAGTGTGAGAACACAACAGATCTTCACCCCAAAAAGCCAAATTGAGGTTTTGGCTGAAGGAACACATCATATGTGATATTTGCCTGGTTAACCACTGGTTCCTCAGCTATTTTCCTGCACTTTCTCTCCTCCTTCCCCCACAATTAGATTGTTTAAGTACAGACTGCAATATTTAATGCCAGATTTCAAGGTTCTGCTCAGATTTTTCTATCAGCTGTGGCTGGGGAGGTCAATATGAATATGGGGAGGGGATCAGTGGGTTCTTTCCCCAGTTGTGGAGCAGGCTGGGATGCACCACCACCTCCCTGGCTTGACCAGCTCACCTGGTGCTGCCTCATTTTTTTTCCAAGGAATTTTCCCTGTGCCAGTGCAGAGCCCTGGTTTTGTGAAGCACATGGGTGGAGACAGGTCTGAGACAAGGAAACTCTTATTTATACATGTGGCCTTGTCAGGATTTGTGTCAAAGTCTCCGGAGATGCCCTCCAGCTTCCTTAAATTTCATTTTTTAATAATGAAGATAATTTTGAGTTTTACAAGGCCCCAAAATGTCTAAAAACTAATAAACATTTCATACGAGTGTCAAAAGATGCTTAAAAAGCAGCCAAACCGTGGATTTTTTGACAACTGAGGGGGGATAACAACACAAAAACCCACAACACGCTCCTCGTCTGCCAAGTTCCTGCAGCCTGAGCAAATTTTTAGAGAGGGAGTCACAAACCCCAGATTAATGGAGCTTTAATGGAAGTGCTGACACTTCCTAAAGCTGGAGCAGCCCTACAACAACCCCACATCCCACTGCTGACCCCATCCCTCCTCCCCAGTGCGGGAATAATGCGGCACTTGAGGGAATTAACACAGGGGAGAGGTGCGGGGAGGGGGGAGCTCCCGAGCGTTCTCGCCCTCCTTTCTTCTTCCAGCTTGCAGGGAAGGGATTTGGCAGGAGGATTTGGCAGCCTGGCAGCTCGCGGGGAAACAAAAAAAAAGGAGCAGCTATCAGTGCAAAACGGAGCGGCCTCCGTGGCTGGTGGCCACCCAGCCCCGCTGGCCCCCGCTTCAAACACACAGCGCCGGGTTTGCGGTGCGGCTTAGGAGGAGAGGCTCCTACAGCCACCATCCGAGGGTTGTCCTTATCTCCCGTTGGAAATGCCACTTTTTGATGGTTTTTTTCGGGAGGTGCTTGAGCGGAACAGACGGAGTGGTTTGGTTTCCTGGTGTTGCTTCGTGCTGAGAAGGTGGATTTGGGGTGGTGGGTCTGTGCTCCTCGGCGAGGTGCGTGCCGGGATGCAGAGCAGCACATCAGCAAAGCCCGGCTGGTACACAGCAGCTGGCTCACTTTTATCACCAGCTTTGCCATAAAACATCCCATTTTAATAATCAAATTAGAGCCGAGGCAAACCTGCACAGGTGAGAGGAAATCTGCGAGCTTGATCAAAACCACATTTCTGATTCAGGACGAAATCGCAGGCTACAGGGAGGTACATCTGTAAATTATACAGGAAGCTTTCTTCAGCAACTGATTCACCCTGACAGTTTTACTGGAGTATATGAAAATTAGTATTAAAGATGTGATATGTAGGCTTCTTTCCAGGAATTCCAATCTGGTTTCAATAAAATGAAAACGCTGATTGGAAGTGAAGTTGCCTTCCGGTTTTGCCTTTGGCTATTATGTGTTCATTCGTGAAATGACTGAATTCCACAACTACTTTTAATATTCACCTTTTGAGTTCATCTCCCGTACTGGACACATTGGAATGATTAAAATAGCACAGACTCCTGAAGCCGGATTCTCTTTAATTTGAAACAGCCTGGGTGCTGAGGACGAAAAAAATATTACAAAAAAAAAAAAAA
>VWYO01020455.1:0-16441 GCA_013400275.1 Rhadina sibilatrix | reverse complement strand
TTTTTTTTTTTTTTGCATCCATTTTTAGTAAGGCTTATAGGCATGCACGGGAGCAGATTCTCAAACTCTCTTGGAACTTAGTTCATGCAGAATTTTGGATGTCTCAGATGGGGAAAGTTTATGACCTAACAAAAATTGGGCCAAAGTTATCTTCAGTTACATTTATTTTTGAGAATGCTGTACAGGGGGAACTGTTTTAGCTTACCCAATACTATTTAAAAAGCTATTATGATGTATAGATTTAGTGGTGTCTGATCACATGAAACATGTGAGGGAAGGCTTTCTAAGGAGTTAAAACTTTACATCTGTAAGATCCTGCAGAAAATCATTAACAAGTTGCTCTCAATTGTAACTCCAAAGTTTTTGAGAATCTGACCACTCTGTTGTCTCCATGTGAGCTGCTGAATGTCAGATCTTTGTAAATGCAGTCTTCAGATGGCATTACAACCGTGAGTCTATAATCTTATGTGAAAACTATAATCTTCTGCTAAGTGGTGGAAAAGTCACCGCTCTCCTTGTAACCCAAAATGCGGCTAGTTACGTTTTTTACTTGGTGCTGCACAGAAGATCAAAGGTTTTTTGATAGAGCTATATAAATTCTGTGACAAGGCTCAAGAGAGTCTTAAATATTTAAGCCATGAGGATGTCTGTGTTTAAAGAAGACATCGTAAACTCTGAGGTCCTTGTAGTGAAAATATCCTCCCCTGTGCCACGAGCTTTTTGAATTTCAGTCCAGTGTTACATGCCTGGATAGTATGAACTGGTATGTGCAGGCCAAGCCCAGATGAGAATGTATCCTGCAGCAGCTGCCATGGTGCCTTATAGCCAGCCACAGGATTTAGGAATTTCAGCAGAGTGATGCTCAAGTGGTCCTAAACTTGCTCTCAGACTTCCCTCCCAAAATTGCCTGATGCTTTGAGAAGACTAGCAGAGGAAGCCTTTGCTGTACCACTAGGTACTGCTGATGGCAGTAGAAGCTCTGAAAATTGGGAGAACATCTCAGTGCTTTTGTCTGAGGACAGTTTGCAGGGGAGCTTCTTCAGCGCAATGCAAAATTATTAACTGAGAATATTCTAACCAGTGATGAATCTTTCTGTAATTTATGTTTTGCACATATGATTAAGCAGCATTGGCCAAAAGCCTGGTGACAGCACAGGGCTCTGGAATGTTTCCCTGTTGCCTGGGCAGTTTATTCATGTTAACTTACTTCCGTGAGCTTAATCGCTCCTTTTAAAGTCCTCCTGAACTCAGGAGTGCCACTGCTATTGAGCAAGCTGAAATTATACACGCTGCAGGGAGAAAGGTGGGGATGTTGCAACTTAACATCTCTTTCGGAGGAATTGAAAAGATTTTGCCCCAGCCCTAATTTCAGCTTTAAAGAGGCTGAAAATTGTCATTACATGCCTTCTTCAACAGGGAAGCAGCACGTTGTTCGAAAACGTGTCGTTAAATCCGTGATGTCTTTGGCCTGTTATGCCTAAAGAGCAAAAGCAGTTGGAGGAGGCTTTGCTGACAAAGTCTTCAGTCATGGTTGCCTATGCTCCAGATCAGAACTAGTGATCAAAAGGCGTTTCCTTTTCCCTTCAAATACTGTGTTTTAGTCATGGTAAGGAACCTGGGTGTTGTTTATTAATGTAGTCATCAAACAAAAGGCAGCACTCAGTCTTGTCCTTGAGACAGATCTGCTGCTGAAGAACAGAAGGTTTCAGTGCTTCAGGCCCTCGAGAATGGAGGTAAGAGCCTTCACTTTGCAGCCCCACATCTGTTGTGGCATGAGAGTTAAGGGCTGTGATCCAGTTTTTTGTAGTCTAACATGCTCCACCAGAAAGTGGCATTGCCTGGGTCAAGGGGACTCCCTGCTGGCTGAGGGAGAGATATGGAGGATAACCAGAGGTACTGACTGCTGGCAGAACAGTCCAGAGCCAGCACAAATGTTTTGTGAGAAGTCTGACATCAGGGAGTGGAAATCGATGCTACTTCTCCTGTAACAGAGTGAAAAAAAAAAAAAGACACACGTACTGTTAGGAGCAAAAGGCATGAGCCTTTTGATTTTTTTTTAGGCAGAAAAATCTGCCTTAGTTACTTTTTCCCCAAGTCTCTGATAAAAAATGGCTGATAAAACTGCAATGCTCAGCTGTCATTGTGAAATCTGTGTTTGCATTGAAAAGACTAAGAACCTCTTTAAGGGTGAAGGTGCTTTGCCTTATTTTTGTGAGGAATGTCTAAGCTTTGGGTGTTACTTTAATAAAAATAATTCCTGATCTTTTTATGGAGTATCTAAACTCTGGGTGTTACTTTAATAAAAATAATTCCTGATCTTTTTATGGAGTATCTAAACTCTGGGTGTTACTTTAATAAAAATAACTTTAAACTCCAAGATTAACAGAATTGCTAAAAGGAATTAGTTCTCAATATGAAAAACAATAAACTAACTTTGAAATTTCTGAACCAAACCCTCAAAGGCAATTTGTGGCAAAACTCCAGGAAAAAATATCATTTTTATAAAATAGCTGTATATCTTCTTTCTCAGTTATATCTAGGCACTGCTTTGAAAAGTGATTCTCTCATTGCAGATGCCTAGGAATGAGGTGTTTTAAGAGAAGTTGGTTTAGTTTTAATGTAGCAGTAAAATGAATTAATGTTGAAAGAGGGGTGTTCAGATTCAAGATTTATTGAAACTGTAGTCCAAGAAAATACTTTACATTTGCATATCTGAAGAAGAACCTAGATCCTGAGTCTGCGAAGGAATAGTCCCCTTCAGTTTCTGCCAGGCTGTCGGACTTGCTGGAACTGGTTTTGTACTTCCATGATGTGTAAAATGCACATGTGGATGCACAGCTTGCTCCCGAGAAAGACCGTGGTTTTGATAATAGCAACATTTGTCATTTTTGTAATGGAGTAGAACAGGTATTTTGAAAAGACCCAGCCAACAGGAGGGCTGTATTACTTTCCAAAATATCCTCTGGATCATCTTGGAAACATGGTTTGTAATATGGTCTTGACTGACAACGTAGGGTGTGAGGCGTAAATTCCTGAGCAGGAAAGATGTATGTGGGTTGTGCAATGGGAGGCTCCATGTGATGTCGTTATTTATGGCACTTCTCTCAGATGTCTTTCTGGGACTCAGACAGCTGCTGTGAACTTTACCCAGCTCTGAGCACTGGGCATGTTTGAATGACTATTTTGCTGTTGCTTGGATCATGGTGATAAGCAGTACAGAGCCAGGTTCTGTGACACTGGTTGAAAGAACAGAGCAGAACTTTTACTGGTTGATGAAAACCTTGCAGGGGGAAAAAGTGCGATTATCGTCTTCTATAGCTTTGGTGAGTGAGCGATAGTTGAAGGCAACCCATTTCTTTCTGCTATAATATGGAAGGAAGGGTGGACTGACATAAGAGGAAGAGTTGCTTTTCCTTTTCAGGGAAAGGTTGGAAGGATAGAGGCAGAGGAGGTGCAGGTTTTTCACTCTTACCTCTTTTCTTCATGACTGTTAAGTGATGGCAACTATTGTTTGCAGGAACTTTTCCTTGCTTTAGTAAAGAGCTGTGGACTGTCATGCGTTTTGATATGTGGCAGTGCTGTTGTTAAACAGATCTGAATCTACAGTCAGATAAGGCTCGGAATAATTGATGTTTTTAGCTCAGCTAAATAACTGAGTTCACATGATCTCTAAGTGGCCAGCGGGTTTTTTCTTAGGCAAAGTATGTACTGCTTGTATTGTACATTTATTTAAAGCTAATTTTATCACAACAGACTGAGAATTCTAGCAACCAAAAATACCTTAATTGAGTCTGTTAAAAAAGTCTCCTTACCCAAAGTCTGTTTCTGTGTGTGACAAACAGAAGATACCACTTTCTGACTTCATAGTCAGTAGTGATCCCAAAGTGGTGAAAGCATTGCACTATATGCCTCTGAGATTACTTTTTGCCACTGCTGATGGGAGAATTGTTCTGTATCATTATTGTCTTCCCTTTCAACCTCAGCACATTCTGGAATGCCAAAGGCAAACCACTCTCTGGCTGACCAGAGGTCCTGGCGGTGCTGGTGTGGCAGTGCTCTGAACCTTGTGGCTTGGACCACTCTTTGAGCATTGCCTAAGAGCATTGTACAAGTACCCAACTCAGTGTATTGTCTTTACAGTGTGAAGCAGAAGAACAGGAAAACGTTTATGGCCTCTTGGAAAGAAAGTGTCAAGATACTTGCTCTGAAACAGAGTTTCTAAGACCACTATTAGTAATGAAACAGGTGGAGGGGCCCTTGAGAAATATGCAAAAGGACAATTTTACTGCCATTGTGAGGCATATCACTTTATTGACTAATCAGTCTCTGATACTCAAATAGAGAAAAAAGTTGCATGTGTTTGGATTATTTAATGAGGTAACTGTTGACGAAGTGGTGCCTGTTACCAGTTTTGTTAGTGCTATTTTGATCATCAAAGAACTCCATTTGTTTCTGGACCATGAGCTGGAACAGGCTTTTTCTCTCACCCTCTTGCTTGCCTGAAGGTTGTTCCAGAGATGAAATGGTGTAATTTTCATTTTGGTTGAGGCAAAGAAGTATTCTCTTACCATAACTCACCAGTTCCAAACCCATAATCACAACATTTGTGGTAAAACAGTGATGACTGTGTGGTATTTCTCACAGATGCTGTAAAAACTCTGTCATCTCCTTGGGAGGCCATCTTCCCGTGAGATACCAGCCTTTCTCTTTTTCTTTCCTGAGAGAACCTGTAGAGTCCAAAGTTTTAGCTTCAAAGACTTGGAGAAGAAAATGCAGCCCAAGTAATGCCTGAAAGCAGGATTGTGTCTCGGAGAGACAAGAGGATCCAGAATGTCAAGTGTGCTCTAAGAGTCTCCCTTTCTTGTCTGCTGCTTGCGTATATATTTTTTTTTCTCCACCAAGCTTTTGTTGAATGAAGGTGTGGCTTTATTCCTTGATGCATGTTGCATACATTGTATGAGCAGAAATAGCAGAGAGCATTGGAGCTTTAATAAGTACTTGGTGTAGTACTCATGATGAATGTGCCATGAGCTCATCCATAAGGAACAAAAGTAGCAACGTTGGCTAAAGTTATTGCACAGGGGAACCTGCAGCCCACAAGAACATCAGCCAAGAGCAAAATGGGATTGGTGTTGCCAATAGTTGGGCCCTTTTGTTTTTTTTTTCAGGCTTGGAGATGAGAGGACAGTTCTTTGCTCAGAGAGGTTCTTGTACAGCCCCTAAAAAGCTGAGGATAAGGTGCTTGTTGTCTGTTCTAAGTAAATTTATCAGAATCTTGAGGGGGAGGTTCAAAGTGCGCAACATAGAGCAAAACATCTTGCTTATAAGGATGGCAGCCCTGCAGTGGAAAACATCATAAAAGTGAGCTTGAAAGATCTAGAAGAGGGTAGGGCCTGCTGAAATCTTGGTGGAGCTGCCAACTTCCCTGCAGATGCCAGAAATGTAGCTTAAAGAAATGTTGCTAGTTATCTGATAGAAATTGCTCAGTTGTTGCCTTAAAGATGCTCAGATTGTGCTCCTGTCCTGTCACAGGGCATAGTGTGGCATGGAAATTTATGGTGCAAGGCAGGCTGGAGCTCTTGGAAGGGGAACAGTGGTGGTTAATGGCAATGCTAGTTCCTGTAGTGCAAGAACAAAGGGATATTTAAATGACATTAGGCATAAATACACCACACAATATTACCAAGGGCAAAAGTTTAGTCGGATTCCAAGCAGGCTTGGGCATTCATATATATAATGACAATGTCCAGAGTTGCTGTAAATAGGATTAAAAAGAAATTAAGCACATAAACCTTCATGCTAATTGATGAGGTCAGGAAGGAATTTCCCTTTTGGGGGAATTACATCATTGTTCACTACCTGAGCTGTTTCACCTTCTGAAGCATCTGGTCCTGATCATAGGAGGCAGGATTCTCAGACAAATGGACCAGCAGTCTGACCTGTCGTGCCAGTGCTTAGCTTACCCTACCTGGGTAGGATCTTGTTGAAAGGGTTTGAGAAGCATATATTTTTTTGGGTTTTCTGAGGCCACCTGTGCTGCACTGTATGTCTGCTTTTCCAGATTCCCATTGGTGAAACAGGACAGTTGTTGTCTGAGTGCTTTTAATGAATCCTGAGAAATGCCTGCTGACATGTCAGCATCAGCCCACATAGAGATGGAAGTTGTGATGCACTCATAAAGCATTGCTATGTTTCTCCATAGATTCAAAGGTAGCTCTGTGAGCACCTGAACTAGTGAAGATAAGACTTTCCTGCAGCTTTCTTGGCTTTGGTGGCACTGCAGTACCTTATACATCTTCCCTTCTTTCTCTCTTTTCATTACACAGCAGTGCTGTTAGCATCCCTAATTTTCCCAACAGCACAGTGCCTGAGCAGCTTCTCACTGCCTTGTAGTTAGTTCTTGGGTATATTTAATCAAAACATGCTGTCTCCCTGATGTTTGAGAACCAGACGTGTTGCTCAGGGGGGTGCCTTGGTTGCTTACTTTGCAAGTCTGCTGTAGGAATTGAGCACCTCTGAAATCTCTGTGCTTTGCATGAGATTAGGTTGAAATTGGCCTTATAGTTTGCATTTCTGTGCATGGGACAATCAGTGTGGTTGTATAACCATTGTTTCTTTGGGAAACAAGGAACACTTTCAGTCTTGCAAGCAAGTTACTGTAGAGTATTTTTTCTCTCTAAGCAATTAGGTGCATGAAGAGTTACAGCAAATAATTGAGGCGTGTGTACTTTTAAAACATGCACTGTTTAATCTTTTGAGATTTTCCCCAAGGTATAAAGGGAAGGCTTCCTTGCCAAAATACTGTAATTGAGTTAACATTCTGGGAGGTTTCTGTGTTTTGTTACTGAGCTACAAAGCTTCAGAACTTCTGTTACTGAGCTTCTGCTGGTGTTGGAAGGAAGGAAGATCAAAGTTAGAAGTACCAGCCTGCCAGTAAATTGTCTGTTCAAAAGAAAACTGAAAATTCCTTGGTTGTTTCAGGTGGCAGCCAGCATCAGATCTGTTTGACAGTTATTAACCTTTTCCTACAGTTCTCTTTCTGCAGGCAACAGTGAGCAGCTTGGATGTCTTGTAGTCTGTATGGTGTGTATGCTGACTGTGGACATCTGGTTAACAAGTGAGGATGTCAATAATAGATTGAATTACTTGTCCTCAGTTAATTTCAGCTGCTCAGAGAGAATATGGAGTTATGATGACTGTGGAATAGTAAAATGATGGTTTCTGTTTTTTGTATACAGTGATCATCATGATAAAAGATTAAGAATCGCCGTGGTGTAAAATAATTGGATGGTATATATATTATAAAATAATTCTATTTTATAGGATGTCCTGACAGCTGGACATTTGTGTCTTCCTCAGCTTTAGTGCTTTTGAAAGCTTTTAAGCTCTTGAAATTTGTGGTAGTTACCTTTGCTGAGGAGGCTGTCGCATGTCTTAGTAGCAGGCATGATCACTGAGGCACAAGCTTTCAGGGCTGTTTGCCTTCTAAGCACTTTTGAGGGTAAGGACTTAATCACTTCAGAATTGAGAATATGTGTTTTTCTTTGACATGTAATCCCAGCACAGCAAATACATTTCTGTCCAGTTACTTAAAAGATGTTGTTTTCTACAGTACCCAGAGCACTCTCAGAGGGCTTCTTGCTTTGACTGTCTAAAGCTCGGTTATCTTCTCAACTGTGATGTGCAAGGAGCAAAGCCAAGACTTCGTGCTCTGGTGGGATTCTGTCCCTACAACTGTCCCTCATTGCTGTAAGAAAGACAAAATGAGCCCTGTTTCACTGGGAGGAGTTGAGGAAGGACTATGCTGTCTTTCTGATTCATGCATATGGAGCATGCTGCTGTCAAGTGTTTTTGCAGAATAAAGAAGGATTTTAGATGGGATGTGGAACTCTGAGAAGTTAAGGTGGTAGCTGATAAGATGTAGGATCTGCTCTGCTTCTGGTACAAAGAGGCTTTGATGCTAATGTTTATTTAAAGGTGGCCTTAACCCTAAAAGGGAGAGATAAAATTGCTTTCGTGTTTCTGTTTCACTGAGAACTGGCTGGCAGAATGGTTTTGGTGCCTGCTTATCTGCCCTGAAGGCTTCATGGCTGGGGAGGCTGCAGAAGTGATTCCCCTGTACCCCCTCATTCAGCATTCAGGCAAAACTGTAAGGCAGGCAGATGGTTGAAGCTTCATCTTTGGACACAAGACGGCTGTGTCTCCATTTTGCAGATGAGTCATCCCTTTGCTGTTTTGTTGTTAGACTCTAAACAGTGCTGCTCTTGGCTTTGGGCCTGCTTGATCCTAAGTTTTGGATGCCAGAAACAGACAGGCGAGTGCCCTCCACCTCAATGCCAAATTTTATGGCAGGTTGAAAATACCTTAGGCCTTTGTCACCTTGTAGGTAAGCTGCTGTAATGCAGAGAAAGCTTTGTCTTCTCTTGTACCTGATAAGTGTATAAAAACACTGTGTGCTGTGGAAGTTGTGTAGATTAGGGAGCAATGGGAAAAGTATAGGAGAGGCTTACTTACGTCTTTGTTTTTCATCTAACTTGTGAGCTAGAGCTCTACTTGGATAAATGAGTCCTGGGTAAAGATAACTGGCATTGTTTTCAGTAGCGGGTAAGTCAGCAGATGGGTCAGCAGTTTCTTTTAGTTGAGCTGGCTGCCGCAGACTAGTTCTGCAAGCTTGGCACCCGATAATATTTTCCACAGTATGTAAGGCTAGCTGGTACAAGATTTCTCCTGCTCATGTCAGGATCAGAGGTGCAGATTGGGAGATTGCGTTGGTTACCCCATTTGTGGCACGCGATGTTTTGCCAAGCTAGGTTTGTAAGCTTTGCCCTTGTGAAAGGAACTCCAATTTCCTAAAAGGAACTTGAATGAAATTTGGGATTTTATTAAAGACACAGAGGCATATTATTATTCATCTTTCATTGCTTCATCCCTGTGATGTTTCCTGTTTTGCTTCTTGAGATACAGGTGTCATGATGAGGAGCTTCTCAGAAACAGAAGTGGATGATGAGTGGAGATGAAGAAATCATACATTTAAGAAGTTGGCTCAAGTTTCCGTTACAGGCATGGAAAGTTTCTGAGACCAAGCCATGTGAGAAGAACATGAGTAAAGAAGAGGGACATGTAGACCCAGACTTTCTAGAAGGGATTGCAGGATTTGAGAGGATGCTGCACAAACGTCACGTAGTTTTCTTGCTTATTCATTTACCTGCACCCCTGAACTGTAATACTTTGCTTGCATGTCTATTTGGAAGTTGAAAAATCCCCTCACATCTGTGTCTTTAATATAATCATGGCTTCAAGCTTGTTTTAGGAAGAGCAGAACATCGCTGTAGTTTTTACTTGTGGATGAGATAGCTGCTGCTTTGTACTTGAAATCAATTTGGGTTTTTTTTTTGTTGAAACGTACATTGAATATGGAAAAGCTCAGACCATTACAAAATAGGAAGTTAGGGATTTTGCTTACATTTAATAAACAGCCTTTGCATAGAAGGTATGACAACAGGTGCATAGGTAAAAGAAAAAAATAAAGTGCTAGTCCTCTAATTTGAGTAACCTTTTAATGTATTGTTCTTATGGTGTCCTTAGACGTCAGAATCAAATATTAATCAATTTTATCTTTTCTATCTGGTCTGAAAAATGTTCTGGATAAGATTTCTTGCCAGGGTTGTGGGGTTATAAGTGCAGATAACTTAGTATTGGGTTAGGAGAGAGCTTTTTGGAGAGAGAGTTTCTTGAACATCTTGGCTGTTCTGTGAAGTATCTCAAAGGATATACTAGCCCTGCAGTCCAACAACTTAATGATGCTGTGAACAGACTTGATTGTAGTAAGTCTCTGATACAAAGTTATTAAGACTAAGACGTATATGTATTTAAAATTTAAAAAGTAAATGTATTTTCCTGTTTTGAAAAGTATTGCTGGTAGAGGCAGGCAAAGAACGTCTTTATTTTTCTTATGAACTCCTATTTGGTGTCTTATCCTCAATAAAAGGCTATGGTTATTTTTGTATACTGACTGAATATTTGGCCTTTAAGAGCATATAATTAGATGGAAGAGTAAAAGCAGTTGTTAAAGGACTGGGTTTTTCTAATGAAAATAGTTTGAAATCATATAATTTTAGTTTCTTCCAAATGGATGTGATTAGTGTGTTGGAAATAGTTTTACAGTGGATATAAGAGGAACATTTGAGAGACAGTAGCTGAGAATGTGTCCAGCTATTTTTGTAGCTCACAGTTATATTTTTTCAGTCTCTTTACTTAGATATTCCATGTAATCAAACTGCTACATCACAATGGGATACAAAAACTATTTGCACTTTATAATATTGCATTTTAAAGTAGGTTTTATTGTACTAATTGATTAGTGAATTGCAATGACTGTGAGAAAATCCTAGCCTATTTTATTACTTTGATAGAAGTTTGAATATGGGATAGTATTGTCTGTATCATATAAGAATGTTTTCATGGATTTTTAGCTGCTGAAACTGAAATCAATAAACTTTAGCTACTGTTGTTGACTTGAACAAGTAAATCTGCACATTTGTTTTCTTCTTGTTACCTGTACTTCTGTGTTCACCTAGTGTTTCTCCCAGCATTACTCCCATGCAGCACACTCGGTGTGGGTTCCTGTGTGTTCTTGGGGAAGACTTTCTTGATGGAGAAATGTGCATTGGAGTTTGTGCAATTACTCTGTTTTCTGAATAAACCTTAGAGAATCTCAGTCAAAGTAGAATCCCAAGATTAGAGTAGCCAGTGGATCAGTTGGTAATTATTTTTAAATTTTGTAGAGATTTTTCAGTAATTGATGTGTTTTAAAGTAGATAGAGAATGGTCTTCTGCAAATTTCACATTTGATCAGTGCACCAGTGTATCCCAGATGAAAAGTACATTACTGAACAATATAGTCCAGGTTCTGGATTACTTTAGAGAATGGAAAATACTTTTTGCTTAATTGAGAGATTTTGAAAAACAGTAAAGGATTATTTTTCTTGTAAAGCCATAGTACTTTGGATTTGAAAGAAACAGACTTTTCTATATAGCCCAAATTTATGGTAATCTATTTAGTTATTAGTATTAAATTAAGTAATTAATATATCTTCATGTCTGCTGAAGTTTTAAAGAAAATGTCAAAGGCTTGATTGAAATATTAAGCCCATTTTGAGAGTAACATATTCTGTTTCAGAGCAACTCTTTTCCTCACATAATTTTATTAATTTGATTTAATTAAATATCTGCTTAATTCATAGTGGAGAAACTGATAGATAGTTGAAGCAATGGCATAATTAATTTTCCCCTTTTTAATTTATGTGTGGAAGAGATGGAAGAGGAAATGATTTATATGACTTCTGAAGACAAGAAACCATTTTATTTTTAATTATAGATTCCTTGATTACTCCCTTAAAGGAAAAAATACTTTATATTCTTTTTGCCTGTGTATTCAGTTGTCTTTATTTGTATGATTGCTTGCTCATTTGTTTTATGGATAACAGTGGCTAAATTTTCCTTATCAGTACGACAGAGGTAGACCTTGGTCCCTTCCAGTTCTTGCAAGAAATGTGCTCTGCAAATGCTCTTCCATATTTCAGAGGACTCTTGACACGGTGTACTTGTCATACGTGGCTGCCATAGCCTTAATTTTATTTATTTATGGGGTTATTTTCTCCTTTTCTGCTTGATTTTTTTCAGTTAATTCTGAAATTTGCACCCTTCTTTGGAGTGGTGTGGCTCTTCTCACAGCGCTTGTGGGGAGTGGAGAGGTCTGTGTCAGTGCTGTGCCACTCCCATTGCTGGGTTGGTCGCTTTCTGTGCGGCAGTGCTTAGTCCAGAGAGGTCCCAGCTTGAGCCACAGTGGGCACAGCAGGATCCTGGCATGACTAGCTCTGATTCTCACACCAGAAGGCAGGGAAGAGGGAAGGGTTCCTCATGGAATCCCTTCTGCTATTCCTCACCTCTCAGCAGCATCCATTCTGTCTTTTCTCCCCTGGGCAGCCATTGGGCTGCTGAAATGCATCACTGTCATCATCAAGGCGTAGCTAGGAACACCTTTGCCTGAGGACAAGGCACAGTAGCCACCAGCCCTGGTTGCTGGTGCCAAGTACTCAAACACTGTCTGCTGCCTAATAACTGCCTCTCCCCTACAGCCTGTGTGTCAAGCAGAGAAATTTTAGTTGTTCAAGCTCTTTTGGAAGATGAATACGCTTGTCAGTCCATGCGTCCTCTTATCTTGCCCAAACCTTTAGGAAGACTCTTTGTGCTCCACCTGGACATTGGCACTGGACCACTGGGTTTGCTCCCCCAGCCTTCCCTGAGAGATAAAGCCTAATTTTTCTCAACCTGCTTCATATGACCACACACCCTTAGTAAATCCTCTTGGAGGTGTTTGCTAAGCCAAGAGCCCAGCTGTGGGACACGCTTTGGCATGTTGCTTTGACAGTGATTTAATCTCTAGCCCATGTGACAAGTCTGTTGGCCACTTCTTTGCTTCAGCAGTATTGTCAACCTATGGTGAAGCTACCAGGATGTTACTGCTGCCTGGTAGGTGGAACTCAAGGTGTTTGCTTCACCATCATGCTCCTCATGACTAGCAGCAAAGGCTGCAGGAGACAGATGTGGACTATTACATAGACTCAAGGACAGAGATCAGCAGCTGTTGGACTTTGAGGGGGAAACAGGCCTGTTAATTGGCAGATGCCATGCTTTGCATGGTCGCCAGGCAGCATAAGCATGATCATCAGCCTCCTGGTGTAATATTTGGCTCTTATTCCTGTGAAATGAAGCCAAGGTCACAGCCTTCATTGCCGTTTCCTCCTTTATATCTCTATTATTGCAATGCTCATAGGAAAAAAAAATAGCAAAATTTTCATTGCCAGCGTGTACTGGCCTCATCTACTTCCTTTTACCCCCATAACCCTGGTTGACACCTGTGAGTGTTGTTATTCCTCCTCTGTTTGGTTGTACCCCTGATCCTTTCCTCCTTTTCAGCTAGCCCATTTCAGCAGTGCTTGGTCTTCTGTCCTGTGGGCCACACCGATTTTGGAGGTTGGCAATGAGAGCCAGCTGGTGTGGTTTGGCATGTTGATAGCTACTCACTCACTCCAGCTCTGTTTGAAGAGAGGGGGTTGCTGGACTCAAGGGAGCTCCAGCCATCTCTTCTGGCTCAAACAGAAGGCTCCACAGTGGTTCTCTGAAACCCAAACTGAAATGGAAATGGCAGGCAATCTGGGGCTGGACGTGTCAGGTTTCCTTTATCTGAAAAATTTGCATTGTTGACTTTTGGCAACCACACTCTGGCTTTTCACCAAGGGCATCTTTGCATAAGCCTCTGAATTTGCAAAATGCATATTTTTGGATTGCCACAGGAGTGTTTCATGGGCAGTTTTTATATTCTGTGTAAAGACAGTACAGGTCCGTTAATACTTCAGGATAATGCTCCTTGAGTTGTCAGCTGTAGCCAGGGCTTTTATAGTACTGTGCCTATGCTGACTGGATTTTTTGGATATGGGTCTGGGAAGGGGAAGATTAAGCTCAGAGTGGCTCAGAACAGCAGCTCACCCTTTTCCTTGGTTTTAGTATGGACACGAATATGCTCTAGTTTCTGGTCACTTGACTGGAATCACAGGCGATCCAAGTCCAGTTCCCAGCATTAACTGGGGCAGTGCTTGAATCAGTGCTGGCCAAAGCCTTGCTCCTTCAGAATTGCTTTGCTGCCTTTGAACTCCTGTGAGTTGACATGGGCTTGTGCTGTGGTAGGGGTTGGAGTCAGCATGGCTCTCCCAGGCCACACAGCACCCAGAGCCTGTGACATCCTCTGTGCCAGCCTTGGCCTCCAGCAATTCCACTTGTGGGTTCCTCCCTTTCATTTCCCAGGGCTGGCTCACTCAGTAGACAAGTGTGATCTCAAGCAGAGTCACATGCTTTAACATGGCAGCTCTCCATGCATGCCTGTGCAAGGACAGCTAATTCACCTCAGCCACTGGGAGTGGAAGTCCCCTAACTGGGGTGGGATGTCCTCTTTGAGAGCCCACAACCTCGCTGGAAAAAAGAAGATGTTTGGATAACAGGGTGACAGAGTTCAGACCCATCAAGAAAGCCTGTCCAAGGGATTTGATTCCTTAGAGCAGAGGAGTTGCTCCATCCCTGAGAATGCTAAACAACTTCTTAATTTTTATGTCTACTGCCTTAAACTTTTCAGAGAGTCCCTGAGATGGTTTTTCTTGCAGTGAAACATGCATGCATCTCTTTTGGAGATTATCCTGATAGATAACAGAATGTTTTGGAGCTTGCTATCCAATATGCAAAAGCAGGTGTGCTTTTATTGGCTCTTTTTAACTTAAACTGTATTTGCAGCTCTCTGCAGAGCAGATGCTCAGAATTTTGTTGGTATTCATTGAGCATAACTGAACTACCAGTGCACGAAGAAGAGGTGCTGTGTTTGGTAGAGCAGTATTAAATCCCTGTGAGTCTCAAGGACCTCAGGGCTGATTTCCAGGTAATGACTGGCCTGTGGTGCCCTGCTATAGGGTCCCCATGGTGGAGATGGCCATGGGGGTCTTCAATACCAGAAAGAAGAGGGTATTATTACAAGAGCTGGATTTCTTCGAGGTACGAGGGCTGCCATCTGCTACCCATTTTCATTCCTCCTCATTAATTTTAATTTCTTTGTTTATATAGATGGAGGGGGAATAAGGGTTCCCAGGCAGGGTCAATGTGCCCAGTTCCAGGGGTTTATGGCTCCCAGTTTCAGAGTACTGAGCAGGTACGTGATAGCCCAGAAGCTTCTGTGGCTGATCAGTAATGTTATTTAAGCTGGCACAATGTAATGGGAACAACGTCTTGCAGCTTTTGGATGTTTTTATTGTATTTCTGTTCCTGACTAAACTGCATTTTACAGGCATTCAGGATCCAATTCTTATGGGATTTATGTTAGAAAATTGCACTTATGCCCTATTATTTTCTATTCAAAATGTATGTATTTTAAAATATGAATAATCATTTACATATGTAGCCTTCCAACCTGAATGGCAAAAAAAGCCAGTTACATTTGATATGAAAGTTACATTAGGTTGCAAAATTAACTTTGTTTTAGTGGTCACTGGGAAATGAGAACCCGGGCATCTTTCAGAAAATAGCTGATGCAGAAATGAAAAACAAAAGGAGTTTAAAATTAAATATTTAAATTGGCTTGTCCTATTACATTATTTAAGCCTGAATATAAATCTGCCTAGCGTGAGTTTGTTGAATCAAACAAGGATCTATCAATTGTGGATTTATGAAAATAAATTACAATTAAAACCAAATTATGATATCAGATCGAGATTGTAATTTATCATTTCTACAAATATTTGATTTGATGGGAACCAAACTGGTGCTGCCATTTCCAAAAACCGATCCTCGTAATTTATTCTGTGGTCTTATAAATTTTCCTTTGCTTGCTTCTTTAGTGGTGTCCCAAATTATAACTCTTTTTAATGGTCAACCTATCTTGGCTTGAATTTTCCCATGCCTGAAGTCCACAATGCTGATTTAGCACAACAAAAACTTTGAAGATATTTCCTTTTCTCTGTGCTGTTTATTATATCCTTTGCTTTGCGTGTAGACCGAGCTTTGAAGCTTAGGTCAACAAGAAACCACCATTGTGGCCAGGCTGGCTCGTGGGAAGCAGCGCTCAAATGGTTCCAGTTTGTAGCTCTCCTGGGTCTGAGATGCTTCCCACAGGTCAGGCTGGCAGCTTCTGGGGTTTGAAATTGAAATAGATACCTCTCAAATAACATATCCCCTCAGCAGTGTTTTTACCTGGACACTGTAGTGGTTACTCTAGGCTGGGGGAATTTTAATTCCCCCATTTAAAAATACTTTGGGCTGGTCCTTTAAGGAGAATTAGAACGGATTTAATGCTTACTGGGACCCTTCGGGTTGGAGGCAGACATCAGCTATAAAGAGAACATGAAATAATATTTTGCATTTTTTTTTTTGTTTTGTTTTACTTTATAAAGTTAAACAAGTGCTACAAGAAGATTCTGTGCTTGTTTATTCACTTTCTTAAAACTTTGGAATCCAGATCTATAAATACAGGCTGACTTAATGTTTACAATTATGGTCACTCTCACTTGAATTGATGGATGCTACTTGTTAAAAAATAAAAAATAAAAAAGGTATTAAGGTATATAATCTGGAGGAAAAGATTAATGTACTTGTTGTTAAAATATGTTACTTTTGTCCATAAGGGAAAGCCACTGTGAAAGTCTTAGCCTCTCAATTTTCTAAAAACTGGAAGCCTGTTTGCCAGGTATTAGAGAAGCAAAAGAAAAGACATCAGAACCAGACTTAAGAGATGTAGCTTTTCATAAAGGTAGCAGCTGTATCACAGACTTAATTGTAGTTGGTTATCAACTTTATAAATAAAGGATCAGCATTTCTTAAAAATTATCATGGCCCAGTATATATA
>VWYO01020454.1:9493-28051 GCA_013400275.1 Rhadina sibilatrix | reverse complement strand
AAGAGGAGAGGAGAGGAGAGAAAAAAGAAAAGAAAAGAAAAGAAAAGAAAAGAAAAGAAAAGAAAAGAAAAGAAAAGAAAAGAAAAGAAAAGAAAAGAAAAGAAAAGAAAAGAAAAGAAAAGAAAAGAAAAGAAAAGAAAAGAAAAGAAAAGAAAAGAAAAAAGAAAAAAAAGTTTTTCAGATCTTTCTAATCTAGAAAATTCTCTGGTCCTCCTGAGCAGATAATACAAAGTCAGGATGGACCCAGCTCATTGAGTACTACCTTCTCTCTCTCTTTCTCTAATCAAATAGCTTCTATCTCTGCTTTCAAATCTTTTATTTTTGTTTCTGGCTGTGTGTGCACAGAGGGACTGGGGAGCAGATGCATTCGCTGAGAGATTTAGTGCTGTAAATGAGAAGCTGTTTTAACGATGCTTAATCTGCATCTTTCAAAAAAATAACTACTCAGCAGAAGCACAGAACTTCACATGGTAGCTGATTAAAACCATCCCCAATTTTTTCAGGGGAATTTTAAAACTCTTTGATTATTATCCCTTAAACAAACTATTGAAGCCGCATGTTGTTCTGTTATGTAAGGGATCTATCAAACATAGAAAAAATGAAGTTATACAAAATGTACCAGAAAAATGGTTTACTCTTGATAAACATTAATGCTTATGGTTTGCCATAAAGAGATCTCAAGACAGCAAAAATTCTTCAGATTAATTAAAAAAAAAAAAAAACCCAAACTCAAAGGAAAGATATATTTCTTCTGTATCAGAAGGAAAACAATAAAAATGAAGGGATCAAAGTCCCTTTAGAAGTCTTTTAAATTCTTTTTAGTGTGTAGCTGAGGCAAAAGGCATTACCTGCCAATAGGCAGCTAAATGATCATTTTTATAAGCTCCTTTTTTAACAAAAATAAGAGAATGGAAAATGACCTGTTCAATTTTACTTCTCATGGAGCCAGAATTCTCTGTGAATCACTGATCCTTAGCATTCAACATTCAATTTCCTTCTATTTAAATGTGTATTTTTAAGAAATTGAGCTTACATGGGCTTCATGTATAATTTAAACTCCCCAGGCAAAGCTATTTTATTACTATAATCACATTAAATGTAAGTGATCTATAGAAAAAAAAATCAAATGAGATGGAGATGGAAACAAATGGAAATGTGAAGTGAAATGAAAATGCTGCTTGAATATATTTGTGCAGGGAACCCTGCAAGTGTGAGAATCTGGAGAGAAAAGCAGTAGTGGAATTCTGTCTCTATGGGATCTATAAAAAATGCAGGGAAAATGGAAAAATCAGTGAATTGAAGATTCATCTCTTGAGTCAAATAATTCAAAAGACAAATTAACATCTCCTGCATGAGGACTTGAGCTCCTTTCAAAAATCTGGTCCATTACTAAGTGACAGACATTATAGACTGATATTAGCCAAATCAAATAAGCATAAGCAAATCTGCCATCCTAAGGTCTTGTGAGAACAATTTATACTACAAAGTACCAAAAGAGAATGCACTCAGGAGGAACTGTTGTCATGCAGGCCTGAGCCAAATTTTATCATTTATCAGTCTGGAACTCAAATGGTTTTTGTGATGGGGTACTAAACCCAGAGGTACACAGACTCAGCCCAGCAAATTCAAAATACTCAGCCAGCTTTTCAGATTAATTTATTCTGCAGATTTACAGAAGTGGCTAAAAATATTCAGGATTACACTAGCTAAGAACTGATGTCTTACATGTATGCAACATTTCTAATAGGTTTAGGTTAATATCTGCTTCCTGTCTAAAGTGTATGGATGGAGAAAGAAATCCACAGTAAACAACCCAAGAGAATAATCCTGCTATTAAAGAAGAGAAGGGCCATCCTGAATGGCAATTGGTATAGCTGTTGGCAAGATGATTAGCAGTACCACTAGCACCTTTAATCTAATTGGACTCATGCATGCAAGTTAAATTATCCTCAGGATTTGTGTCACTTAAGGGAAAAGCTAAACTGAATCAAGAATTTAACATTATTTTTGGATCTGGCTCATTATACCACCTGGGATGGGAACATGCTGATCTGCTCTGATCTGCACTGACCCCCATCAGTAACTGTCTCTGCAGCCCAAAGGTGCTGGACTGGCACAGAAGCTCTGCACAGGTTCTGGGATCTTCACAGCCACCCCTGCTGCTGCTGGCAAATTGAATTAACTTGCTCCTAAGTGCATCCAAAATGCTGACACCACACCCTGATGTTAGAGACTTTTACACTGTATGGTTTCTAAAATTAAGGGAGGACAGAGTTCTCTTCATTTCTCACCAGATTTGTCATTGAAAATTATGCCATTTTTCACAGTTATATTTTAGAAAAATCATATTTTCAGTGTGAAGGTTCTGGTTCACATTGTTGAACCAGAATCAACAATGAGGATTGGATTATTGAATTGCTGTAATTCAAATGTTTAAAATGATTATTAGTTTTACTCTGTTCTGGATAGGACCCTAATGCCCTGACAGAATATGATCCCAGAGGAAGGAAGGACCATTTTTTCCATCTTTGATTCACTCTTCATAAGTAGTTACATGACTCATATTTCGTGTCCTTTGGAAGGATTGATTCAAGCCACTGTAGAGATCTTCTGTGGATTCAGCACTGGAATTACATGGCATCAGAAGGACGTGTCAGTAACATTCACACAAGTGAGAGATGAATTACAGAAAAATTTAATTATGATGCATCACTCTAGCGATGTATCATTCATGAACCTTTTCTGGACAATGTCAGATTCTGACCCTCTATATACTCTCTGGAAATGCTTCTCAAAGTGGAATTCCACAGAGGTCACCTACAAGGTGACAGATACTGTGTCTAGCATCTTCTGGAGAATACAGCAATTTAGGAACAAAGTTTAACAAAGGATATCTTATGAGTATATGTTTACTCTAAAGACAAGAGTTACAAAGTTTACAAATATTCTCTCATGCTCTTGTCTGTCATCTAGTCTCATCTTCCTGTGTGGTGGGAAACTTTTTTGGCATTTCAGTCTAGTTGAAGTCCTACAACCTAATTTCTTTCCAGCCTCTCCCAGTGTGGTCTTACTGAAGTGCAATATCCTTTTGAATGGATATTCAGATATAAATTTTTTTCCTGTCTTTCCTAGGGTATTGTATGGAGACTCACTTGTTTTGAAGGGACTTCTAAGAGTAGGAGAGTCAGCCAGAGTCAGTGTTCCTGCTTTTATCTTGGAAAGGTTTTAAAGATCAATGCACAATAATAGCAGAAAAGTGGCCTCAAGATTGTCACAGGGATGGTGGTACCAGAATCAATACGTAATTTCTGACAGAAAATTGCCAATTTTTTTGAACAGAAAATTCCAACCTTGTCAAAAATTTTTCCTTTCTAATTTCAGAAACAACTTACTGAGAAACAGAAAAGTGAAAGTACTTTCCAGCTTTGATCTTGATGTCCATACTCCTAACAGTCCTAACTCACTTGATTTTTGCTGATACTTCCCAGAGTGTTCCCCTAGGCAAACCTTGACAGCAGCCACAACACAGAATGTGGCATGTCCTAAGCCACATTCCTCCCTGCAGGATCTGCATCATGTTTCCCGTATATCTTGACATTTTAAGGCTGCATGGATCATCCTGTGGAGTGCCAGTCTCTCCCTACAGGTCTATAGATTACAGGTGAAACACAACTCTTTCAGTTTGACCTACCTCAAATAAATCGTATCCTTACCATTTGCAAATAAAAACATTAGGTTCATAACAGGAATTCCATGAAATCCTGATTTTTTTTTTTTTTTTGCTTTGCACTTTAAAAACAGACTCATATTTCTATTGCTAATACCTGTAAAATCTTNAGACCTCTATAATTTCCCTTTTCACATTGCTATTTTTCAAGCTGTTCAAAAATGTAAATATCAAACAAGCTCAGCCCTGTGAAATGTTCCCATGTTTCACTAGTAACATCTTTTGTTTTCAGCACAGTTAGTTGCTCTCTGTGCTCTAGTCCATCCCTGATCTTCCACACTAATCCCTATCTTCTCTCTCTTAAATAATGATTGTCACATCAAATGCCTTATTGAAATCTAAGGAGATTACATCTACTTTATTTTTCTTGTTTAACATGGTCTTATTTTATCAAAGAAGGTTATCAGATGTGTCTAGTGTTATCTCTGACAAGTACAAGATGGCACTCACAGACTGATCCAGATATACTCTGATCATATGCACTAATAATTTACATTTCCATCCCAAATCAAATGAACCCCAAACACTATAGGACCATTTCACTCCTACAGAAGTCACATGTTCTTACAGTGATCAAAATTAATAAAATTTCTTCTAGGAACTAATTCTAATTTCATTCTTATACCTTGTGATCCAAACCACTCTGAAGATCCTGTGTAAGGCCAAAGGTAGGACTAATACCAGTGGAATAAAATATCTGTGGTACATTCTCTGGGGAAAGTGACCTAAAAGGAACTATACTTGAGATTGTCACACCAGATAGATTTTATCTATAATAGTTATTGTGGTAGAGGCTGTCTTCTGCAAATCCCCTTCTGAAAAAATATTAGGTTTCCTGCAGGGAAAACTGATGTGCAGTTATTCCAGTAATATCTTCTCTAGTCCCACTCTTATACAGCTCAGTCAATGCCAGAAGCAAGGGAAAAATGCTCCAAGAAAAAGATAAATGAAATGTCACCCCTGAAGGGATATAGGATTTGGCATAGAAAATCCGTATATTCATTCTGTGCATTGAATACAGGATCCCATTCTCAAGTCAGAGAGTATTTCTGATGCTTCAGAGTAGAGACAAAAATAAAAATAGTAGAACAGCTAATATACCTGACTGCTTAATAATTTTTCCCCGATATTCACAGTGGATATAGTGAAGCACCCATGAAATATTCTTACATCAAATTCAATGGAGCTGGTGTCTAAGTGCATGCAGGATTAAATTCAGACTAAATATAGCTTGTCTCTATGAACCAACAAAACATTGTCTCTATGAACCAACAGTTCATACTGGAGAAGATAAAATCAGCCAGATTCTTGTCTCAGAGTCGAGAGAAAGGGATTAAAAGCACTTTTCAAATTTTCATCATTCATATGCTCAAAATCAGAGACTTGATCATTGTTCCACAAGTGTCCACAGTGAAAAATTACAGAGATTTTGAAAGCTGCAGCTCCATTCAACTATCCATCATTGGCTAGATCTTCTGCCTCCATTCTCTTTCTTTTCAGGGTTTTCTTCTCTCTTATGTCACACCTGCTTCAATAATTACAGGGAATGATTTTTCAGCCATCTGCCAGAGTAGATTTGGGTCTGGATGTTGCCTTTGCTTTTCTTTTTCTATTACCAGATTGGGAAAGTGGTTTGGAAGTGGAAAATAGAGATGAAAAAAGAGTTAGGAAAAAACGATGATCTGTAGTACAGCCATCATGTATATTATGATAAAAAATTACTCCTGATATGATCATGGAGAGGGCTCTAAAATTGTAATCTTTTTCCCACTTCCAGCTAGCTGAAAAAAAACCCAAAACTTTTCCTTTTAGCTGATAGGAGGGTATTACAAAAAAAAGAATAAGTAGGTAACCGCAGCACAGCATCTTGGTCACTTGTTGACATTTACACAGGAAGTGTGACGAATACACCAAGAAGGTCATCACACCATGTGTAACTTGAGGAGCACATGTCTCTTTCATGGTATGAATGGATCAGAAGCTGTGACCGTGTATGCATTCTAGAAGGGCAGAATTTGTCCCATCATGTCATCTGGAGAAAAGTATGACGCACTGTAATGTGCTTTAATTTATTCTCCTGTGTGCAAACTCATTGTGAATGCAGAAACAGATAATGTGGTGATTAGATTTAATAGGATTAGGACTCCCTGATGCCTTTCTTGTACAGTGATTGTTCAAATTCTTGTAGAAGGATCATTTTAATTTCATTTCTTTGTAAAATTCAGACTTCATTACCTCTTCAGCTCATTTATAATTTAATTCATTATATAATATTTATTTTCTCTTCTAATAATTACACCTCTACTTCACCTTCCTAACTGTGCTGGTTTTGGCTAGGGTAGAGTTAATTTTCTTCCCAGAGGCTGGTACAGGGCTGGGTTTTGGATTTGTGCTGAACACAGGATTGGTTATATACAGATTTTATTTTATTTTATTTTTTTTTTTTTATATTGCTGAGCAGGGCTTGTGCAGAGCCAAGGCCTTTTTGCTTTTCCTACTGCCATGCTGGAGAGGAAGGTGGGGGCTCATGAGAGGTTGGGAAGAGTCACAGTAAGGATAGGTGACCCCAAATGACCAAAGGGATATTCCAGATTGTGTGACATCATGGGCAGTATATAAAGTGGGAGAAGAAGGAGGAAGAGGGGAACATTTGAGTGATGATGTTTGTCTTCCCAAGTCACCTATACATGTACTGGGGCCCTGCTCTCCAGGAGATGGCTGAAGAGCTGCCTGCCTCTGGGAAGTGGTGAATCAATTTCTTCCTTTGTTTTTCTTTTCTGTGCAGCTTTTACTTTTCCTATTAAACTGTCTTTATCTCAACCCATCAGTTTTCCAGCTTTTATCTTTCCAACTCTCCCTGAGTGGGCTGCTGTCTGGGGTTATACTATGACAGGAACACATGATCTCTCTTTCTATACAATACTCTCTGTATCAGGCTTGGTACTTTTATTCTGTTGCTGATTTTCTGTTGCAATTCTCTCTGCTAATAACTACAGGGCCCACGTTCCTTGTAACAGGATGCTCATGTATATATAGATAGTTGTTTTTGTAATCATTCCCAACAGTGCAAATTTCAATCTCCCCTTTTTATTCAAGCATAACTTCACTGGAGAGAATGACCAGATCAAAGAGAATGGCTGTCAGGTATCTCAGACCCATTTTCCTCTAGGTATCCATTACACTCAGTTTTTGAAACCATTCTCAATTCTCTTTTGTATACAAATGGTGACTTAACCGTGCCAGCGACCAAACAGAGGATTTTGGGTCATTGTTACTGGCATGTTTGTGGCAGACTGTTGCAGTCTCTAGGTTTTGGTTATATTAACTGGGATTGGACAAGCAGGGTATCACCATGCTGGTATCACCATTGATTCAAGGTGCTTGGTGGTGTTGTTACTGGTATTGCTTGGAAGATAGGGCTGCATTCCTCACTACTACTCTACCCCACTTTTAATAGGAACTGTGAGGTCTTTTGGTAGTATATAGGCATCTTCTGTATCTCCAGCACAGGGAAGTATCTAACATTTGAGTCCCTTCTTCATCCTAATAATTGACTTCATAGTTCCTATATATGCAGTTTATAACCAAAGCAAGACAGAAGCTAGCTCATCCACTATATAAAGAATACAAGCAACTCAATGTGGTTTAATAAGAAATCAAAGCTAGAGTGAAAGCACCCTCCTAGAATGGACTGTAAAAAAGATCTAAATTAAGCCACATTCAGATGACAGTTTTTAAAATTGTACTCTGCACAAGGACAGAGGGTTAAATATGGTGTTCTCTTTAGTAAACTATATAGTCACAGTAGTCTATTCTTCTTAAATATGCCAAAAATCATGGTTTCTAATATCTTCTCAGTGCCAAAGCAATAGCTGTAGGGTTAATTTATTAGCGTGGTCTTATGGTTTGGGTGCAACTGCAGTTTATCACCCAAAGCTCTAGAGATGAAAACTTCCATTTCAGAAAAATAAAAGCCATTACTTTTTCCCCTAAAGATCAAGGCAGAAGTTAAGAGTCAGTGGTCATACTTGTCACTACAGCTTTGTAGGAACGAAGCCTAAAGCTGTGAGATATGTGGTGATTTCTTTCAGTTCTACTGTGTTCTGAATTCTTTTCTGTCACAGTTCTGTAGCAGCCTTGTGCAAGACCCATAGCCTTTGTAATCTCTCTCTTTTTAACTACCAATAGCCCTCTTTTACATGTAAAGTGGCTCCCCTCCATTTGTGGCGCAGCAGCAGGATATTTGACTACAGACTCACCTCCACTTCTTCCAAGAGAATAAATTGACATTTGAAATGCTCCACGGCAGAGGATGAGAGTACAGCCCCATCTGCAGACAAGGTATCTGCTCCTCTCTCTCCCCAGAGCAGGGGGAGGCTCTTCAGTAAGATTTGCACCTCTGCCTGTCTCAAAGCATACACGGGTGAAATTAAGCTTAATTAATGTTAAAGTTAAGTTTAATTAATTGTCAGTTATGGGCTTCTTTTTTGTTTTTGTTTTTGGGGTTTTTTTTTGGGGCGGGGGGGTGTTGCGTTTTGTTGTTGTTCTCATTGCTTGTTTGTTTGTTTGTTTGTTTTGGTTTTTTTATTTTTGGGTTATTTTGTGTGTGGGTTCCTTTTTTGATTTTTTTGGAGGGGTTGTTTTTGGTTGTTTGAGGCTTTTTTTGGTTGATTTTGTTTGATTTGGGGTTTTTGTTTCTTGCTTTCTTTTTTAAGACTTAGCACTAAAGCATTAAGCGCATTTTTCAATGGCAACTCCTAACTTTTATTTCTGTTGCTTCAATGAACCACACTATTTGTGAATCTACACTTGTGAAAGTTCCTATTGGATATGACCATGCTTAGAGTGCCAAATGGGCATGATCAGGATAAATCCCAACCATACTCAGCCCCTCTGATCTCTGAGGAACAGCTGGAGCACAAGGGGTTTTATTTTCTGCCAAGTTTCTGTACTCTTCATGCAACAAGTTTCATTTTACCCAACATTAAATATAAATTGATAAGGATAGGTAAAAGATAAGAAATGCTGCCACTCTGCTTGGCTTGTAATACCTGATCACATGGTGAAGGTAAAAAATATATGGTTTTTACTAATTATTTAGCAGTAAAGTATAGTTCCACTTGGAATGGGATATTTGGAATTACTTTTTTTTACATTGCATACAACATATGATAGTAATAATAAATGATCAGTCACAGTGTGGTAACACATTTCTCCTCCATCTTAATATTCTTAGATGATGAAATAAAGATTGAGATTGAAATTAATTTACTTTAGCATAAGTAACTTGTTCTGTACCTCTGTTTCCATGATTCATGATGCAAGTTATAGTAATGTTCCAGTACTGTATTAGTATAATAATCAGTAGTAAAATGACAAAGGGCATTCTAATTAAAGAAAAAGAGAAGTGAGAACAAACACAACACTACAAGATGCTTCCATTAAGGATAAGGAAGTAGAAAGATACATCTTGGACATCAATTTCTTGGACAGCAGCAAATATTTGTAATTGAAAGTGTAAAAAAAAAATCACCAAATATTAACTGACATTGCTTCATGGACTTTCTAATCAGACTATAAAACTTTTAACAGTACTTGACTGCTTGACTGCCTCAGTCCTAATTTTTCACATACTTGAAACTATCTCTAATCAATTTAGTTGCAGCCTTCTAAAGAACTGGAATCATATGAAGTATGCTTATCACCTTTTAAATATCTCAGATCAAGTATTGTTAAATTTCCTGTTAAGAATTATGTTAATCAAAAATCTTATTAAAATACTATAGGAATTATATAGGCTTATTTTTATAAACCATACCTTGGTTCTTTGAAGATTATTGTTCTACTAAAGATACAAGTGTTCAAGGATGCATTATAATGTTAGAGTGATAAGTAGATATGGGTTAATTGTGATTTCCTATAGGTGAATGTTCTGATTAAAATTTATCACTACTGTGGCATTAAATGCTCTTGGTGGATTTTTATCTATTCCTTCATATTTTTTGTATATTTTAAAATGCTGTCACAGAGGTCACAGAGTTAAACTTAGCACTTATTTTAAGTAAAAGCATATAGACAATTATCTTTTTATTTTTTTTTTCCATAAATCCAGAGGTTGCAATAAAGCTTACTTTGCCTTATGCCTACACTAGGAGATTTGGAGGGAACTTAATTTGTGAATTACTAAACCTGTGATTTTTTTCCTGGTGTAAGTATTGCTGATGACCTTGGTAGTGTCATGACTAGTAACTCATTCAGTGTTCAGCTTTTGGTCTAAGATTACACAATTAATAGCAAGTGACCGTATTAGAAAACAAAATGCAAAATTAACTACTACTAAACTACTAAGTTTTCAAATAATGTAAGCTCAACTAAGGCAAAAGGACTCAGGGAGAGGAAGACTCAGTAGGCCCAGAGTAACGCAGGACATTAATACAGGAAAATGTGATTTTTAAGAATAGAGGTCATCTAAACTGCCCAGTTACTAAATTGTCTGTTCTTTGCCTTGTTAATTCACCTTCTCCTCCTTTAACATCCTCACTTTTCAATGGCAGTATTTAGGTTGACCAAAAAGTATGGATTAGAACTACATGTTTTGCCATGTTTTCTTGGGGGAAGATAAATATATCAGTTAGATTAACAAAACAGCTCACTTGAAAACAGAAGAGGCTTAATTCCATTATATAGCCTCTCCTTCTTAACAGAAGGAGAAGCCATATAATTTTGCTGTAATTTCTTTGTGAAAACCTTTTTTTTATGTAAGCGTACTAAAAATCTACTGTTGATTTCAAGACCTTGACTGAATGAAGAAACAGCATTCCTAGGGAGATTAATGTAATGATTCATTATCCTCTTTACTAAAAATAAAAATAGTACCTTTTTTAATAGATTAATCTAATTTCTGTCACCACTAAGACTTCTGATAAAATAGAGGCCTGTCTACTATCAGAAAGCTCTTTTCCAAATAGGAATTACAAGATCACCTGGTTAAATTTCTGTAGATGTCAAGACTAAATTCCTTATCAGTATTACTGAAAAACTATTCCTGAAACATATGAAGCTTAAGTAAACTTTTTGGTTTTTTTGACAATGACAAATAGACCTCAAACCAAACCAAACTGCATATCCATACCTAATATTGCCTTGGTATTTCCACATTGGCATAGTTTAGCCAATTTAACTTTTATTCTATGTAAAAAAGAGGAGTTTTAATTATTTTTGGCTGGATTGAGAACACCTTTTTCACCTTTTGAGCAAGCTAGGAGCTGTCAGATCCTCAAAGGTCAGTTTGACTCAGATGACTGAGTGATACACACCCACTTTTTCATAATTTTTTTTTAGAAAAGCTGTAAATTTAATCTTATTCTAAGTAATTTTATTTTTATGACTGTTTAGAAGTTTGGACCCAGCTCACCTTTGCATCCTATAGAAAGGCATAAACCAGACATGTTTATTTTCTTTACTGCTTAACCTGATTGGTACTCTTAAAGCACAACTGGCTGAGGTCAGCCAAATTAAGAGATATTACCTTCCCTGCTGCAAAGTGCCCTTATCCAAGTTCAGCAATAAAAGCTGCTGAGTCAAGTTCCATTTTGCCATTTTTAAAACAAGATCTATTTCTCCTAATCTCTTACTGCTTCCCTTTTAGCCCTTCCTTCACGAGTTGATACAACTTTACAAGAAGTAGGTGTTCATTAAAAAGAACCTGTACTATAAGGATCCTTGATTATACCTATCCTTATTTGTGCATAAAACATTTAAGGATACCTAAATTTATATTTATGCAAAAAGGCATATCTTACTTCCTATAAGAAAGAGGAAGTCTCTTCTCTTACTTGTTTCTGTGGTTTTATTTATCCAATGTAGAACAGAAGAGCTTCAACACCCATTTTGAAGCTAAAGAGCTTCTGGAGTCTGTCTTCTCCCACCACCCCATCTCCCTTCCCTCCACCACTGGTAAATATTCTGCAGACTCTGGTACAAGGTTTGCTTTCAGTGGAGAACAGACTTGAACCTGAGGCCGCCGTGTGAGACAGCGATAGCATTAGCATCGATGCTTATGTTCCATTTGCATTTCATAAATGAATAAATACATCTCTAAATTACAAAAAGAGGCAATAAACAGAAGCCCAGAGAAGCTGTGAAATTTCTGTCCTTGGAGATGTTTAAAATTCAGGTGGAAAAGGTCCTAAGCAACCTCATCTAACATCAAAGTTGGATACGTCTTAAAAATTGGCTTGGAGGATGAGAAAGAAACAGATAGTCATCAGAGTTGCATTCCAACCTGAATAATCTTACAGCTCTGAAACTGTGTTCAGTACTCCAAAGCATGCCTCTGTCTTGGGAAAGATTGAGTTACATTTCATCTGTCCTCACAATTTCATATTGATTAGGCAGCCTATAATTGTACTCAGAGTTTATTGGTAGCAGGAAACTAATCATGAACATTGCCACTAAATGCCTATGGAATATGGGAATCTTGGTCAGGTCATTAAATAACTGCTTAGAGCCCAAGAGCTAGGAGCTAAACAACTGTCCACTAATATAGACTTGGTGGATCTCTTTGTTCACTAGCAAAACTGAAAATGCTTTTTGCTGTGTAGCTTTTTCATTAAGCCCCCATTCCTGTAAAGGGAATTTAAGTTTTCTAAGTCTGAAGGTATGACATTATTTTTGTTTGCTATCGAAATTGATTTTTTTTACTCTATTATGGTTGTATTCTCAATTTTTTTCCTATTTAATATCATATGAATATCATATATTATCAATATATCAAAAAAATCAAAAAATATTATCATAATATCAATGAAAAACAAAAGAGAAAAAATATTCTGTGAGTTCTTTCCAAAAATTTGACAATTTTGAAAAAAAAAATAGAAACACCATAACTTTTATTCACTATCATATTTGTAGAGATTTGGGATCTGCAATTGTTTTGGTTGAAGAAAGACAATCACTTGCCAGTTGAACAATGTCATTAAAATTGGCAAGGTTCTGCCACTCTCTCAGGAAACACAGCACACTTGTGAAACATGATTACCTCAAATGAATCTGTCATTTCACACACTTGAGAGCAACATAATTGTTGCATAATGTGTGATTCTGTTTCAGTTTACATTACTCTAAAAAAGGAAAGAAGTGTTAAAGCCTACTATTCTTTACTCAGGTTTGTTGGGACTTTTTGTGTTAAAACTGGGTACGTTTCAAAGATTCGTGTGAATTTTAACTGTAGCATGTTCTAGAATCCATCCCACTTCTGTGAAAACTGACACTTTCCTGTTTAAATAAAAGTGAATTTTCATATGTGTTTTAAGGACTGACAAATCCACGCTGTGGTCTGGCTGCATACTGCCAAACATCCTGGTGCATTAATTTGGTGTCTTGTTTCAGAAGCTGGATCAAACTGAACATCTGTTTGAAACTCTCCATGGTCTAAACCTCTGGTTTATGAGAGCTAAAATTATCAGCCCATACTGGTTTATGCCACTGGAAGATCTCATCCATCAAAGAGAGGAAACAGAAGAACATCTATTCCAGGAGGATGATTTACCTAAACATACCAATTTTTAACCCCTTTTTCATCAAATGCACTGTTTATAGCTGTGAATGATTAGTTTTAAACCCTGATGTGGTAGTTTGCACAGCTTACATGTAGTTTCTGGCACAGAGGTGGGCCCAAAAAAATGTACATAACATTGGGTGCAGGAATCAAGAAAACTGAGTTGCATTTTCTTCAGACTGTTGGTGAATCTCTGGATAATTTGAGTAGGCTCCTCCTTGTACAGACAGACTTTCCATGGAATTTTAGTTTGCTCCAAGGTAATATACAGTCACTTTTCACTGTCAAATCAACTCCACAGAGGTATATCTGAAATTGCTTTACATATTCTCAAATCACATTGTAGCTGTCAACACTATATATGTTCTCAGTCCTACACAAGGTTTTTGTATTAGATATTATATAACCATTGCTACTTTGCCACCTTTTGTTATGTCTTAAAATCTGCAACCAATATCTAATATTTTAGAAAATTAAGCTTCATAAAAGTCACATGTGCTGAATTCCTTTGAAGGAGACAAGAACCTTAGCAAGTATACTAAAAACCTTCAACGAAGCGAAAGTAAGGTCTTGTAGTTTTCTGAATCTGTACTAGTACATGGCTTTCTGTAAAAAATGCATTTTTAGAGAATATTTTATTTTTCCTAAAGAACAAGCTTTTTGAATTAATTAATTAATTAATTTACTTTATATATTTTTATGATGATGATGATGATGATGATGTGATTATTTTTTCTCATTTTCTTTGTGGTCATATAGCTCACTGTCAGGACAATTTTTATGTGCTCTTTTCATTCATGTAGAGATAACTGGGCAAGATTAAGGAATGTAGAACATAGCATTGTTGTGCTTCTAGGCCATTTCATTATTAATCCCATTATTCAGAAGACAAATCACTTCAGGCTGGATGTTGGTATAGATATATTTTGATTCTAGGCATATTATATACAAAACTTTTCACTTTTCTTCCACCAGACTGCTATATCTTTAGGCTTGCTACAGCAGCATCAATATCGTATAAGGCTGGCCCAAGTATCTTCTTATATCAATATTGCCTGAAGTAAAATTTTTACCCCTGTAGTGCACCATATCAATTGCTTACATTAAATCAATGATGAAATTGGTACACTTATAAGAACGAATCTTTTGAAATTAGTGTGAACTGAAAATAAGCCCTTTGTCGCCTTCCTAGCTCTTTTTCTCTCTTCTAGGGCTGAGTGGCTTTAGAGCCTCTGTTACCAGCCCAGGTTTCTTTGGCATCTATCTCCATGCCACAATAGCATGCAGCTACCATCATAATATGCAACTTTTTTCCAGGCCATGAAGGGAACATAGAATAGGTTTTGGATAGTACTGGTCTAGAGTCAAACCAAAAGATCACATCGAGAATCTCATTGAGATTCAGAGCCAGTCCTCATTCCTGAATTGTAAAAAATCAGTAGGAGTATCTGAGAAAGGGCCTGAAGAAGGCCAAGAGAGGGAAGAAGGAGCTGTTTTTGGTTACCTAAGACCTCAGAGGTGCACAGTGGTGGTTAGGGTTAGAGGCTGCTGACACAGATTGCAGCAGGAGAGGCTCACTGTCAAGAGGGGCTGCTCAGTGTCTGTCCTTGGATGTGCTCAAAACAAAACTCAGTCAGTTCCTGAGTAACCTAATGTGACCTCAGTGCAGGCTTCACTGGGGAGGCTGGGCTGGCCAATTTTCATTGATTCTTTCCAGCATGAGTATCTCATGGTTCTGTTCTACAACATTGAAGTTCATTGAGCTAGCAAAAGTCTATATATTATCTTTTCAAAAAAATGCTTGAATACAAAAGTAATTTTTTCTGTGTTTCCCCAAGAAACTTCCCAATAAAAGACCTTGTAGTCTTTTGTAAAATAAAAAATTATAGCTCTATTATACTGGTAAATTATCTGCTAATGTTAGATTAGATATTATTCTCATATTTAACACATTCACCTCAATTGAGTAGAAAAACTGTTTCTCTTTTAAAATAAAATCATATTTTCACCAAAGTAATTCTTATAAAGACAAACTATCAAAAATTTAAATGACATTATAATATAATTAAAATATAAGCTTTAATGTAAACCATATATCCTGAAATAATTGCTGACCAATCACAATAAATACTTTTTTTTTTTTTTGCCATCTCACTTCTTCCATATTTTGGTTCTGAAACTAGCAGAAATATTTATAATCCAATTATGTAAAAAGCTTACTTTTGGACTTTAATTTCACTTTCAAGCAGGCTGCTAGAACATTCTGAACTTTCAAAACATTTAAGAATGCACAAAAAGGCTAACGAGAAACTTATCACAACTGGTGACTTCCTACAAAATATTTTTGTTTTGATCAGTCTTTTAATGATGAAAATTGCTTCCAAGATTTCAAATACTATCCAACCAGCAAAACTCTGAACTCTATAAAAACCAAGCTGCTGCTGCTGCTGCTTAGATAATAAAGGCAGACTGATAAAAGCTTGCTGCAACAGAAATTCCAGTTCAGCCTTTTATAGGTATCTAGACTACATGAAAGTCATCTCTCTCTATCCATTCTCCCTCTCCTTCTTTGCCCTTCAATGTGCAGTCACTTACAGCCTACAAGAGTGAAACAATATTAAAGTAAGCTCAATATGAAAGTAAGCTCCAATTCCTGCAGCCTTTTTAATTTTATCTCTGCTGATGGTCTTTAAGAACTAAGGACAACATGAAATGAGATCCTAAGGACAATGCTATAGTTGTTTACTTCTAATGGAATTAATTTTGCATATTTTTCTCATAGTTACGGGCATAGAAATGTCATTTCCAATTACTCTTTGTGAGGGGATGAAATAGAATAGATAAAGACATAAAAATAAAATAAAGAAGAGTAAGTAGATAAGAGTGAATAATTCACATTTCGCCAATGTCCCTCTTTATGATGGATATCCTCCTTATCAGGCCTATATTTGCTTCTAAGCCTGGCACTATCTGACTTTTATTACTGCAAATTATTGTTGGCAATATTGAATTGTGGTACTAAAATGCTAGACAAATGACTTAAACGTAGAGTATTATTTTCACCCCAGTTAAAGCTGCTTGCACAATCATTTTGTCCTCATTTTGCCTCAGTATTCTGTTTGTCATACTAATGAATGTTTGCAGAGCCATACTTGCCAGCAGCCCTAGGCAGGATCAGCTCTCCCTTGTGCCATAAAGGCAGCAAGGAAAGTATATCTGCTCATGGGAACTTCCTAAAAAGCAGCTCATGGAGTCAAGGGCTGATTCTCAGAATTAGGAGGTATTTTTTTTCTCTATGGCTCTTATTTGCAAGCATAAATGCTCGAAGACACCAAAGTAGCAACAAGGGAGTATCAAGACTGAGCAATATATAGGAGCAGACATGTATCAAAAATACTGGCAGAATGTTTTTGTTGAACACCTTACAGCTATGGATTTGTACTCCAACTAGGGACTCTGATTTGTGGGGGGAAAAAAAAAATCTCTCCTAAAATGTGATACATTTTGTTTTATACATCCAAAACAGATGAGCAGCCCTGGTAATTTTGCATTTCTGTTATAGTTTGGCTAGATCAAGGAAAACCCAGCAAGAAGTAGATATCCAAATGCCTGCATATGGCTGCAGTGGTGACTTGATACTTGGTTCTCTCTTACTCTCTGGTGTCAGGTTATTGGAATGTTTCAGAAGAAGCAGCAAGGACAGGCTATTTAAATGCACTTCACTTTTCTTCCTCTCCTGTTACATTGTGAAGATAAATTTATCATGCAGCTACAAAACATGAGTTTTTTTATCTGAGCTTCTGCTATCTTGAGTCACAGTAACTTAAAAGGACCTGTCAACAGCACCAATGGAAAAAATATTTGGTAGAATAGACTCAAGTCAGTAAAAATGAAGAAATAATAGAATAACCCTAGTGAATTTCATATCAAATAGTAGGAAGATCATCAACTAAGCATGGAAATCATTATCTCTATACAAGTTAAGATCTTTGGATTTCATGTGAGTCTGGTGAGGGAAAAAAAAAAAAAAAAAAACAACACAAAAAAACCCCCCACAAACAAACAAACAAAAACAAAAAAACCAAGCAAACAAAATCCCAAACAAACAAACAAAACCCCAACAAAACAAACAAACAAAAAAACCCCCACAAAGGACAGAATATGGTTTTGATTATGGTTTAGGTAGTAAATTAATGTCTATATTTATGCCCATTTGCATGTCTGGGAGGCTAAAAAAAGGCATAAAGCAGAAACCAACATGCCCCTATTAATGTCCTTGTAATATCATCCTAAGAAAACCAAAGAAAGCAAGAAAGATGTAACTTGCTTGACAGTCAATATTTTAAGGGTGAGCTGGTATTTTGAGAGAGATCTTGTACAATGCTCAGACACCTGTCTTCTGCTGAGTGAGGTTTACTCTGCTTGAAAATCCAAAATATGTGTCTTTTCATTTCATCATTAAACCATCTTCCTAAAGAAAGACTCCTTTTTTTGGAGCATTTGTGATGGAAATACACATTCTGAACAAAACTGCACAAGAAAGAAGCTTTGTGACAGGATTGCACAATTCAAAATCTAAATATCAATGTAAAATGCCAATTTACAGCCAGGTTAGTTTGTGGGAAAACAGTTCCTTGTCCTTTTCTGAGACACAGAAGAGCTCAATGTCAGATATTTCTAAAAGCAGAAATGCAGACCTAAGCTACCACCCAGGAGTTAGTCTTAGCTTGAAAACAATTTCCTGTCATGGCTTATATATAACTTGTGTAAGTTTGCACATCATTAGTACCATCACCTATCCTTCCCACTTCCCACTTCCCAGTTTCCCAAGATGGGGGAACAATAACAGGCTAAGTACAATGTAAACATTCAGCTCAAATATGCCTCTTGAATTTCTCATATGTTTCAAAGAATATGCTTCAAAGGTAGGGAAAGATCTAAGAGACATTAAAACCCACTAATCACAATAAAACTTTTCCAGGATTTGACCTTTGTCCGATACATCTATCACTACCTCAGCATGTAATTCCTGATTAGTTAAATATTTTTGTCAGAAAATCAATTCTAGAAATATTCTGTCTCTGTGCCAATCTTTTAATTTTGGGGAGAAATGAGGTACTATAGATAAGATATTTTAAAGAGATTTCAGTTTCTAGTTCTCACCATCAGTAGGCATGGAAGACCTAAATATCTTTTTAAAATCTGATCACTTTCACTGGCTTGTTTTTCCTGGCAAATCCTGTCCGAGATTTCTGATGAAGATTAAAAAAAA
>VWYO01020453.1:57666-91741 GCA_013400275.1 Rhadina sibilatrix | reverse complement strand
TGAGTGCTGTGTCCAGCTCTGGGTGTCTCAGCTCAGGAAGGACATTGAGTGCTGTGTCCAGCTCTGGGTGTCTCAGCTCAGGAAGGACATTGAGTGCTGTGTCCAGCTCTGGGTGTCTCAGCTCAGGAAGGACATTGAGACTGTTGAGCACGTCCAGAGGAGGCAACGAGGCTGGTGAGGGGCTTGGAGCACAAACCCTGTGAGGAACAACTGAGGGAGCTGGGGGTGTTTAGCCTGGAGAAAAGGAGGCTCGGGGGAGATCTTATCACCCTCTGCAGCTACCTGAAAGGTGGATGTAGTTGGGTGGGGGTCAGTGTCTCCTCCCAGGCAATTACTGGCAGAACAAGAGCACAGTGTGTGCCAGTGGAAGTTTAGGCTAGACGTCAGGTAAGAATTCTTCACAGAAAGAGTGATTGGGCATTGGAATGGGCTGCTCAGGGAGGTGATGGAGGCACCATCCCTGAATGTGTTTAAAAAAGACTCCATGTGGCACTCAGTGCCATGGTTTAATTGATAAGGAGGTGTTAGGTCATAGGTTGGACTTGATGATCTCAAAGTTCTTTTCCAACCTAATTGATTCTGTGATTCTGTGCATACTGTTAAATTGCAGGTGTTCCTATATTAAATGTGAAACTGCCTCTGTAGTTCTGTTCAGGTTGAAATCACTGTTGGTGTGCCCAGTTTCCATTCATTAATCACTATTAACTTCAATGTGTAAATAAATAATTTACAAGTATTAATTATGGTGTAAATAAATTCTTAGATATCAGTTCCCCATTTTACACTATTTAACTCCTGAACATTAAACAAGATCAAGTACAAATACTGAAACACAACTGAAATCTTGAATTTAATTTAAATTTTGTTAATTTGTTTGTGCACACTGCTTCCTCACATTCTCCAAAAAGTGAAAACTGGTACTCTTTGTACGAGTTCAACCCTCGCATGAAAAAGACCTGATGGAGAAGGAAAATATCTCATACCCTTCATCCTGAAAAGTGGTTGAGACTTTGCATGAAGGCTTCTCTCTCATCTACTTAACAGGACACAGAATGTTTAAATGAGAACATCTGCAGCGTTCTTTCAATACTCTGGGGAAAGCATGAAAAGCAATATGTTACAGTAAGAGCAGGAGCAATGGGGATTCTTTCTTTGCAACTCAGTCAAAATATGCTGCATGTAGGCATATTTAATTTTTTAAAATGAATTTACTTAGAGTTCTTAAAGAAACCAGCTGTTGTTACTCTATCTGTGCTTGAAAATCCTCCGAGTCTAGCAGTTGGAAGCTTACATACTTATTCCATTAATTTAGATGACTGTGAACATTTTTCCCATACAATAATTGTGCTGCATAATGTATGACTATTCTTTCTCTAGTAATGTCAGTTGAAAGAAAGGAACAAGAGGGGGAAAGAAGCAGGGGGGTTTGGGTGGGGTTTTTTTTGGATTTTTGAGGGGTGTTGGGTTTTTTTGTTTGGTTGTTTGTTTTGTTTGGGGATTGTTTTGTGCACTTGAAAATTAATGAAGTCCAAGAGTGTTAGTGCTGCTTTCATAGGGCTTGACATACCTAGGTTTCTGAACAATCCTCAGTGTCCCTTTGGTTCATATTAGCCATAGAATCCCATATTTTTTTTATAGTCTGGGTCTAATTACTTCCAAACTTTATGTATGGTTTGAAAAAGGACACAGAACAAACCAGTAGCCAAACTGTGGATTTGTCACCTGCCTAATCATCATTAACTTCCTGAAGGAATTTAATTTCCAAGGTGATATTAAACCTAGGAAGATGCTTGATTTTGGTATCTTAAAGGAAAAGAAAGTTTTATGGGGAAAAAAAAAATCTCTTGAATATTAACCTTATCTCTGCCCATTTCTTGTTCTCCCAGTTTTCCTTCTGGATCTTTTGAAAAAAAATAGCTTCCTAATAATATTGTAAAATACTGGAGAGTGGGATCCCAAAAGAGGTGGCCATGTGCAGAACCTACAATTTTATCCAGAAGTCAAGGCCAAGAGATTTCCAGTCCTTCTCTCCTCCCATCTAATTCTGTCTCTAATCACAGCAGAACTCACAGAACTCTGTCCCTCATTTCTTGTTGACCAAAAAAGTGGGGGTTTTTTTGGTAGAATCCAACACAGTTGGATGTAAAAGGGCTCGCACTTTCCTAACATGCCATAAATACCATAATTAATATAAAGGCTAATAAGGGGGATGAGAATGTTCACTAAACTGCCCATTTATTCACTTAACTGCAAGCTCTGTTTCATCTAGTTTCCTTTATTGAACAAGTTACTTAGAAGTCCCTTGTCCCTGCTGTCACATCATCCCTATGGATGTCTACATTGAAAGGTTTAAGACAAGACACATAAATACCTGAGGTGCCAGAGAGAGGTTCTACCTGACCTCATTATAACCCAAGATTTCTTGGCAGACAGTATCCAGTAGAAAAATAACCCCGGGTTTTTAGACCCCATCAGGTGAATTAAAGTGCAGATGTGGGCCTCTTGGCAGGTATTCACATTCAAAAAAAAAGGCATCAATGCCTTGGAAATCCATTAAAACATCCCAGTGCTAGTGCAAATGTGGAGAATGGATGATAGACAAGAGGATAGAAATGCTGCACTCTGACACTCAGGATGGAGTTTTCCTCCTCTCAGCCTCAGTGCTCTTAAAACCGGTCCAATGTGGGGGTGCAATTAAACAATGCCTTAAAATCTGTGAACAAAAGTGATTCTTTTAAAAGAATTTCAGTTTCCTAGCTGAGGGATTTCTTTTGCTTTAATCCATCATACCAAGTGTTCTACCCTGGCTGACCCAAGAGTCAGATACAATCAGCAAACACCATGAGATCCCACCAACATCAATACTGCCCATAACTCTCAGCAGACATGTAACACCAATGAACTTTCTCTGTACCACTGAGGCTGGAAGGAAATTAACTGAAATAAACTTACCAGAATAAACTCTGGAGGTCTAAAAAAGTCAAGTGGAGATACTCCTAACAGTAGCAGAGAAACTGAAAAAAATAAGAGCGACAAATCAAGATTAGACTGAAAGCCTGATTTGTTCTGTGTGAGAATATGGCAAAATGGATTAAAACCATCTTTCTGCCAATGAGCAATATAACAGCAAAATCTGGACTGCTTTTCAAAAAACCTTTGCAAAGCACTTTATAGACTCAGATACAAGTAATTTCTCATGCCATACAGGCAGTTCTCACTTTCCGTTATCTTTAATCAGAGCATAAGGCCATAAGAAAAATGTGGCACAGTGATTTGTGCCATGGATCAAATATGAGCAGGCTAATATAGCAGAAAAAAACCAGAATCATTAAGGAAAAAAAAATAAAAATTGGAATACATTGTATAAATTGTGGTGAACGCAGCCAGTGAAAAGAAGAGAAAGAGAAGCTCAAGATCTAATTAAAGTGAATTTAAAAAAACATTCTTGCTTTAACTCATAACAACATACACTCAAGAAAAAAAAAATGCTTGTACTGGCTCTCTGTATGCAGGTTTGTCAGTTGTTTGATTTGAACAGAGATGGCAAGGAAATGAAATTCTGAAGAATTAGAGACCTATCAGCTCTAGCTATCAAAAGGCAGAGACTTGAAAGTCATCCTCCTATTGAGATTTTCAACAATAAATGGCTTTTCTCTAATCAGTCTGCTTCTGAAGACAAACATGATCCTACCACTATATGTAGTATTTAGAAACCATAACTAAGGTTCCACTTGATGACAATAGTAACAGCTATGGGTTTAAGCACTAGATAACCTTTCTGCCTGTGATAAACGTGAAAATGAACTGGCACTGAAACAGCCATAAGAAAGAGTCATGAACTCAAGTGACAGCAGGAATAAAATGACCACGTTGTGTAAAAGAAAACTATGTGGAGTTTTCAAGAATGAAATAGGAACAACCTACATCAAATATATGATACCATCAAGTTAATACAGAAACTCTGCACTGAAAGTAGGGCTGTGTGCTCACCACAAACAAATGATGTACTCATCACACACAGAAAAAGGAAGATCATTAAAGAGAAATTACTACACGATCCAGCACAACACTTAAAACCACAGAAGAGTCTACAAAGGAGAGTAATAAAAGGTCTCATATATGAGAGTCTGGAGTATATTCTGAGGAAATGGAAAATATCACCAGAAATAGTTTAAAAAAAAAAAAAAAAACACAAAAACACATTCTCCTGAACAGAGGGTCTACAGCTATAACATGTCATAAAGAATAACCTGCTGGAAGAAAAAAAAAATTAAATCTTTCATTATTTCAGTACTTCAGCATTTCTCCTCCTGAGCATTAGCTACATTGGTATTGCTGATAATCTTTACAACTCTTCTGTGAGTTACATCTGTTTTGGTGACATAAATATTTTCCCTCTCTGCTTTGTATATTTCTGTTTCTTTGAAGATTTTTTTCAATTCATTGAATAACCATAAAAGAAGTTGCTCTTCAGGAATTTCTCTTTTTTTGTGATAGTGCAATTTTTTATACACATCATATATGTGTAAAAGGCTTTAATTTTGTGTAGTGGTGGTTCAAAATTGCTTTAATTCTTGAATACTGAACTCTGTCCTCATGAATGATATCCAAGTAGAAATGCAATTTTCATGTTTCGTTCCACGTGATATTTAATACCCCCATGTCAGGTTTAGAATGCCAAAGATAAATTTTTATTTTTAAAAGATCAGCATTGGAACTATTCACAGAATTTCTCTGTTAAAAGCAATCCACGGTCCACCGTGATGTTTATAACAGAACTGACAATTTTTTTACTGGAACAATGGATTAGCTAGTCTCCAGAGTGAATTTCCTTTCCTTTTAAGGTATTGGTACCCAGGATTAGAAACCCATCATTTTCTCCTTTCAGTGTATTACTTGTATACATCACTTTCAATCATATAGCATATAAATTGCAAATCTAGAGATGAGCATTAGGAAGATGTCTCAAGTGGGTTTCAGTGCTTCTATTGATGTTTTGAAGAACACTGCAGAGGTTAAAAAAGGCACAAATCCCATTTCAGGTCACACATCAGCCTACCCATGTGGCATAATTGCCTACTGATTGATAGACAAGTGAAATATTTGATCTGTAATTTTCCCCCCTACACATAACTTCAAAGGGTGCACTCTTTAATCTGTGCCTCCCCTAAGTTTGGGTGTCAGTGCATTAGCCAGTGGAAGGGATTCTGCCAGTTCTGCCTTAATTCTTGCAAAGGAAGACTATCATTAGTTTCCTGGTGCAAGGCAGCTATAAGAGAGTCGGATTGTTCTTTCAACATTAAGGATAAAACTGCTATTTTTTCCCCTCCCACAGGAGCTGAATAGGTGATGCTTGACTGAGGGTGTCAAAAGGCCTTTTTGACCAGTGAGCCTTTCTGAACCTGAATTTAAGTGCTTTTTGAGGAAAGGGGAAATGGTTGTTTTAATAGACTTCTCACACTTCCAACTCTGCAGTCAAACCTTGACAGCCTCCAGAGGAATTCACTGAAAGACACAGCTACTGCAGTGGGGGTGGCAAAAATGGGGATGAATATTTTTGCCATAGTGCTATTATCTGATTTTTCAACGGCTAGCCATGTTTATTACCCTTTTCTATTTATACATCCTTAATTTCTAAATACTTCCTGTTATCAAAATGTCACATTCAAATTTTCACAGGGCTGAACAAAACATGCAAAGTTCCAACGCTACAATTAAAACACTGTTTGTGCCATGTTAAAAAATCCTAGCATGAACAATTAATCTTCTGATTCTACTGTGACATTATCAAATAAAAACACTTCAAATTCCTTCTCGTTTCCACTGCAAAGACTGTGGAACCTGATCTACTATTAATAAAGTTTCCTAATTGCCACGTAACTCTAAGATACAAATGACATTGGATGTAAAAGTCCATCAGTAATGATGATAAAAAGCCACTGTTCCTCTACATCTGGGTTCTCTCACTGATATTTTGAAGTGTCAAGGGCATTAAATTCAATTCCTGGCTCTTTGTATGAACAATAAAGATTTAGATAACCGATCTAGTTTAAATCAGGAATATATGGGCACTCATCTGCAGCCTCTCCATAAATCAAGCAATGAGACTCAGCCAGTTATAAATCTAAGACAGAAACTCCAAATAGCAGACAAGAAATTGTCTCTTACACAGCACAAGCAGGAGGCATAAACGATTTCTGTCTATGCAAATAAGCAATTTCAAAAAAAAAATTTTTTTTTGAAGTAATTATTTTCAAATTATTTTTGCTCAAGTACAAGAGAAATTAGTATTTTAGAAAGAGGGTGGTCCACATTTGAAGGATTTTTAGTATGGTTACGCTCAGCTCTGCAAAATATTTCACAGTCCATAATCCAGCTCTGTAATGGACCAAATGTCCAAGATTTTATACACGGAATAAGAAAGAATCAAGGCCCATACTTCACTTCAGCTGGGATTTACACATTTTGTATATGTCCAGCATAAACATCACATGACTGCAGCTGCTGAGAAAACATTTTTTCCAACCACCCACATGTCAGAGTCAAAGCAAACTGAAAGGCAGAGAATATATCCCCCTGTGCAATTGGCAAGAGCTCATTAATTGGAACCTCCAACCTTTCTGCCAAGGGTAGGTGGGGGTCTTTCTAGTTTACTTCCCACATTTTACACTTCAAATAGCACAAGATTTTTTCAGATTTCTAAGGGGTTTTGTTTTATTTTTTTCTGAAGTTGATCCCAACTTTATATAAAGTTATTATTGTGATTGGCTATGTTTCGCACTCAGAATAATTATTAAAGTATTATTAGTAAAGCTTTAACATGAAAAGAATACAGTACTGAGTTTAAGGTAGCTTGCCCCCTGAGAATGAGAGAGAGCTGAAACTATGGCAAAACTAACTAGAGACTGCTTGAAATCACAAAAAAAATCCCCTTCTTCAGCTACGTTTGTAGCGTAAATGATGTAAAAAAAGTGTTTTAGTCTCCAACAGTATGCCACAAAGATGGTGTGTGTGGTGTTTCCCTGTTGTACAGAGCTTGACACTAATCAGACCCTGCTCTTCAGTCAAGAAATAAAAACATTGAGAAGCACCAGTACAGAAGATTTGCAGCATAAGAACCTAGAAAGCAATTTCTGATTTTTTCCCCCTAAGGATGCATAAAATAAAGCAGAAAACAGAAAACGACAAAAATCACTACTTTTGATTGTGTTTTTCTACACGATCTACATATCACAAAGTCAACTTTGACAGTGCAGTGCTGCCATTTTTCAACTTCAGTCATCAGTTTTAAACAGTGAGCTTTGATATTCTTACATGTTAATTAGCGATAGAAATCACAGAAGCTGAAATTCATCACTCATCAAGAATTTTTAGTCCGAACTCGAGGAATGTTGGATTGAGGCTTGCCAACACTGCTTGATAAAGATTAAAGTAGCAGTGACAAGGCAAGTGCTTGCATCACCCTAAGTCTGAAACCTTCCAAGGTCTGTGGTGTGGGGACTGTTAGTGCTGGGAGGACCTTCGTTGTGATGTCTAACTCACTTGGATTAGGAATCAGGAGCAACTTACTTTTCTTGGAAATGCGAACATAGGATATGTTAACAACAATAAGGTAGGAGCTTATTAATACACTGTTAGTAAATTAAGAATAATAAGCTATGATCAGGCATCCTAGTGCGTGATCCCAAAACAGCAGTTTGCCTTCACAGTCTCGCACAGCAGCAGAAGCACTGCAAGAAATAAGGCAACAGTCTGGGTTTGGGGATGTTTTTGTGATGGGGATTTTTTAAATTTGTTTTAAAGCTTCGAATTTAAGGCAGGAAATAAAGGAATAAGAGCTATTTTATGCCTGCTTTGACATATAACACGGGACAAGGATGAAGTCAAGTATTCCAAATGAGAAGACAGTTGGGTTCAATCAGAATGAGAGCTAGCCCAAAAGTTACTCGGTTAAAAAGATGAGGTGGTAGGCGCAGTTGTCACTTCCCTTTGCCATATTTCTGCCGAGGAGTGCCTTAAGACCTTGTTTGCATAGGTGCACTTAGCATTTCATTCCTTCTCATTTTATTTTAGCCGCAATTCTGCACTGCCAAAAATGGTTTTACAGCGAAGGGGCGTCTGTTAATCCTCCTATTTAAAAGAAACGTACAGAGAGCTCAGCTGTCTCTAGCACTAGCTCATGATTTATTTTACAAGCAGTTTCACACAGCTCTTTACCAAACAGACATTCTTTGTGCTTTATTACGAGTTTGTTCCATTGAGTCATGCTCTCTGCGGGATGTTGTGTCTGTATTTTATTTCACGCTAGCTATTAATTACCTTCTGGGCCCTGTATCATGTGTCTCTCAGTCTCATTTTTTTTACAACGGTGCCTGCCAGTGTTGCTAGTCAAGGGGCTGTCAGTATTTCCATTAGAAAACCCATCTCTCAGGGGTTTATAAGTCAGCTGTAAAGCTCTGCTCCTGGCTGATGGCTGGCATACATGGCCACAGCCAGAAGGGTTCTTTCTTTTACTTCTTAAATTGAACTAGGAAAAAAAAAAACAAACCTCAATGTTTTCAAGTTATAGAATCAGACATGAGTTTTGACTCCTTGTTTTTGAAACTCAGAAACAGCTTTATTTCTTTAAACCAAGTTTTGCAGGCTGCTTGCTGATAGAGTGAGCCAGTGCTTGGGAGTTTGGCTCTTTTTAAAGGATTTAAGTCATCCTCCCACTTCCTTTTCCATCACTGAACTTCCACACCTTGCCTCTGACTAACAGGTCTGGAGTCTGCCCCTCTGAGGCTGCTGCTATCGAATATTCCTGCACGGCCCAACAACAATGAAATTGCTCTCTTCTGCCTATATCTCTACAACAATCATACTCAGAGATATTAACTTGCTGTTAATATCTCTAAATCTCTGTTTTGCCCAGAGAAGTTTTTGGTGCCTCATCCTAGGAAGTGTTAAAGGCCAGGCTGGATGGGGCTGGGAGCATTCCCATGTAGTGGATGGTGTCCCTGACCAGGAGGATTGAGACAGCAGGATCTTTAAAGTCCCTTCCAATGCCACCCATTCTGTGTTTCTGTGAGTTTGAGCAGAACTGGGAGGAAGCAAACCCATGAAATTTCTACACAGCAACACCTGATTTCTACTCCATTTAGAACCAAAATGAGCATTCCCAAAAGCTTCTTTGTAAGAACTCTGAGGCAAGAGGGGACTGCCAGGGCACCAGAAGTCCAAGCAGTCAAGGAGCAACCAGGAGCCTCAGAGGGCCAGCACTTGCCAGACAGATTTTAGTGCAACCTTTCAAAGGCAGGTATTGTCCAAAAATAAGTCCTTACAAGCTACGTGGTATGAGGAGATACTCTACAAAAATAAAGGTACAAACAAGACGTGTTTGAACCCACACTTCTTATCATGGGCAAGTACCTTTACAGCAAATATATATATATATCAACAACTACACACTATAATAATGCAAAACAATTGGAGGAGAGTTGTTTTAACTAAATGTATGACGTTTATCCTCAGTCACTTCCCAAATAAGCTGGTTTTCACATGCTACACAGGAGCATGTACATGCTACAAAGGAGCTTATGAAAAATAAGCCTGGGGTATAGAAAGGAAAAAAGCTACAGAAGACTCTTTTATCGTCCTGATTAATCTGTATTTTGATTTATTAACTGCATGGTGGTGGAGAATTAGGCAGTTATCAACCACAGAGAGAGAACTGAGAATTAAATTACTGCATTTAAGAGTTACAGGTAAGATGAAAGTGAACGCTTCTTTAGCATGGTAAGAAGTAAGTAATGAGAGTAAAGACCAGAAAATGAGCATCACTAAATAAGCTGGAAAAAAAAAATCCAGTTAAGTAGAATTACTACCTATAAAAATCAACAGTCCTTGCCATTAAGTTTTATTTGTCTTAAACTCCCTAGGATACATCCTGGTTTATCAGACTTCTTGGATAGATGGTAACTTTCTCATTTCTGTGCTTTCATGTAAGTGAAGTGGCCATAAATTCTGAAAATACATTATCCTCATTCTTTTATTTTAACGGGTCAGAACGTTCTGCTATATTTTTGTCATCTAAAGAGAACACAATGCCAATCATTCCCTTAGACTATCAGTAAGCAAGAACATTATATAGAAGATGGGATACAGAGACAAGAGGACAATAAATCTATAAAAAATAATTTATCCAGGTGAAAGAATATATTAGACTAAAGAATATATTTCCAAAAGGTAAGGAAAATATTGGTAGGGAGAAAAAAAAAGTCTTTCAAATGCATACTAGATCAATACTATATTAATTATTAAAATAATCTTAAACAGTTTAAAGAGAACCCAGATGAATCAAGGCTTTGTAAACCCTCCTCTGTAAGCATCCTTTTCAGAGTCTCCCAAGACTACTGTCAGTATCCATTGGCTCTCATTCAGAAAAAAGTTATTCCCTCTCTAGTAAAGTTAAGAGAGTTAAGACAGTTTGTATCAGAATAGCTGTGGGGGAGGATGGTTATAGGTACAGAATCAGAAGTTACTGTCATAAAACTGACCAGCAGTTTGAAAGATAAATATGGAAGTTCTATTGTCTGTTGTTTTAGGATCTGTACTTGGGTTTTAATTGCTTCATCCCTTGGAGTTTTACATCCCTAAAAGAAGGAGACTGAACATGTGACCCTAAGATCAATACTGAATATCAGACATATAGTCACCTCACAAAATTCCCTCTTTTTATTTGTAAGACTAACATTTTGTCATCATCGCCATCTTCATAAAGAATTCAAGGGTTTTGCTGTGTCAACTGCACAAAATCAGCCTGCTTCATTCTCTCTACATTTGTTTGAATTCATCAGAGAGAAAAATAAATCTTTACACAAGAAGAATATAGAGCAAGAGTGCCACCTCTGAATCCAGTTTCTTTGACTGATATTACATTTCTACCCCTAGTTCTTTTTTAGTGGGAAGAATAGTATTTGCTTGTATTTTCTCTTCAAGGTTTACTGTGGCATTAAAGATTCACTTCAAACAAGAAGTGGTAGCTTTTATTTAAATCCATATTCATAAACAGTCCACAGCAAGTTTACTGTCCATAAATCAAACTGATATTTCTCCATGACTCCTCTCAAGCTATTCTGCGCTCTTCTCTAATTCAGAGAGGAATTGTCAGTCATGAAAATTAGTTTATGATTCATTTTCAGTTTATTACCTTGGTTGACTTAGCAGGCTTCCCTGCTAGCTCTGACCTATACTTGCCATTGTAAAACAATTAAAAGTGATGCCTCAAAATATTTACTGCTGTGGGTTTATTAAAATTAAGTTTTGCTCAGGACAACAAACAACATGCCTAGATGAAGACAATGAAATCTTCAGTGAGGAAGGAAGACTTCCCCAGCTACAGCCAGTCATGGATTGTGGTCATTTTTCTAAAATTCGTGTCAATAATGAAACAATAAAAAAGAGAACATGCAAAAATTTTGTGTTAATCTTGCCATCTCTGCTCCTCCACCATGAAACTCAGAAGGCAGATTGACAAGTGATATGTCTCCTATGCCAGTATTCAGGGTTACTTGCCTGGCCACTACTAACATAACAAGGAAATTACAAACAATTACCAAATAATATGGCATTATCAACAAGCTTTTATTTTAGGCACCTCCAAGTAGCTACAGAAAAGGTGACAGCCTTTAGCATGCTACTCTTCCTAGCAGTGAAACCTTTGAGAAAGTCTCTGAAACTCATTAAGTGTTCTAAACCAACTCAGTGTGCGACAGCAAAATAAGAGGAAAAAAATGGAGAAGGCATCTTGAAGGCTTAAAAAAAATGGTCCTAAATGTCAGAAGTTATAAGGCATTCCTTTGAAAAGCCTGAGATACTGAGAGCTCAACGTGAAGTTACTTACCAGTGAGACAATTTACTAAAGTAAAAACATTTCCTAACCATGACAGAAACCCATTTGTTCAGTTTCATAATAACTTTTAAAAGTAATATTTGAAAATGATGAAGAATTCTTGAACCCAGAGCAAAGTTCAAAACCTTCAATATGAAAAGCACATATTTATTAAGAGAAAAATATTTGTGTGCATTAAGCTTGCTTTTAAAAGCCATTAGAGATTTATAAAAGCTATTGGCTTTAGAGATAGATTTATCCAGGATGCATTAAGTTTTTCTGAGTTATTTTTCACCTGATTAGGAGTGTTAACAGACTCATCCTTCCCACTAATTTCTGATTTCACTGAGATATCACTTAAGAACACAGCAATAATCTCTGAAGTGCTCTGCAGCAAGGATACCACCACGAATATGTACCTAAGTCAGTCTTTAGCTGTGGCAAATGGGTGAGTGGAGAGTTTGCAGGGCTGAAAGTCAAATGAGGTAGAATATAAAACCTAAACTGCTGCAGCAGCCCTCTTGTTAGAGTGTAGAAATGAGCCAAGACACAGACTTCTCCTTTATCACAGCATGCAAAGGGCCCTGGTTTATTCCTCTTTACAACTCAGCCACCCTGACCCCAACCATTCACTGACTCTGCCTGCAGCAGCTCCTGCTGTAGGGTTCCCTTGCAGCCTCTGCCTGCTGGTTATTGCCTGCTGAACTCTGCCTGCAGGGATCAGTTTGCAGGCTCTGACTGCAGCTTTTACCCAGCCAGACTGTGACTGCAGGTTCAACAACAGCTCTGACTGCACACCCAGACTGACCTCACTGCAGGGAGTCTCTCTCTCCATCATCCTCCTTTCTACTCCTTCCCTCTTCCTCAAGGTTCCTCTTCCTTCATGATTCCCCCTCCCCAGCTAACCCACTCCCTTTTATCACACTTCTCTTTATTGGCTACAGCTGTGACCCATTAGGGCTGAGGCTGTATTGGGTAATTAACACAACAGGGGCAAGCTCACCTGTATTCTCTTCTAGTACACTACTGCTTTGGAAAAAAAAAAGAAAGGATCTATGCAGAGGTGATAGAGGATCTAAAGCGACTAAAATTCAGATTTATGTATTTCTGATCTCATAGTAGGTCCACAGTGTTTGGCTCAGAGGGTTTGACTAAGTTTTATACTTTTCATTCCACATCTGAAAGTGCTATCCAGATGCTACCATTAGTCACAGCAAGGTGCAAAGGCATGGCCATAAGATATCATCCACAGGGAAGTGAACTCACTTGGCTCAGTATCATTTTGCACGTCTGCAAATATACACTCAAAGTCTGGGACCTCTGCTAATGGTCCTGAATACTTTACCTTCCCATTTCAGGCACATGAGCAGTCTTTATTGCCTATTCATAGTCAGCTAAAAATTAAATTTTCTCTTGACACATCCTGTAAAGCAGTCACTTATAAATTAAGTTAAACATAGCCACTAAGTATAGTTATAAATAATTAGTAACTCATATGTGTTGCACCACAGAGCAAAGTGCTGCAGTTCCCTCAGTGTTTAGCCTTCTTAATCCTCTTCTGATAAAGATGGGAAAAAAAAAAAAAAGGCATGTATTTTAATAGACTGATACCAAAGATTAGTGTTCTATAGATCTGTGGTACACTCCCTTCTCCAGGGCAGCCAGGGCACTGTGTCCATGAACAGCTCTGGACTGGAGCATCAGGGCTGGCAGTGACCACAAAGGTACTCATGAAGCAAGCAGGGATCTGGAAGGGGGAAAAGGACTGTCTGATGGGATGTTTCAAAACCTCTTGGCACTGTATCAGTCTGTCTGCTTATGGACACTCTTCTTGGCTTCCAGGGGAACAGGGTCCTGTCTCACAGCGAGTAGCACTCTTCCCTCTGTTTAAATAAATATGAGCTGTGCCGAGACAAACAATCTGTGCAGGTCCTCACCACACTGGCACATGCTTCTTAAAAATATTTCCTTCTGCCAGGGGCTGCCTGGTGTGTAAAAACACTCACTGCAAGTATGAAGTATGGCACTGAAGTTTGGTGACAACCATTTTCCTGCTGAGTGAGCAGACCGGGTTACAGCCAATCCTCCTGGCACAGATATTGCAAATTTATACAGGGCCAAACAACTTGTCCCAGTTTTGCACAATACTGGCAAAGGGGGTCACCTTATCCATCTTGAGGTTTTTTTCTCATCACTTCAAATACTATGGCAGACTTGAAACCCCTTTCAATGTGTGAAAAAAACCCTTTCTATGTGCTAAGAAAACCCTTATGCACCCCTTATGCAGTACAAGGGACACAAGCCCATCCCCATGTAGGTCTCCAAAACCCATCTGCATCCTAGAGAGCATAGAAAAGCATAGTCCTGCAGAGAATAATCTCTGCAGGGTTCAATCCCTCAGGAACTATTTCATGGGAGTACATGGACTGAACCCGGGAAGCATTTGAATCCTGAAAGAAGAGATTTCAGTAAATGGAGGAACAAATTCTTCTCAAATATTTGCAGAAAGTGAATTAAAATGATAAAATAGTTGAATTAACTTCTTTATAAGCTTTACCAAGGGGTGTACATTACTTAAATATTGTGCATAAAATTAAAATAGGATAAAAAACAAATTGTTCTGATTTTCATACGTTGATCAAATGCATTGGAAGGATGAATTTATTCTTTGTTGTTTTCTAAAACTAATGCATCATACTAAATATGTACATGCTGACTCTAATTAATTAAATGCAATTCAAGCTGCAGACAAGCTGTTGCTCTTTAGGTATTATATTGATTGAAGTCTCTGTCATTTTTGTTTTAAGTGCACCATTATCTTCCACCAAAACGTTTGATTTATGACACAGACACAGTGGAAGTTTCAAGTTTTATTCCCCAATGTCTCAAAAAAATAAAGACAAAGCAAGTATGTAACTAGGAATGACACCAAATGACAACATCTTAACAGTTTATACAAGAAATGTACTCACACGAGCAGTGCTGTGAAGGGCCAGAGCAAAACAAAATAAATGGGTTACCCACAGGGGGGAAAAGGCCACTTCGGGGTGATTATATAATACATTTTTTGATGGAACCTTAGTCATTCAAAAACAGGTTGTTGGGTTTTTTTCCCCAACCAAAATCAACATGTTTTTCCTCTGCTTTGCTTTGACCTTGACCACAAGCATACATCCTTCCTGAGAAACAATTCTAAGTCAACAACATAAGCTTCATTATTGCCTACATTTTTCAAACAGACAAGAATAATGCACAGCCCTCATCCCTGCTTGAGGCCCTTGTGAACTGCAATGATCCTTCTGTACACAGAGGGGCTTGGAGGAAAAAGCAGCATGGTTTGGGTTGCCAGAATTCACATAGTTAATTTAGCACTGACACGAGTGTGGACTTAAAAAATGTTGTGTCAGAGTTGTCAGACACAGCCATGATGTCATTATTGTAACTTTTCAGTTAATGGCACAGTACTTAAAGTCACTTGATAGTTATTCAGTGGGCAAGAAATTTTGGCTGGATACTCAAAGCTCGAGCTGGTCGTGATGCCCACCTGGTTGCAGGTAACATGGAGCCTGTTCTTCCCAGGCAAACACACCTGGCAGAGAAGGTGCACTTAATGGCTGCAAAAGCCTCTGCACAAAAACAAACCAACATATTTCAGCCAAGCTGACATACACAGGTTATCACACACTGTGCTAGTCAGAGAAGACATGCCACAGCCCATGCAGAAAAGGAAAATGAGCCCTCAGCTCTGACATCAGGGTTTACTCATAGATCAGCATGGAGAAACCTGTCGCTGTAGGACACGAAAGAAAGATGAAAGACACCAAATATTTCAGAAGGCAAAGAGCATAGGAAAAAAGGCTTTATTGTCTGATTCTCCCTACCTTTTATAAGGTGTTCTAATACAGACCTCACATGATTGGTGAATAAGAACGACACCTCTCTAATCCCATGGGTTAAACTAGAGAAACAGCAAAACACCACCTGGAGAAAGATTGTTTTGAGAAAGGACAGTTGTTTACCAAGACTATTTTGAGAAGAAGCTTTCTTGAGAACTTTTTCCTTGGGAAAGGTTAGCAGCTGCTAGCAGGCTAAAATCTCTCAGACCCAGAAAGATCAGGCCCACAGAAATCTGCATCCTCACTGCCACAGCTCTTAATGGGACACCACATTGTCTCTGCAGAGCTCAGGGAGATGTTACCCAAACTCTGGTGAGTGAATCTATTATTCAACAAGCATGTTGACTTTCAGCAGAAAAATATCTAGATGTTCAAGGAAGGGTACGTTTAGACACTTTTAATAAAATCTTTTTATTTGTATGGAAACATACAAAATAAATTATGACAAATATTCTTTTCAGATATTGATGATGCACAGAGAAAAGCAACACAGATACAATATGGAAAGTTGGTAGAAGAAAAAATAATTACAACCTTACAATGTCCTGTAAAACTAAATCAGTGGATCCATACCAAGTTTTACTTGGGAAAAACAAGAAGAAAAAAAGAGTAGTGTTACAGCAATGTCATAAAATTCTTATTGGTATTCCCAGAACAAGTTTCTCAATGTTTCTCTCCAAAATATTTTTTAATCATCTACTACTGTAGAAATTAGCCAATATTAAAATGAAACAATTACTAGTCCAAAATTGCTTTTCCACTGGATTTGACTTGGAGGACGCAGAAATCAGTGGGCTTATCCTAAAAGAAAAGGAAGTGTTGCATTTTGCACAAGGCATTCTAACCATACAGTCAAATTTAGACAACGCATCAAAGTGTCCCCCCACGGAATTGCTCGGGGCAGTAGCTCTGGTGTAGATCCCAGTCTGACAGGGGATGTTAACTGGAATTCCCAGTGGGAAGAGCACCCACCCTCTCTGCCAAGCATGGGGGACACCCTCCCACAAGCACTGCCTGTTTGTTCCACGCATCTCCTCTGTCACTTGAGCTCTGTGTCCTCAACTGGACCTTTCCCAGACCTCTGATCACTGCACACTGACCCACGAGACCAGGACAGAGAGAGTGCCCAGTGCTTTGTCAGCCTGGGGCAAGAGTAACAGCCCCACCAGCAAGTGGCACTAGAAAAAGTGACATCAGGTGCAGGGGGCAAAATCCCCTACACACTAAATGTCTAGGGCAGCAAGTGGTGTAAAATTGTTTCTTTTTCCTTGTGGAAAGGAAAAAGGATGAAGTTGTTATTCTTCCAAAGACAAAGCTGTGCAAAAGAGAGGCTGACTAAAACTCCCTAATTTACTCTGTGGCTCCAGGCAAGTTTTTGTACTGAATGAAGAGCACACCTGTGATCAGTGGTCAAGCAGGAGGAGTATCTGTGTCTCAGGCAGCCCAGTCTGCTCTGGGTGAACAAAGAGCAGAGAACCTTCTCTCTCGTGCTCCAAATGGTGCAAAACATGTTCTCACTAATGCTACTCATGGTAGTTCAGGGGTAATGGCCAAGATGGCCAAGAAACAGCTGTTTCCTGATCTCCCTAGAGCTTCTGCCATTAAGGTTTTAAGCCTTATTCTTAAATTATGCAGAATCTGAGACTCTACTTAAATACTGCAACAATAGAGGCATATGTTAAGTAGCAGTGATTAGTTTGCTACCAAAAAAACTATATTTAATCTGAGTGCAAACACTCAGAATTCAGCGATTCAGCTTAGTTATTCACCTCCTTTCCAACTTGGAGATAACTTTGGAAAAAAAAATATTACTATTCATAACAGAAGTGTTGTTATTTTATCCAACTCTGAACTCAGGTGCCACCTACCAGAATAAATCAGGAGGATTTAACTGGGTCTGTTGAAAACAACAGGTCAAAAGCAAATCTGTCTGCTTATATAACTGCTATGTTAAAGTACAGTATAATTAGATTTCCGTCTCCACAGATACCAAAAAGGGGGTCATTATACATGCTCCTCCCAAGAAGTCTTGGTACTATTCAGCAGTTGACTGTCCATTTCTACTTTCCCAAAAAATGGTGATTATAACAAGTACTCATCTTCAGTTCTTAACTACTTGACAAGGATTATTCAGTGCTCTGAAATGCAAACTGAATACCATTTTTAATTATTGCTATTAACATTGAAATGTCTGCCTTAGGAGTCCCAGGCTTTTTCAGGATAGCCAGATGCAGATAGCCTTGCAAGAAGGGGGCAAGAATGAAGGAATGAGAACTTCCCACACAGTAGGGGGGATGAGGAATTTAATTTCTAATTGCAGACACGAGTTTCTCTCTTCACCGCTAAGTACCAACTGCAGAGAAGCAGCATGCCACGTCTATCCTTAAAGGGTTTGTTTGGTGGTGGGCAGATGCAGGCTTTAACTTTAAAGAGGGAGAAATAATAAATATTTTAAAACACCCACGGGTAGTTTGTGAAGAGTAGTTAATGTCTGTTCAGGCTACAGAGGATGCTTCAGAGAGAGAAGGCCACTGGCAGTTTGCCCTCTGTGTCACTTGCACAACTTCCACTTCAAACATAGGATGCTTCACTTATCTTCCTGCAGTTACGTCTGCCAATATAATTTGTCCGTTTGGAGTGGAGAAATGCCTCATCATCAATGCCTCACTAAGTATTAAGAGCTGAAAACTCCGTCATGAAGTGCTTGAAATGCAATTTCTCTTGCTTTAGCAATAACAGTTCAGTCCGTGAATTTTATGCCTTAAGATGTTAAAGATTTCCCTACTAATAGCACACAGGAACAGAACCAAACTCGAACAAGCCAAAGCCCTTGACATATTCCAAGGGGCATGCCCCATCAAGTTTACCTTATATCCATCTCTCTCTCGTCCACATGACTGAAATATACATGGATAAAAATGAGTGGGAGAGCATTGCATAGACTGCCTTTCAGAATCAGTTGATTTATATCCATTACTTTTTGCTTTTAGAGGCAAGAGGTTTATATTTATAGGGCCTGGAAACTCAGGACTGGCTGAGATTCAGACCTCATCTTGCAATACTGGGAATTGATGCCTCACAGCTGACAGTCTGCCAAGTGTAGGTAAGCACCCAACACAGTTTTCTCCCCCTTGGATTTAGTCACTTCAATATTTTGGGAATCTTACCCTGCCCTTGCACAAGACAGCAAGTAAAGCAAAAAATATTGCAAACTTTCCCTAAAATGTCCCAAGCTCTCAGAGCTAAAGGAACCTCTGAAATGGAAGGGAAGGGGCACTCAAAGAAGTTACACTGAGGGAAGCTGTAGTTTTTCAGCAACTACCATAGCACAGTTTCAAGAGGTAGCTTCCAATCCTGCCACGCAGTCCATAGGCCTGTTTGCCCAATGCTCAGGACCCCAAAATCATGACAACAAAAGCTCTGGGAAGATGGACACCTATTCCTGGACTTAACACCTCTGTGTTTTTTTGTAAGCTTTCCTGTTAGGTGACACTTACACTTTTGGTTTGGTACAGACTTTAAACCATTGCTGATGAGTTTTACATACACAGAGGAATTCCTCAGGGCTATTTGGAAAGCAGAGGAATTTATGTGTTCCTGGATTTGACTCCAGTAACACCTATAGAATTGATATATTTCTTTCTAGAGAGACTAAAGTGTCTATATATCTTCATACTAATCTCAGTAAAAAGGAGGCAATGACTAGGCTGGCTATATATGACCTTATTTCCAGATATTGCAAAGCACACAGAAAAAAAAAAATAAGTTTAAATAATACTTCATAATGTCAGGGACTCACAAAAAGAAAATGAAAGAGTCAATTTTGATAAAAGAAGCTCCAGCACATGTATTGAAGACCAGCTGATAAAGTGTGCAATTCCTCAACAGGGGAGACCACAGGTATGTTTCAGGTTTCTCACATCCTCTTTCAGGATCTACCTCTACTTGCTCCTACAGCTGTTTTTCTCCTTTATAACATAACAAAATGCACTTGCACCCCCACCTCCTTTTCCACTCAGATAACAAAATGCACTTGCACCCCCACCTCCTTTTCCACTCAGCTGGTGTGGTGTCTGCTGTTTCCAGATCAGACAAGCAAAACTCTTACAGAAGGAAAGGCCTGGAAGGAGGCAACATAACCTTCTCCCCTTGCTAAGCATTCTGGCCCCAGATTGCAGAACAAGACCATTAAATAAAGTAACCCCAAACCCTCCAATCTCAAGCCCCCTACCCCAAACCAAGACAGCCTTTGCACAGAGCCCACCCACCACTCCATTGGACTGTACCCAAAAGGTTTTACTGTGTTCACAAGGTAAGCTCCAGACACTCCAGAATTAAATGCAAACCACCTTGGGGACTTTGTTTAGATGGTGCAAAATTTGGCACAGATTATGAACCAATGAAGCCATACCTCACCCCTGATGATTTTTTTTTTTTAAATCATAGATTGGTCTATATTGCAGCCTAATAACAAAACATTTACATGGTCTTTTAAGTATAACATGAAACTACCATTATTCTGGTTGTGATTCATACATATTGAAAACCTCTTCCAAAATACTGCTCTTTCACCTGTGAACTGCAAGAATCTATTTTTCTAGTGAAGCATATATAAAACTGAGGGCTAGTTTTTCCCCAAAAATATGCCAATGTGCATACTTAATGGATGTGCCTCTTTTCTTGAAATAATTTCTGAATTATAGCATATATTCTAGTAAAAAGAAGAAAAAAAAAACAGAAATATGAAGATTGAGTGACTGACCAACTGTTTTATTCATCCAAATTATCAGAAGACCTAAGGAAACACTTGAATGGGTAAGTTTATCACTGTATGTCTAAGCTTATCACATCATCTGGTTATGGTTAGAATCTCATACCAAAACCATCCTGTCACTGATATAAATGTGAAGCACAGAAGAACAGCCAGATGTAAGAAGACAGTGTGATATGAGCATATAGACACCAGATGGATAATGTAGCATCATAGAACACAAGGGAACACCTTTTTCAAAAATTTCCTTTCCTTCTAGTGTGTTGGAGGTTAGAGTAGAAAAATAACATAAATGTTTGTTTGTCCCCTGCATTTTAACAACTTGCTGTGAAGTTAGAAGGTGAATTTTTTCTGAAATTTCGGATGGTGTGCAGTATCTTGTTAGAATGATGTGAGAAAATTACAAGACTTTAAGACTTTTTCCCACATTACTGTAGTTCTTTTACTACAAAAAAAAAAATACCTTCATCTAAATTTTCTAAAGAGCAACAACTGTTTGAAAAGAGGAGATAAAAAAGGAGAAAAGTAAGATCACCTTTGCATTTACTACCATTACCAAACACAGGAAACTTCACGTTTTTAATCTTAGGACAGCTTTCAGTGTAATTGTTGGTTCCACCCTGACTACTCCCCAAAATGACAGAAAGTGGTGTTGACACAAGATAACAAGCCACAGTACAGAATATCTAAAAGAACGAAAAACTGGAAATGGTGCAATAATGATAGTCCATCACCTAAATTCTGACACTCTTGAGTAATTTGGGGATAGATGTCCACCCCTTTCACCAAGCCACTCTGATTTTTCTACTTCATTTTCATTTTCCTTTGATCTTTCACTCACTTTGAACAAAGTGAAATGCAGACTTAAGAGCCCCATCAGGAGTGGGATACCATGGAAACTTTATAGCTGCCAGAGTCAGCCCAGTCAGCTGCTGTAAGGGAAGGGTTGTACAGCACAAGGGTATCTAATATTTAAATCCTAATGAAGGCTGTGAGGTGGGACACCCAGTTCTGGTGAACTGGACCAATCAGAAGGGAGAGTGAATTTTCAAGTATGTTCATAACTTTAAGACTTTTACCCCAGAAAAAAAAAGAGGTAATATAATTACAAAATACCTAAACTACACAACAAAGTAAATGCGAAAACTTCACAAGACTGAAGGTACTTTCTTAATCTATTTTGCTTCCTATAGCATCAGGGAAAGGAATTATTCTGAAGTTTTGAAAAACTCTATTTCTAGTAGCATCTGCTATCCCAAGGTACTTGGAAAGCTACTAAGCATATGTTTCTTTATGAACATAGTTAGTTTTTCCCACCGCAGCAATACAAAATCAAGAGGAGAAATTTGGTTGCAGACCATCTTTTCCCAAATATAAGCAGTCCAGTCTTCAAGTGCCTAAAGCTACACAATCCTCTAAAGCTGAAGATGGCCAGTAATGGCTTCAACAAATAACATCTATTCTTCCTTCTGACTAAAATAGCACATCCCCCAAAGGAGGGGAAAAAAAAAAAAAAAAAAAATTAAGTTGCCTATGGCTGAAGACTTGTTGAGGTTTGTGAATCAGGACTTCCAAACCACCAGCAACATTTGTTCTGCCATCTCCTACCTTGAGTATGAAGTCCCCTATGCAGACACAGACCTGGGAAAGCCATGATTGCAGTAGCTTGTGAAATCTGTCAGATCACAGAACACGGTAGGAAGGAGGGCTGCAGATTTTCCTGACATGAAAATCTGAGGGCATTAAAGGACAGTTCTGGGGTTCCCAAGAAATCCTGAAAAGACAAAGAGAACCCACATGAGGAATATGGCTCTGTATCTTCTGACATTTGGATAGGTCTAATAGAAAATACAAATCTGATCAAAAAAGAACCACCCCACACCCCACAAGTAAATCCAGTTCCACTTACAAGCTTGTAGTAAAAAGTAGCTGTGCTCACACGCCAGCCACAGAACTGAAATATCAGGTTAAGACAAAGATGTAATGTTTCCTCACCACTCCACTGAGTTACTATACCAAAATATAGTGAAATTATATAGAAAAACACCAACTCCAATTTATACTTCTTTCTCAGCAGATTAAGGAAACTGCACACAGAACAGCTTGTTAAGAAATAAGTAATATTTTTTTAAAGGCATTTTAACAATCTGTTCCTGCTGCAACACCTTTCCAGCCAATTTGCACCTATAAGGTCATAGTACAATTGCTTTGGAACCAAGAACACACGAGTTGCATGTTTTTATTACAAATGAGGTATGTAACAATGCCATTTGTGCATATATACATGGTTTTCCTTCACTGCCTTTCATGAACACTTCAGCAAAGGCTTTTTATACATATACCATATAAAATTACTTAGAATTGCAATATGTCCAATGGTAGAAAATTGGCATGGACGGAAGAATGAGTTTTGCTCATCTTCTTTTCATTGTCCTGGGCACCAAAAATGGATTTCTGAATGCCCCTGTGATATTTCTGCCTTCAGATCAAAACTTTGCCTAAAGTACTTTATTCTCTTTTAAAGCAGCATCCACTTACCCAGAGGGAAAAGACCCCAGGACTTGCCACAATCCATGGTTCTTACAGTAAATCCCTTGTCAATGCATATAACACCAAGGCAATCTGTGCTTGGGATTTTCATTTCCCCATGGGCAGCACTGAGGTGCCCATTTACATCACTTTGTGCTCAGATATTAACACTAAACATTGCTGGCTCTCTCTTCCATAAAGGGCCACTGGTAGCAGTGGTAGAGACTGTTGTTGTCTTATAAATAATCAATCAAAAATCTGTTCAGCCTTCTTGAAGACATGGATTTGTTATATGTCATGTGGGTGGTTGGAGAAAAAACATGGAATAGATCATAGAATGGACCTTAAGGACCACCTACTTCTGTGGACAGGAACATTTTTCACTACTTCAGCTTGCTCAGAGCTCCATCCATCCTGGCCTTGAACTCTCCCAGGGATGGAGCATCCACAACTTCTCTGAGCAACCTTTGCCAGTGCCTCACCACCCTCGCAGTGAAGAATTTTTTCTTAATATTTCATCTAAACCTACTTTTTCAGTTTGAAGACGTTCCCCAGTGTTCTGTCAGTACAGGTCTTTATAAAAAGCCCTTCTAGCATCTTTCTTGTAGTCTTCCTTCAGGTACTGGAAGGCCACATTTAGGTCACCTTGAAGCCTTCTCTTTCCCAAAGAGAATTTGAACAAAGCAAATTTGCCCAGCCTTTCCTCACAGAAGAGGTGCTCCAGCCCTCTGATCACCTTGGTGGCCTCCTGTGGATTCAGCAAGACAGCTCCATGTCCCTCCTGTGCTGGGAGCCCAGAGCTGGTGCAGCCCTGCAGGTGGGCTCAGAGCAGAGCAGAGCAGAGGGGCAGAATCCCCTCCCTCCCCTGCTGCCCAGGGGGCTCTGGGTGCAGCCCAGGACACGTTTGGCTCTCTGGGCTGTCAGTGCCATGGCTCACACCCACCAGCACCCCTGAGTCCTTCTGGGCAGGGCTGCTCTCCATCTGCTCATCCCCAGCCTGGATTGATACTGGGGGTTGCTCCAACCCAGCTGCAGCACCGGCACTTGGTCTTGTTAACCCTCACGAGATTCCCATGGGCCCATTTCCTGAGGTTGTCCCGGCCCCGCTGGATGATATCCAATCCTTCAGGTGTGTCAGCAGCACCACTCAGCCTGGTGTCACCTGCAAATTTGCTGAGGGTGCACTTGATCCCTCTGCCTGTGTCATTAAAGAAGATATTAAACAACACTGGTCCAGTACAGGCCTGAGGGATGCCACTTGCTACCAGTGTCCAAAGTACCTGGGACTTTGAAACACTGACCACAACCCTCTGGATACGACTATCCCACCACTTATTTATCCATGAAACAGACCAATCACCAGACTATCATATCAAGTGCTATTTGGGTTATCAGAGCTCGTTGTCATTCACCTATTTTCCAGTATAAATTATGAATTGCCATTTCTGAAGCGTCAGGTCACTGTTCTTATGTGCTGCCACATTAACTTGCAAGATGGTCCCAGGTGACATGAAGACATCAGACAAGCTTTCCTCCAATGCTCTTGTCATTCCCTGTCACTCAGGATGTGACAGGGCAGTTACTTTCAAAATTATGCTGAAGCAACGCAGGGATGTGTGGTCAGAAGCACAGGTCCTGTCTTCCTGGGCAGGGATAATTTCTGCTGAAATTCTTGCTTTTGTAACAGAAAGAGAGTGGGCACCTAAAATCGAAAGGCTCCAAGTATTATGAAAATATTTGAGTAAGAATGAACATTAGTCCTATTCCATGAAATTTCAGATATACTCTATAGCAAAAAAAAAAAAAAAGCCTTTCTACTCTGAAGCTGTGTAGGCAAAAAGCTAAGGGAGTTGCTGAATATTCAGGATCACAAAATAATTGTATTATTGCTCTTCATTGAATTAAGCCATTATTCAGTCTTCCTCAATTTAGGTATGACAAACCTGACAGGTGTTTCAGGCAGGAGTATATCTAGCTCTTAGAGACAGAAACATATTTTCAGTTTTGTTAGTGAATTCACTCAGGTTCAAACTTGGTTTTCTGGAGATGTTGGAGGCAAAAGCACTTAATAAATGTGCTTGAGAAGTTGAATGGAATATGAGAGAAAGTCTGGGATTTTTACTTCTGCTAAATGCTTTTTCCTGTCTGTCTGAAACATAGTTTGTACTTTTTCAATCTTTTGACTTGCCAGTTTAGACACAATTAGCCTAATATAAATTCATCATAATTAGCAACATTCATCCTACTGCAGTGTCTGTTGAATTATAAGTAACAAGAAGAGGCAGTGTATTATTCATCTCGCTGTTGAAAAGAAAAATTAAAATGGTTACAGCAGAGGTCTGAGCAGCAGAATTTCACTGCTCCACCCTCAGTCCTCTGACAGCTCACTGCAAAAACTCACATGGGTCAGTTTTCCCCAGACTCCTCTTTTTAAAACTGCTCAGGGAGGAGGATGCAATACTAAGCTCAGATGTTTCTGCCTAACTGTGGGCCACTCTGCCTGAGTTTCACGTCTACCAAATGGTAACCACAGTAAATGTCATTGATCTGGAGCAGCAACCAGTCATGCACACAAAAAGTGAATTTCTAAGTAGGCAGCAACATAAGATTGAAATTTATGTATTTTTGTAGTAATAAAATTGCTGATCTAATTGTCTGTAGTTTAGAACAGGCAATGTCTTCTGCACCAGCCTACCATGCAAGAAGCTGGAATTTTGGAAAGGGCTCCACAGGAGCACAGTTAACACTTTCATCTGTGCTGCCACTATTATCAATGCGGAGGAAATGCAGAGAAATAGAAGCAAAAGGAAAGCTACAGTGAGTTTGTTAAAATCCATATGCACATCGAGTAGAGAGACAGACAGCCTGTCAATCTCTTTGATGTTTATAAATGACACCCAGTTAATATTTTTCCACAGATATTTTGCTTCCGATTCAGACGTGCATACTATCATCAACATCAATTAGTGTTTGTCATCAATATTTTTAAAGTTTATGACTAAAACTAGATATTTGATTTCTCAGCTGAAAGTAGAAGCTAAGCTGTACTAGATAAGGGTGAGCAAAGAGAACTGTCTGACAAGAAAGAATGTGAAACTAAAGGATACAAACATATCACACCAAAAAAATGGGAAGGGAAGGGAAGGGAAGGGAAGGGAAGGGAAGGGAAGGGAAGGTTGTCATGAAAATAACTTTTGTAGCTAAGAAGGGAGTGAAAAGTCTTCCAGTCTCAAACAGATGCTTCTCTAAGACATGAGAAATTTTCCAATAAAACTTCTCCACTGGGACTCCTGTTTCAGGTTCCCTTTTCCTGAGTACATGTTCAAGAACATCCACACATATCATTTAAAACTTCAACACTGCAACTGAAGTTGGAGGTAATACAGATGCCAGTTTTGTTCTTTGAAGACGAAGCTTCAATATTGCTATATAATTGAACAGAATTATCATAGCTGTCACCTATAACCTTATAGTGGCATCTTCCAAACACTGCCATTTTTGATCATCCAAAAGATCCCTGTGCTGATCCTCCAAAAGGTTTTTTAAAAAGGAAAATGTCATATAGAGATTAGTTAACACACTTGTCTGAAAGTCTGCATTAAGCCAAGATGAGGGCTGATGAACAGAACACAGCTACTTAAGTGATCACTGCTTTTGTTTCAAATCAATACTCAATTAAAAATTTCCTACAGTCTTAGCTGTTAATTGCTTCACAGTAAAACAAATAACATTTTAACTGCCTGTAGGCTTGGAACAAGCCCATTTCTTTCTGTTGTAATTGTTTCTCTTCTTGGCACCCTCACATTTCTTCCTTGATCCTGTCAAAACAAATTGAAAGAATGAATGGATTATAGGATAATGTACACACAGAGATTGAGTGTACACATTTTGATTACAAAAAATATATTGGGATAAATGAGAGCAAGTAGAAAAAGTTTATAAAGTGATGATTTTGATCAAAAATATGTTTCTAATTTATTTTGTTCTAAATCTGTAAAAGCATCTCACCCTTTTTGAAATCTAGAAAGTTATTCAGACTTCAAAAACAGAAGATATTTTAGAATATTAAAGTTTCTTTTTATATATGGTTTGCAATTGAACGAGGATGATATCAGTAATATTACCACAAAATCCTCCAGAGAGTAACAAACATCTATCATCAGCTAGAAAGTAAATATTTTGTATCCAAAGATTCTAATCCCCAAATCAGGAAAGACATTGCTTGTTGGCATCTTACTCCTGCAACTTACAGAACAGCAGGAATCAATACACAATACTGGACTTTATTCTCACCATAAGGTAAGCAGTAAAACATCTGTTCTGCCTCAAATGAAAGGACTCTATTTTCATTTAGAGACTTTGTGCATTCCCTGTGTCTTTGCATCACCTGCACAGACCTCTGCTATTACTTTGTTCCTGCAGAAGAATTCATAGGGTGCTTTAATTTCCTCTTTCCCAGAGTGGTCAAATACCCTCCTTTATGGTTTGTTTTTTTGGTTTTTTTTTTTTTTTTCTGTCCCAGGAAGCTGCTCAGGCCTCAAGAACACAGGGAGTCGAAGGACATCTCTCTCACACTGCCCCTCATTTATCAAGGTGAGTTTGCTAGCAAATCCTCAGTAGATTTGTTTGCAAGGATATCTGCTTTTGTGCTTGATCCCCTGCCTACCCATCCCTACCTGCTGCTGAATATCTGTATTCATGGGCTTCTGCAGCCTTTATCTGGAATAGCCTTTCCACAACTTCTGCTCTTGACTTAATTACATCAATAAAAGAATTGCAAAACACCTTTAAAAGTAATGAGCTCTCTCTCACACACACACTACTGCTGTTTCTTCTCTTATGTAGTCCATAAAATGTAGCAGGAGACAGATGATTACAGCTGATGATTCTGCTTTACAAAGGGTAAATAACTCTGGCAATAGAGTGTACAGCACTCTGTTTAGATCTTCTTTAGTAACAGCAATAATAAGCAGTAAAACTAACTCATGCAACAAATCAGGGACCTTAATCTGATGCTCAAGATGGTTACTGCAACAGGTAAACTGTGACTGATATTCTCAGAGTATCAGTGAAGATAAAGAACACTGAAAACACAGCTTATCTGATTTTATCAACTAAAAATAGACTACACCTTGTCCCACTGTTTTTCAAGTAAAAGGTGCTGCCCATGTGAAATTGTTATGTCTTCAAACACTGCTAATAGGACTTTTCAAGGCTTCCCTGCAGCTCACACTCTTAAAAATAAAAAGTTCTACATATCTACAAAACAATCTTCTGTTAGCAACCATCAAATAATATGCACATGAACATCTAATGAGAAGACAAAAAGATATAAATCCCAGTGGGATGAACTAACATGACTTTCTCTAGACTAACCTAATTTGATTTGTTTCAACCCATTTTATGGAACTATGCACTTGTGTTCTGTGCCCCGTTGTGGCCCAATCACACCCAAGATAGGAAACTAAAATTTCTGATCAAAAATCACTTTTATAAATATATTCCATGTTCTTTATTTGATTGTTGTTAAAAAAAAATCCCTGAAACTAAATAAATTATTATATAGCCACCTGGTTATCCTACTGAAACACTAGGAGGAAAAAAGATCAAGTCACTGCATTCCAATGAACTTAAAGAAATGCTTCTGCCACTGCAAATGCAACTGTCTAATAGTGCTGAAGGAAAAATATTGGGGAGGGGAATGTTTCCTTTGATTTTTCACATGAAATATAATCTAAAAATCCTGAAATCACTGCTTCTGGAAATCACACAGGAATCTCTCATTCAGTTCAATTGTGCTATGAATCTTACTGCTGGTAGAGAAGCTTGAATGGAACTGAAGGGGGAGAGGGGAAAAAAAAAAGAGAGCGTTTCATGTGTTATCTGAACTTCTGAAGTGAGCCATGTTCCTGTTTTCCAAAGAGTAAAATTCAACCAAAGGGTTAAAACACAAAATCACTACATTGTTGTTCATTCACACCTCCAAGAAGTTCTGGTCTAAACCTTACAGGGAGCCAGTGTTTACCCTCCAGCTTATCCTTGGAAGGGACACCCAGAGGAAGTGATCTCCCAGACTGCCTTTATAGTCATTTACCCCTTAAAGCTCACAAGTTTCCAAATGTATCCTCTCCTCTTAGAATGATAGACAAGCTCTGTCAGGCAGTTGAGGCCTTAATGTTGCCCACAAACACCCCAGGTTCTGGCTGTCAGTGGATTTTTAAAGTGTCAGTCTTCCTGCAGTGACTTGAATGGGATGCTCCATTTGGATTCAGTAATTTTTCACTGGTATATTCACAATTACTTCCTAAGAAGAATAGTGACATCTGTTCCTCAGAGAAAGAAAGGTTAGACTGAGCAGTGCTGTCAACCCTCAGCAATATTTTCTTGGCCACTTGCTAAAACAAAGTTTTACATGAGAATTTAGCATTAACAGGAACAAGAATAACTCTTAAAATTGCGTGCACAACAACGGTTTGGAAATTTTGCCTTTTCTCTATCCTTTCTTACACAACTTTAGCTTTCATTGATTTCACAATTATACAGGGAGTCAAATTAGGAAACAATATTCCCAGTGTTCTATTCTCATGTTCCCAGTGTATTCTACCAGTTCTTCTAAACTGTGTCACCAAAAGTAACTAAAATTGAGAAAAAAAAAGATAAGAAAAGTTGGGGGGCGGGGAGAGAGAATAAAGTTCCCTCCCTCCTCATGTATATATTTAGTGGTCTTAAAATATTTGTACAATGTTCTTCAAAATTCAACTTTTCCACTAATGTAAATTTCTTTTACAGCTATATTTCGGGTTGCATAAATAAGGATAGTTAGATATCATCAGTGACTTCCTCTTGACTGGTGAGTGCAGCAATTTCAAGACTTCTTTTATTTTTGGAGTATTGATAAACCATAGACTGCATTCTCTTCAACATAATCTAGGAAAATCCATCTTCATTTTGTAGGTATGGTAAAGAGAAAGAAGACCTTTCCCTTTTCCAAATAATTTGTGTAACAATATGAGACAGTCTCCAAATATTTTTTTTTTCCCATGGAAAATCTGCTGAGGATGTTATAAAGGTTTGTTTTTTTTTCTTCCAAATGCCCTATTTGTTCCATTCTGGATGGAATCCACCTATTCATCAGAACAGAGCTCGAGGTCCAGCTGGCACTAAACTTTATCCATCCATAAAAGTAGGAGAATAAATTACATATAAATAAATCCAAACTGTATGGTGACAAAGAGTACTCTGTATGCCTTAGTTAACAGCAAATATGTCCTGATAAAGGCTAAAGTGATCTCTTTCTTATGAAGAAGATGTAGACAGCAAACAAGAAATGCATCTGCTAGACTAAAATAAATAAACATGGGAGATAACAGGAGGGAAGGTTTCCTATGTGCAACTTGAGGAATGATAGCACCCATAAATAATAACACATTTCCCTTCTGTAACATTTATTAATACTCCTCCAGGAAGTTGATCACAATAAATTAACACTCCTCCTTTCTAAAATATTCTGAAAGGAATTGGTAAAATCAGATCATCTGAATCCAGTGTCCTGGATTCAGGACAGAGCACCTATTTGAATTAAGATAAAAACCATGTGTAAATCTTTTATTAAACGCATTAAAACTTCCTTTAGGGGATTATTTCACTTAAAGGATAGTGGCTGAGAAATTTAGCCTACACAAAAGGACATAAAAAGAGTTCTAAAATGATGGTGTTTTATGGTAAAGGGGACTTATCTGACCCCAAACTCAATTTCTACAATATAATTAACAGAACAAAAACAAAAATAAAACCAAACAAAAAAGAAAAAACAACAACAACAACAACAACAAAACACCATGCCAAAGTTGTGGCAAAAAGAGTCTCTCTAGAATAAAATGGGACTCTGACTTCTTTGACCACATATTAGTTGGGGTAACTGCCTTACTACAGCCCTCAGAACTACCTTTACTACACAGACATTTACTTTTGTATCAAAGAGTTGTGACATTTTACCCTGCTAAAGGCCACATTTCAGTAGGGATGAATAACACCTGGGTACTGCTTTCAAAGTTTCACAGGGCTACTTGGTCAATTGTTCCTTCCAAAAGATACAAGCAACATATAAAAAGATACACTTTTTTTTTCCAGTCATGTGGAACAGTTCTCCCCCACAATGACAATTTCTCTATAATGATAAAATAACTAATTCCCTACTCATTCTTATGGAGGGGTGCTGTTAAATCTGCCAGTTAAACCCTAAAACCCCCAAATAAGAAAGTTTTGGAGACTTGTCCAATGTTCTTTGGGTTCCTTTAGTAATTTCCTTTTTCTTGTGGTCAATTAATACAAATAACATAGCCTTATGACTCCAAGAGTTTCATAACAACCACATGAGATCACCTGCAGCAAGAGCAAACACATCACCACAGTCTTCTTTTTTTAAGTAAGCCCTTACTACTTAACAACAAAAACAGAAACATTTTGCTATCCTGTACTTTGCAGAATGACTAGATTCTGATGCTCTGGCTCCTCCCAAGAACTCCTTCCTGCAAAAATATTTACTCTGACTTCAGCATGGTTATGCAAATCCTTGAACCAGGCAGGAGGCAAACTTGAACTCTGGCATGTAAAGAAACCCCAAGTCAATTGCATTCTTAAATGTAAGCAGAGGTATAAATTCCTTATTGAGTTTTGCTTGAGATGACAGTCAAGACAGAAAGAAATTAATTAGAATTTTACTTGAAAGACTCTAATCATGCAGAAGGGAAAAAATACTACTGTTTAACTGTGTTGAAGATGAGTAATTTGGTACCCAAAGAAAATTCAGCCATGTCTGGTTCTGACAAAATACCATAACAGATATAAACCTCATTTACCCTCTCCTAATTGTCCTTTGAAAATATTGTCATTCCAAATTTGAGTCCTTTCACAAAATTCTGCAGCCATTCTTCTCCTGTGGATATAACTTTGGTGAGGAAAACAGTAAAATGAAAAATGAGGGAGATTTCCACAGACTGTTAGTGTAATCCAACCTGAGCAACTCAGTGGTCATACATAATAAATAATTATGCAAAAACGTAGACAAAGTGTATGAAAGTAGACACAGTATTTGTGTCAAAGGCTACCCATATGATCTGGTAGCAGCAGGATTTCCTTATGGCCCAGTTTTCTCTCACAAATGCAACACACTTGGTTTATAACTAATATTTTGGTGGAAAGTGGGATGAAGCAAGCGCACCCTCCCTTTGAGAGAGGTGCAAGGAGAGGTTCCCCCACCACAGCAGCCTTCAGGCCACTGCAGGATGAGAAGGTGGCTTTGGAGCAAGTTCTCTCGGCTGACTTCAGGAGGAAGAAGCCAATCACACAAAACGTGTTCAGTGTGAGTGGGCCTGTATTTGTAAAAATCAAAGTCAGTAATGCAACAGGCAAGAATAGTAGTCAATATTTTATAAGCCAATGCTCTTTGGGGAGTGTGATGTTTTTTTCAGGAAAACACCTGCCTGTTTGCCACAGAAGAAGGGCTAATAAATCTAATCTCTCTCGGGAGCTCCGCAATCCCAGTGGACTATTCTGCTCAGTGTGGATCAGTCTGTACCTCTGCCAAACGCTGCCACAAGGGATGTTCTAGGGAAATCACAGGCTTGGTGGCCACTTACAATGTCCCAGGGCACAGACATGAAGCAGGAGGAAATCAGCCCCTGAATGTCTGGCATAAGTCCTGAAGGAGGCACTTTTAGTTCCTGCAGTTTTTGAATGAAACTATCCCATCCCCTGAAGAAAAAAACCAGAGTTTTTCCCTTCCCTGCAGCAAAAGCACCCTGCTCCTATTCTCCTTAATTGCTTAAATGCTCTCCCAGTAACAGCACATGGAAAAGGGTCCTTTCATTCCCATAATGCAACAACCAGCAGCAATGCCAGGACCAAGGATGACAGCATACACGTTTCTGAATCAAACACTCTTTCTCTCTCTGAATTCTGACCTTCAGGCTTCCCATTAAAAATGTTGGTTTTGGCAGAAGCAAAAGCTCTTAACTACAAAATCAGGTGGAAGTGGAGGAAGAGGAGGGAACAGTGATGAAATGGAAAAAGTCAAGCATCTGACCAGAAATTAGACTGTCAGAAGAATAACATTTCCAATTTATTTATCCCACCCAAAGTAAGAGAGTGAATGAAATGCTATCATTCCCTTTGGGATCCTGAGGGAGTGAAGTAACACCATGGGACAAGTCTGCCAGGTGTCTTAGCTTCAGGCCTCTCCCTCCTCACTGTGGCACCCACATCCAGCTCTTGCAGCACCCAAATGAGCTCCTGCAGCCAGCAGAGACAGAGACAGAGCCAGTCCAGGCCACTTGCTGCTTCTGACTCAATGACAAGAGTCTCCAGGATGATCTTATAAAGATGGTGTTTTACCAAATGCAACCCAAATACGAAGGGGCACCTCATTCAGAACCTCCTTGCTACAGAGAGATGCGTTTGTCTCTCTCAGAGGAGGAAATCAGGAAAGAGGAAGAAAGGGGCAGAATTTATGCACGGTTTCAAAAAATGCCTGGTTTACTGTTAGTCATTAACCTGTTTTGCTGGCCTCTTTTAACTGTTGCTGCTGGGAGCCTACAGCCAGCTCTCTGCTTGTGCCCCACAGTGGCACGAGATGTGTTTATGTGTGTATATGTGTGTATGTGTGTATCTGCATATGTTGCTTCTGCCTTTGGCACCACAAAGCAGAAATCTATTCTCTCATTTTCAAGGGGTGTGGGGCTGGGATACCTAACCAAATGAAAAGCTAGCAGCTGAGGAGAAGCATCAGAAAAAAACAGCTTTGGGAAGGAACAGGCCACGCACTTTGAGTCAGAAACTGCCTGAAGTTAACAACACGCATAAGAAGAATAAACTGGTGGTGCTGTAATTGAATTTTTATGGAAATAAACAGGTGGCAGATTTACTGTGGCTGCAGGGATAGCAGGGGGTGAAATGCTGCAGCTACATTAACCTGTTTAATTTAATAGCCTCTCTACTCCAAGAGGAAAA
>VWYO01020453.1:44252-54402 GCA_013400275.1 Rhadina sibilatrix | reverse complement strand
AAAAAAAAAAAAAAAAAAAAAAAAAAAAAAAAAAAAAAAAAAAAAAAAAAAAAAAAAAAAAAGAGGTCAGGACTCTTTAAAAGCAGTCAGGAGTCTGTCATCCGCAGGGAGCAAAGGATGATCCATGCGCTGTTTCTGGGCTATGAGAAGCAGCCCCATATCTGCAAACAAAACCCAGAATTTCTTATTATTGAGTCTCCCACTGAAACATTATCATTACAATTGTGAAGGGGAACAGCAGACAATCAAAAAATTGATTTTTTTTTTTTTTAAATTGGGGAATTTTTTCCTGTTTTATCTCTCTTTTTCTTCCTCTTTTTCTTCTGGGCTTGGGATTTTTGATGTTTTGTTTGGTTGGTTTGGTTGGTTTGTTTTCTGGGCTGTTGTGGTTTTTTGCTTGTTTCTTGCTATGGGTTTTGGGGTTTTTTCCTAATTGGGTTTTTTAATATAAATAAATAAAACCAGCGTTTCTTTCATTTTTTTCTTTTTCCTGAAGTTCTGTTAAAATTCAGGAGGATTGCTGTTCTAGAAGAAATATCCTCAGGCTTCCTGGTCCCTCCCAATACTAGGATTTAGGACCCAAGGAGAAGACATTTTTATAGACAAAATACACAAAATACTACACTGATGGGGACCTTCTTCCTCAGAAGCCTGTGTATATGAGGCCACTACAAGCCATAAATGCAGGAAAATTATGTTGCTCCTCATGGTGGTATAGGATAATGAAAGTGTTGAAGCTAGAAAAACATGATACAGGTATATAAGTGTCCTCGGAGTCTGAAGACATCATAAACTACTCATGTTTTTCTCTTTTTACTACCAGAACCCCATAATGCCTACATAGTGGTTTATCACCAGGTTTTCCTCAGTTGGCTTTTTATATGTAATGGGTAAAAAAAAAACTCTGGTAGCTACTGCTGTAATATTCAGTTATGTACCAGTAACCTAGAAAGTCTCATTTTTATTTCTTCTTCAAGGAAACTGGTGATTTTTAATCCTTGTTACTCTTTGGCACACGTGAGTGAGAACTTAATATTCCTTTCAACAAACAAAAAAAAACTTAAAGTAAACCAAATAGCTACTAAAACAAATTTGGAAGGATTTCCCTCTGACAGGATGATGAATAGCCCAAAGAACCAATTTCTACATAAGTACAGAAATTTTACAGCCATTCAATAATGTAAGTGTGAAAACCACTGCAAAAATGAAGGACAAAGAAACTTTGTATGTATCTTCTTATCACACTTGCAAATATTTTTGCCTTTTTATGCTGTTTTCTTTTTTTTCTGATTATTATTCTCTTGTTGTTTCTGTATTTGGCTACTGCTACTAAAGCACCTCCTCTTTGCTTTCCAGAACATATTTTCAGTCTGGAATAACATATGCAATCTATATTTAGGTCTTCTGATAATGACTCTTGCTTTGCTTTGGGGTTTTATTTTCTTCCTTCCTCAATGGCTTCTTTACAGCATTATACTTCAGAACATGCCAGAATCTCACTTGTACAAATATATCATCTCATTTGCAATTATATGGGTGCATGATACAATATTCTTCTCCGTCCATTCCAGGAGAATTAAAATGTCTGTGCTTTCAGATTCGTGGAATTTTGGTTTGCTTTCTCAGTGGATTAAGTAAAACATTCCTCCAAGTCTAATCTGAATGTGATATCCTGGAATTTTATTGTTCATAAGCAAATAAATGATCTGACCCTAGTGAAACTCTGTCTGAATTGGAGTTTATTCTGAATCCACATCACCTCTACCCAAACATTTTTATTTTTCCAGGTATAGAATTTTAAACCAAGTGAAATTCAACTCACATTCAACCCACCATCAGTGCAGTCACCTGAAATGTTTGGGAAGCTCAGAATGCTGGAACAAGCACTTATACCTATAAGCTTTAAGGTAACTTGAATACCACACAAAAATCAGTCCCATGGCTCTGGAACATTTCACATTCCAGAAGTCTGGAGCCACCACAGCTGAAGCATCACTTCAATTTACATGTTTCCATTTGTTTGCAAACAGATCACAGTGCTTTTCCTTGAAAGCCACCCAGGAGGGCCCCGAATTTTTGCTTATGAGAATCAGCTGATGTCAGTGGCATTGGTTAATTTACACTGTTTAACAATCTGGCCCTCTGGCATTTTCTATCAAATAGAGCTAGAGTAACAGTTGAGTAGCTAAGCATAAACTAACAGATAGTGAGCATATGTAAAGCAGTTGTCCATTTTGTAATTGGGAAAGTAAGATATAGATCTTTCAGATAAGACTTAAGTCCTTCACCTTGCACGAAACTGCATTCATCTGAGATTTAAATGCTGAAAAGGCTGGACTATAACTTGCCTTAACACAGNCATCTGAGATTTAAATGCTGAAAATTGCCTTAACACACAGAAATAGCTCAGGCTATCCCAGATCTCCCCAGCACTTATGCCATGACAGTCCCCCTGGAGGGACAGCAGCAAGTGTTTCCCTCATCGCTCAGGGATATGCTGAATTTCTCCTCCTGAAGTGGCTCTGCTTGCAAAAATGGATTCAATATTAAATCAATGAGGAACCCCAGCTCAGGGAGATAACATCTCTCTCTCTCAGTAGTGGTAGAAACCAAAGTCCCCTCAAGCCCTCAGGAAGCTTGGCATGGCACTGGTGACCTCTCCAGGTGAGTCCAGAGGAGGCTCAGGATTGTGGTCATAGACCTGGAATATCTCTCCTATGAAGAGAGGCAGGGAGAGTCGGGAGTGTTCTCCCTAGAGAAGAAAACACACCAGGGAGACCTTAAATTACCTTCCTGTACCTAAAGTGACCTACAAAAGATCTGGAGAGGGATATTGTACAAGGGCAGGTAGTGACAGGAAAAGGGGGAATGGCTTTAAACCAAAAGAGGGCAGGTTTAGATCAGGTATTGGGAAGAAATTCTTTACAGCGAGGATGATTAGGCAGTTTGCCCACAGAAGTTGTGGATGCCCCATCCCCAAAGGTGCTCAAGGCTAGGTTGGACTGAGCTCTGAACAATCCAGTCTGTTGAAAGTTATCCCTGCCATTCTGTGATGCTTTGATTCAGAGGATTTTTCTGCTTGTTGGCTTTTTCAGAGCAGGGAGGAGTTGGCCATCTTTCACAGCTGCGCTTCCTGAACACACACAGAGACCCTTCCCTCTCATTTCTAAGGCATCTAAACATTTTTCTTGCTTTTTGCTGGGCAGGCTAAACAGCTTCCTACACAACATGCTGGTTTTTATAAGCCCCAGTCTTGGCCTTCAAAGAGATATTTCCAAATTCAGGGGGTGCTATTCAAGGCAACACAGGCATCAGAAGGGTTCTGGCTGTGTTAGCACAGAGTCCACTGATAACTGGGCTGTGCTCTGTGTGCCCAGGGAGGCTGTTGTTCCAGCATAGCCATGCTCCATCCATGCTCTACCCAGCCATCAATGCAATGCAGACTGGCTCTCCCTCTGCATTATTTCCCTGCATTGCAGTACTAAGTCCACTGGAGAATCTAATCTTAGGGGGTTTTTTTGTGGCTGGAAGAGGTTTATTTGCCTCCTGATGAGGCAATGAGTTAACTGGAATTTTTTTTCTTTACGAGTACAGACATAAAAATCTTTCTCATGCTCCTATCACCCCCTAAAACTCACTCTACGTGTCTTCTGAAGCTGTGTGTCTCTGCTTCAACCCTCACACCAAAATAACACGGTCATTTCCCAAGTGCCAGCCCCTGCCGTCCTCCCAGTAGGGAAAAAAAAGGGTCTTTGATCTGAGCTAATTATTCATCTTGCCCCACACCTACTCCTCCTGTTAAAAAACACAACACATTGGAGGGAGATTGTGCTATATTTCATGAACATTCTCTGCTGGCGCTAAGGGACATACCCATCTGTTATTTGCTCTCAGCTTCGCTTGCTGATAAAACAGGAAAGACAGATTGCTGATGGGCTCTTTGAAGCAAAAGGCTTCACTCTTTTACAATTAAAGTCTATAAATTATTTTTTTTTCAGTAGACAGCATGCAGCCTAGCTCAAATCAAAATTACTTCTACTAAATTAAAACTAAGTACTCTATACTTTTTTTTTTTTTTTTGTATCATGTAACTTTGAGTGATGGAACCTTACAGCAGCATGACTTTCTCTAAATTGTATTGGACTTTCTCCCAGCACAATCTGCCTTCCTGTTATCTGGATTTCAAACATATGCTTTAGTCTGTTTTTCAGCTGTGTCATCATAGAAAAGTCTGTGAGGGCGTTAGTGCATTCAGGGACCCAAGGAGGGAATCAAGGGCAGAGGGCAGATAGACAGTGCAACTGTCTGTAGGATGGAGGCTTTGACAGATACTATCCTTTCAGGGGTTCTCTCTGCTAATTTTTATGGCCATCACAGATCCCAAAAACTTCCCAGTATAGAAGACAGGCATCTGTATCTGTAGCACACCAGGAGGGAGTCACAACCCACTGGTAGGAGTTGTGATGTTTGTTATAAATTTTCACCAGGCTGAACAAAGGCAACCAGACACAATGTCAGGAGCTCTTCTGTTTCCTTATACATCACACTAAAGTAAGTTTTCAACTCCCACCATAACTTCCTCAAAGATGCTGACTCACAAGCCACAACACACCTCCAGCATCTTAACAGGGATGATTTTCACCTCCAGGAACATGCAATAGGGGAGAGAGCACAGGTTTTGTGCAGGTGAATTGTGTTTTCAGAGTGTGAGTCGCTCCCTCCTTTTAGTTGCTCAGAGCAGTCACCATACTGCCAACTCCCTTCCATCAGGGCATCAGCTCAGATTTAATCCCAAAAGTATTAAAAATCACCCCAGAAGATTTCCAGCTTTGCCAGACAGATAACCTGGCAGCAGCTCATATAATACACATTATCTGTGTCACCCTTCATGCCCTGTCTCTGGCCACCACTGGGGTCCTCTTCATTCAGCCTGGGAACCCACTTGGCAGTGACATCTCTGAGGAACAGAAATACTCAATGCAAAGTGACATCAGTGACAGGTGATGTACAGCTTCTCTTGGCATACATCTCAAAGCAACATTTAAAGCTTTTTGGAGGAAAGTTAGTCTCCTGATAATGATTAAAATGTCTGCATGGTGGTATTCTACAGGCTGGAAGTACAGGAAGAGCCATCATCCGTGATTCACAGTCACTGAGTTCTGAGCTCTCAGGATTCAGATGCACTGAATCCTGCATGAAGTGCAACAGTTAACAGCATCTTCTGTGTGCTTCTCACAACCTCTGAAAACAAGTCATTGTTCTGGCAAGGTCATTTCTACAGTTTGAACCAATTAAACCTCTTAAGGAGAAAAAATTGCCTGCTAAGCACAGAAAATTCAGCTCTAGGTTCAAAGTACCTTCATTGTTCAGAGTAAATGACCTTGTAACTTTGGGACAAGTTTGCTAACACAAACATCTCTGCACAACCTGTGTCATTTTGCTCAATGTGACCAACATACAGAACGCCTTTGACGTAGCCTTAAGGGTATGCACCCTCCATATGAGATACCCAAATAACTAGAACAGCAAACTTTTGCTGTTCTTCTTCCCCACATACTGCCCTGTTGTTCACAGCAATCTACAACAGCAGCAAAATCTGAGGAGGTCCATTGACTGGTGAATTCTTACTGCTCTGGGAGACTGGAGGTCTTAATGAACTGAGTCACTGTGCCACAAACATCATCCTAAAATATCCTAGGAAAACACTTCAGAGAAGAACATCAGTGCTCCCTAATTGTATTATTATTCTGTCTGTCCCATACTGACAAGCCCTCAGAGAAGGCTGATGAATTCTATCTTTCTGTCATGACTTAACTCCATCCAGCAACTAAGTACCATGCAGATGCTCACTCACTCCCTCTTCCCCACTGTAGGACGGAGAGGGGATTCAGAAAAAGAGAAAAAAAATGGATTCAGCTAAGAAGAGATTAATAATAGAAACTAAATTAATTAATTAACTAAAATAACAATAGCAATGATAGTAATGAGGGAGGGAAAAAGAGAAAGAAATGAAATCCACGACAGACAAGTTGCACAAGATAAAATTGCTCACCACCCACTGACAAATACGCAGCTCATTCCCAAGCAGGGATTGCTCTCATTTTGGGAAACCCTCCCCATTTTATACTCACCATGACATTCTAAGATATGCAGTATCCCTTTGGCCAGTTCAATTCAGCTGCCCCAGCCATGCTCCCTTCCAGATTCTTGTGCACCTTCTCACTGCAGAGCCTGGGACACTGAAAAGTGCTTTATTTAGGGTGAGCACTACCGAGCAACAGCCAAAACATCAGTGTGTTATCCATGTTATTCTCACACTAAATCCAAGCCACAGCACTCTGCCAGCTGCTAACATGAACATGAACTCTATCCCAGGACACTTGCTAACACCAGGATGTCCCAGGACATTGTTGAAGAAAAGTGTGGCTGAAGTGCAAGTCTCACAAGCAGCAAGAGGTTTGGGCCATTGGACCTTGGTCAACTCCTTGCCAGGAGCTGAGCAAGCACAGCCCAGGCAGCTGGAGTCTGCAAGGGACTTTGCTGTTTTTCATGGAGCTGTGGATAGACCTCCCAGCTGCAGTACACTGCTTCAGTTTTAGGGCTGGTTGAGCCCTAAAAAGTTAAATTTAAGTTGGAAGGCAATTGAAGGCAAACGCCGTGCCAAGTGCAATCAGCCCCTTATGTGTCTCTTGGCCTGCCTGAGCACACAGTACTGATGGGTCAGCCAGGCTTTTCTGGACTTTGGGGGCCACATTGGTGTGTGCAAAGCCAGGGTAACCTCACAGTGCAAAAATTTCAACTGCAGGTTCCCTGCAGTAATCATTGTTATCTCCTCTGTAAGTACATCTGTCATTACTGCAGCTTAACATAATTACATGGCAATTTGTCTACTCTTTGGAAAAAAATGGGTAGTTTGCAATAGTGTGACCTCAGTGTCACAGAATGCCTTGGCTTCATTCTCCATGCGTTCTTCTCCACACAACATGCTTGTCACAGGTTTGGGTTTGTTTTTTTGTTTTGTTTTGTTTTGTTTTTTTTTCCTCTTGAGCAGAATAAACAAAAGAATACATAACAAAACCTTTTCTGCTCCAGGCAATGGGTAGCCTCCTCTGGAGACTCTGCTCCTGTGGTACACAGCTCCTCTCCCTAGGGGCAGAAAGGGCCACCTCTCTCTGTCAGTCCTGCAGCATTTCTGAGCCACTAGAACAGAAAAAGAGATTTGGTAGCACCAGGTTTGTGTCATGTGGAAAGGGCAACCTCCTCCGCCCTTTCCCTTGCACAAGAAAGTTAACAAAGAGAAACAAGCAAAGTGGTGCACAACAGAAATAAAGAAATGTTGGTAAAGAGCAGGAATATCTATGCTTGTGGATTGTTTACAATAGGTAAAGAAATGGTTTTAGTCTGTGGTCATCTAATACATCCTGTCTTGAAATACAGACATGTGCATGTCTATGCACACATATGTGTATAACCTCGTTATGCTAAAACATTTGTTTAAGTCTCTTTTTATGCCAAAAGCCACCTCCTTTATGGGTAGTGTGAACTTTTCATTTCTTCCTTTCAAACCAGGTCTATGGATTATTTATCTGCTCCCTTCAAGTGCGAACAGGTTCTGTCATCCATTATTGTATGAACGTCCCTAGGGACTACATCATGCAGTTAGACCCCCTTCTGTCACCTTCCTCCTAGGCCTGGAGATAATGTACTATCCAAACATCACCTCATACATAACTCATTCATCTAATTCCCTGCAGCACGCTCACTTCTTGCCCTTCTTTGCACTTCCTAAAGCATTTAAATCCCATCTTCAAACTGCTGTTATGAGACTAGCCCACAAAACAGCACACAGGAATTAGACCAGGTTTTGGAGATGCTGTAGAGACGACTTTTCTTTGACCCATAACAGTGTTTTTCATGGTCTTCTGGCAGCTCAGTCCTTTGAGAAAAGGAGGCTCAAAAAGAAGCCATTCCTAAAAGGGAGCTGCAGCTTGTTGCTTTCTCTGGTGCATTTCAGCTGTCTTCAGGGCCTTACTGAGCATCCTGGGTCATATGATTTCCTTCTGCTCAAGTGTGTCAACAGCATATCAGCTCTGTTCTGGTGGTGTTGCACTCAGCATACAAACAGTGCAGGCAACAAATTTCCAAACAGAAATGCTGGGAGCTGCAGAGAATAGTCTTAGTTTTCGAAGCGTTGTCACAATGCTCAAACCTTGAGCACCTACCAGAAACAATGAAACATCTGCTTAGGAAAGAAAGGTTATAATTAATAACAGCAAGAGTTTCTATCATAAAATAATAATAATAAAAAAAAAATTAAAAAAACTGAGGGGCAAAATATCAAGAAAATGTAAATTCCTCCTCAAGCAACCCTCTGGAGAAATCAGCTATTTCCTTACAAGAGATACCACTTAGGAGGGAAGCATTCTCCACTTTTCTTTCTCAAATGAGTTTTGTGTTCAATAAAAGCATGAGCAAGTGATTACATCATGCTCCTTACACTTGCCAGTGCTTAGCTATAGTTAGTCTACTTCCAAAGCCTGTCAAGTCTACCTATTTTCTCTGTTGTTAAATGGACTATTTTGTGCAGTTTCTTCTCTCTGCACAATAATGAGTAGGCTGGTGTGTGTCACTCCAGTGCTGTCATTAGCAGCAGGCTGGAATGAGGCCATGCTTTGCTGGAGCAAAGCCAGACCAGAGAAGTGTCTTAATAAATGCCAGCTCCTTTCTGAGAGAATACCCCCAAACAAAGCAAGCCAGGAAAATTCCAGAAAAAAAAATAGGTTTTCATTGAAATGTATGGGATTTTCCAAACATCAAATATTTTTTTATAATAATTTTTATTAATTTATTATTATTTTTTTAAACATGCTGATTTTGGTGAGAGGGACCTGGAGAAGTGGTTCCTAACCAGATGAAGCAACCCCCAGGAACCCAGGGTCTGTCCTGAAAGTGTCATTGCTGTTGAAAGCCCAACAATTATTCTATGATTCACAGCCCAGGAGTAGATCCCACTTGCTGGCTGCCACATGTAAGAAGCTACACAAGTTTCTCAAAAAGTTTGGGTTTTTTTCCTCCTAGTTTTCCCTAGGTTTTATTGTTGTTGTTTTGTCATAGGTTTAACATGTATAACTTTGCCCCCATACCCCCACCCCCCACCAAAAAAATAAAAATCTCCAAAGCCCCAGGGCTTCTGAATTATTCAAGACTGCAAAAAGAAATCTCTGCTTTCCACTCACTCTGCCCTCCAATACTGACTTCTCCAGATAGCTCACACTAAGCATGAAATGCAGGCCTACACAATGCAACACCCAGGGTGACCATGTGGTTTAAACTGAAATTTCTTTGGTGTCCCTACAAGCAGAAGAAAACCCCAGCAGTAGTTGAGCAGTGTTGCCTGCTCTTATGTATTTCTTGCACTGGTTACTCTTTTGGTGGAATACACTATATTTTAAATATTTCACTGGAGTCACCACCTCATATTATATGAACTAGGCTCCTTGGAGAGTCAGTTTGGATTTAATGCTGGGTTTAATGGTCCAGCAAGTGTGGTTCTCTGAATAATCTGAGTGTCATCAAAACTCGCTCTGTGTGAAAAGATATGAAGATCCAAACCAGATGAATCAGTGCTACATCTGCAAAATTAGTGTAGTGTTGAGTTCTGGCCCTCAAATAGTGCAATGCAGAGCAACTGCAGAGATTATTTATGAGGCAATTCCTCTGTATTAATTTAGATGACATACTCTGTCCTGCAAACATAACTTAGGCATTCTTCTCTCCATGTCACAAGTGCAATCTGCTGAATCAGCTTTTAGCTGGCTCTTGATTTCAATGCCATAAATTTCAGCAGCTGGTGATAAAACACATCCTTGTTCTTGCTGAGGGGTACCAGAGGTTAAAGTTTTACATTTCTCTAAACCTGGAGCTGGGTTTGGTATTACAGTGGTGCCTGGAGGCAAAAGTAGTTAATTGTTCCTGATCAAAACTTTTCCATAAAAACAATTCACCCTTTTATATACACAAATTTACATGTGTCTGTGTCAAAAAAAAAAATATTCAAAAGGTCTTAGACAAGCCAAAAATTCAAGAGATGTTGTCTCGGTTTGGAAAGACAGGTATCTGCCAGGGAAAACTGGAATTTCCCTTAGAATGG
>VWYO01020453.1:27493-44083 GCA_013400275.1 Rhadina sibilatrix | reverse complement strand
GGGGTATAGCCTGGGGTGGGGGTGCTAATGGCCCATTATCGAAGGTGTCAGACCTCTCTCCCACAGATGAAAATAGAATACACATATTTGGCTCTACAACCCAGGACAGATGTGTAAATCTGCCTTGTAGTAGGGGTGAGTGGGCTGTACTGACAGACCTATTTACAAAGGAAACTATGGTCCCTCTCTCTTTAAAAGTCCAGACTTGCCCTAACTATTCCCTCAGCAGTAGCACCTATTTAATACAATCACAGAATCACTCAGGTTGAAAAGGTAAAACTATGAGTCCAACTGCTAACCTAGAACTGCCCTTGCAAAACCTTGTCCTTAAGTACCACATCTACAATTCTTTTAAATATCTCTAGGGATAGTGGCTTAACCACTTTCCTGGGCAGCCTATTCCAATGCTTGGCAACCCTTTCCAAGAAGAATTGATCCAATCAAACCTGTTCTGGTGCAACTTGAAGATATTTTATCTTGTCCTGTTTGTTGTTACTTGGGAGGTCACTTATAGATGTCAAATTCTAAAAGTAAAGTTTTATTTTACTATTATCTTCAGTCTAATAGGAGCTTTGGCTTCTTTTTTTTGGTATTTTAATGCTTTCGTTTGCTGGCCCCATGTGTGCTGTGATGCCATGCTGTGAGAGGGGTTTGCTTTCTCTTTGAGAAGCCACTAACATTGCCTGAAGGTTCTCAGACCTTTAGTGGTAATAATGTCCAACATCCTCAGTTCCCTCTGTCCTACTCACACACCTAGTATCAGCCTGTAAGCCAGGCTCCAGGATGGACCAAATGATCCATTGAGGTCCCTTCCAACCCAATTTTTCTCATGTGATTCTTGTATACAAATATAGAAGTCTTAAAAAGAGATGAAGCAACATCCAGAAAAACAGGCATTGGTACAAAGAAAGGGAAGATACCAGGGCAGTTTTAATTCTGAGATCAGTTCCTCTGCCATTTGAGACAGTTAAGCACTTCACTAGGATATTACTTCCTAGATATCACTAGGAAAATGCCCAGTTCCTAAGGTCTATTAATAAAATGCACTAAAATTTAGAGGAGTCTTCCAGAATGACATTCTTCCTCTCTTCACAAAATGTGCTCAGATTTTTGATGACATTTCACAGAGGGACAGCCAGCCCTGAAATTGCTGATTAAGTTCCATGTTCCCTGTTCCATGGGGGTAGGAGAAAAGCAGGAATGCAGGCATCTAGCCTAGAAATATCAGTCACAATTGTAAGAAGACTAATGAGATGAGTAATGGAGGCTATCGTGGCTTAAAATTTCACCTTTCCCAGAAATGAAAGGTTGAGGGAGGTAGTTGCATTTATGCACTATTTCCTCCTATATAGAGACCAGGTGGCTTTTAAAATTTGTTCCATTGATTTTCTCTATTTTTTTCAAGTCTTATTTATTGACATTCCAGCAAGAGAACTCTTCTTTCATAGCAGCCACATAGCTTATCTTTGCAGTGTTTTACAACATTGCTTTCTCCCCTCTCCTTTATCCTGATTTTTTTTTGTAATAACTAAAAAGCCAATTTTAACAAACTTTAACTGTAACAGCAGTGCATGACAGAAACATTCTTCTGCTTGGTTTGACACTTATGCTAAACAAAAATTTGGCCCTCAGAACAGAGGTTGCATGCAAGAAATAAATGGTGACTCTGTACAGCATGTTAAAAACTTTGCCTTCTCCTAGACCCTCTGTTCTGTCCAAAATTTTGTGTCCAAGTCACACCTGAAAAAGCACTTAAGCACATACCTATTGAGAGGGGTCAGAAGCAGTTTGCTAACTAGGAATGCACTGCTCAGCTGGGGACTGCATTTAAAAATCACACACTTATCAGTGGCTCTGAGTAAGCATTTTAAGAGGAACTGTCTGAATAGCACACATGTGGTGCAGAAATTGCCATAGCGCCAGAAAGGAAAGATACAGCAGGGTGATGATAATCACTATTATTAATATTTTTATCATGGAAATTATGAGTAAGTAGTAATAATGTATCCCAGTGTTTTGATTTTAAAGTGGGTTTTCTGAGATAAAGCATTTCACAAAAGTTTGCATTACATTTTAATATATATATAAAGCAATATTTCAAGAAGGAAGGCAGGCTTAGTGCATGTTTTACAGAACTCTGAGCATCAGGATATTTAAACTCTTCAGGCTCATGCAAGCACAAATTTGCAGAGTGTCCCAAGGTGGCACTGCTAGTTACTATGCCAGGAGGTCTCCTGTTCCCTGTTGAATCCATGAGCAATCCTTGCAGCAGTACTGACTGTGCTCAGGCTGCCACTAGGAGCCTTTCCAAGTGGAATTACAGTATTGGAAAAGCAAGATATTTTACACTCTGCTTTAGGCTTTTCATCCATCGACAGTGATCATGGTGAATAAATAACTTCCAAAGAATTCAGCATCTGTGCCAGGCTCCCCTGAAAAGGGAGGTCTCCCACAGCCTGTAACTCAGTCCTATTGTATCTCTTCCCACAGAAATGCTGAGGTTGATCCTAGGGAGAGCCACCTCCTGAGTCACTAAAAAACTTTTGAGGTGTTGCATATTGGGCCAGGTATTCCATTTCCACCAGTCTACTTTTGCTGCAGTGGAAACCATGACAGATGTGATCATTTTTTAATTCACGGTAAAACAGTGAATGGAGGGGACCAGTTGCCTTTACTAGGTGACTCAGAGTCTTCAGATCTCTGGACAAATGGTCTACCTCACAATTTGGAAAGAGTTTTAATGTTTTTAATTTATTATTCTGAATTATTTTCAGTTGAATGACAGATATTCTGTTTAATTACTTGGATTTATAGGCCTTCTGTTAATAACTACATCTGACTACAGAGTGCAACTCACAATGGTAAAAACAGAATAAGCTTATAGCAAAATATCTTCTGAAAAATTGAGTTCTGTATATCCTATTATAAAGGAATAAATAAAAGGAACTAGTCTATGACATCCTTACAGAGGAAAAATACCACACTAGACTAACTTCTTATGGCCTTCCTCACTCTTCTTTTTCTGGTTGTTCAATGACTTCATGCACTTCAGAGAAGAAGTGCAGCAATGGCTACTTTCCATGTCAGTACTAAAAAAAAAAAAAAAAAAAAATTCAAATTCACCATAAGTGTAGTATCTTACCTGTTCATTTTTTTTTCTCTTGGTACTGCCAGCCACAGGAGGCACAGTCCTGGTCCATGGGAAATGGGGAGTACTTGCCTCATATGAGAGGAAGACATAAACCCTCACATGGGATGAGATTTTGTCTCTATTCCACACCTCCAGGAGCTATTTCTGTTCTCACTGGTGGAAGGCAGGCCGAAAAACACTGGCAGATACATTGGAGAAAGGCCTGGAACACTTTCAGGGATGGGGGAAGGGGGGATGGTGGGAAGAGATGGGATGGAGTTGAGCTGTGGGACCTGCCTGCAGGAGCACATGGCAGCACAGGGAAGCACATGGCAGCACAGGGAAGCACATGGCAGCACAGGGAAGCTTGTCTCTGCCTGACCTTGTGGGGAAGAGGTGCCACAAAGCAGACCCCTATGGGAGAGGAGTGAACAGTGCATGAATGTTGCAGCAGCCCTCTTGTTAGAGGGTAAAAATGAGCCAAGACACAGACATCTTGTTCATCACAGCATGAAAAGGGNTAATCAGGGGCAAGGTCACCTGTATTCACTTCTCCTACACATGATCACCCCATAGAAGGACATTTAGAAAGTGTGTTGCTGACATGGCAACACGGGATAGGGTCACATAGTGAGAACTACCATGTAAGGAAATACTGTGCCCTGGAAAAGTGTATAAGCCCAGCTTGTTTCTTTGAATAAAGGATTCAGGTTCCCTGCCAGTCTAGGTCTGTGCCTCGGTCATTCACAAGGGGGTATCCCCAGCTTCTCTGGGCAACCTGTGCCAGGGCCTCACCACTGTCACCGGGGAGAAATTCTAATTAATATCTATTCTAAACCTACCCTCTTTCAGCTGGAAGCCATTCTCCCTTTCCTATCAATAATCTTTTCCTAAGGAAATCCTGTTTACAGAAAAACACTGAGTACCAAGGACAGCAGAATGATGCTGAATGTTTTGGCAGGAAGACAAAAAAAACTGCAGCCTGAAATGCAGGACTCTGAGCATTACCAATTATTAGAAATAAACTTAATGAAAACCAGAAAGAAATGATGACAGATAAGATTTTGTGGACTAGGACTTCTAAACATAAATTGTTGTCTTAGAAAAAAAGCATATTGACTATGGCATATTGTAATGGATAGGAAAATCAACTGAAGTGGAGTCACAATCAATTTTTGTAATAACAGAAACATAAATCAAAAAGCAGCTGTATCACAATACTCGTCAAACCTGTATTTTGTTAATGAAGAGTAAAAGATTTCTGCAGAGTAGGCTGTTAATGTAAAATCCGTAAGTCTGCCTAGATTTCAGATAGCTGCTTCTGGAATGATAGCTCCTGGTCTGCTGCTAGCATTGCCAAGAATGCAAAAATATGAACTACGTGGAAAATAAAAGCAAAGCNAAAAAAAAAGAAAAATTTTTTTTTTTTTTTTTTTTTTTTTTTTTTTTTTTTTTTTTTTTTTTTTTAGTGAACAAAATCTTTTAGGAATGGATTTGAACCGCAAGCAAAAATTTCAAAGTACTTTTGGAACCCCATGAGCAATACGAACACAGTTTAGAGGAAAGAAAAAACATTACCATTCAAAAAAAGAGTCTACAGCTTCTAAATTATGTCTCTGTAAGTTCCTCTTAAATTTGAATACTCGGTTACTCAGTTTAAAATATCTCAAATTAGATGTTCCAAAAGAAACCCAAAATCTGTTGCTGTCTTTTAATTTATTATTTTATTACTTCAGAAGTGTCATTGTAACTGAAGCTAACTGAAGCTCCTTGTGCATGCTCTTCCTGTTATCCTTTGAACATAAATGTTTGGAATGGAATCATAAAATAGTTTGGGTTGGCAAAGACCTGAAGGACCACCTTATTCCAACTCCCTTGCCGTGAGCAGAGTCAACTTTGGTTTAATCAGGTTGAACCTGGCCTTGAACATGTCCAGGAATGGGACATCCACACCATCAACAGGTGCCTTAGCAGAGCAGAAACAATATTATATGCCTGTCTCAATCAATCAATCAATCAATCAATCACAATTTCTTTATGGATATAATTCCTCAGTTGTAGACCAAGGATTTAAAAACAATATTCCTCAAATACTGTTGAAAATGAGTCGACTATCAAGAAGCCACACTTTGTTAATTGGTACAGTGTCACCCAGACCCAAATGCATTTGAACATATTCCCTGAACATAAATATGGGGGGAAACATGGAAGGCAAACCAGATATTTTTAAAGGTTTATATGAACATTCATTCTCTGTTCATACAAATGAATGCTGCAACAGCTTGGACCTCTTTTCATCTCGGTCCTGGTCATTATACCTTGTCCCAGGCAGTTCTTACCTGCCCTCAGGTTTCATACAGCAGCCACCAGTTTCCTCTGTAAAAAGAGACAGGTCTGTATCTCTGGCATCCGTCTTTAAGGGGACTTCAAGCCTTTAGTTTCCTCTTCAAGACACCAGTACTTGAAATTCACAGGTAGAAAACTCTTCCCATTCTTTCCATTCTTTTCTACAGGTGCTGACTCTGTTGGCACACTGTCCTGATCCTCTCAATTCAGCCTGCCTCCCTACTGTTATCTTTCTGCTTTTCTCCAGCCTCCTAAAATAACCCAGCTTTCACAACTGCCCTCATGAACTGTCACTTCTTTTTTATTTTATTTTTTTTTCCCCTGGGCTGTGTTTACTGCTCCAGGGAGCTGAATTAATTAATTATCCCCCACAGGAGACAGGAGCACAGAAACACAACACAGGCAGCACCTCTGTGTTCACTTTGGAGCTCCATCTCTTTTATAGAGTCTACTGGAGCTCGGTATAAAAGACTTCACAGTTTTAGAGCATCCAATACAACTTATATTTGTCACAAACATGGGCTTCTGGGTGGGCCCTCAAAAGCCACCCATTTCTTCCCAGACTTTGTTCTCACTATATTCCACAGTCTCACTGGGTATGGGGCTGCCTCTCCATGGGGGCTGATGGCTTTCCCAGGTACATTGCACCTTTTCCACCACCCAAGCAGAGAAAACCACTCCAGCCAAATTTCTCCACAGCGGCAGCACCTGAAAGACTGGTGCTGGACGTGCTCGGGAGAAGAGACAGGAATATCAGAGTCCCAAAATTTTGGCAGCACAATTCCTCTCCTGAAGCACTCACTCCTTCCCCAGAGTTCCAGGATTAGTACACAGAACATTGCTCTTATGTGTTCTCCCACCTGCAATGCTTTATTTCCTCTCTCACACACACATATTTGTCTGCTTTTATTTGAGAACAAAATGTTTTATGTAAGTCTGGAGAAATTGTTGGGGTTTTTTTTTAATTATTTGCAGTAGTACTTCTCAAGTCTCCCTATCATCTGACAAAAAAAAGGGGAATTTAATGCAAACTCATATTTCCATTGCTTTTCCAATACTGCTGCTTCCTCTACAGAAATTGTTTTACTGACTCTGACTTTTTCTGAAATGAATTTGGTATTCATGAAAGAGCTCAGATTGATAGACTAGAAGGCGATGGCCAGATTTCTGCACAGAGCTCAGGTAAGCAAAACTATCTCAGTTTTAAAAAAGATTCTGTGGGATTTTAGCTTTAATCCACAGGGAAATGTTTCACCCCCATGCACAACACAATACAAGGCAGTGTTCCCACTCCTTCCCAGGTTCATTTTAAAGGCTTGTTGCCTGGATGGGGTAATGTAAGATGGTAAGCTCCCTATCTGTTGGCTTTGGGAGGCAGCTTAATGAGAGAGAGTGACCTCTCTCATGGTCACTGATTTAAATAGCTGATCCAACATTAAATAGCTGATTTGTCTATTGCCTGGGAGATTGAATCTCCTCTTTCATCAGTTTAGTCAGAAAGAAAGGAGATGGCTGTATTTTAAAAGCAATATCGAAAAATATGGAATGGATGAAATACAAAATAAAAGACTTTTTAATTTTGAGGCTGAAGGATATCCAAAGTCTTGAAGTAGCTGTTACACCCTCCAAAGGACTTCAAAGTTTGCAAACCTACCCAAGGGCTATGTTCACATGATCCGGTATGCACAGTCACTTTGGTATGAGTAAACACAGGTGCAGATTTGCATCAATCAAAAAACAACAACAAAAAAAATCTGTTAAATGTTTTTCCAACAGTTCCTTTTTATTATCTTTTCCTTTTTTATCTAACTTTGTTCCAAGATCAAAATAACAAGCCTTCATTCCACGCACAGTTGTAGTGTTTGGCAAACTAAGGGCTGGTATGATACTTTACCGAAGAGATGTTCCATTCTTAAGGAAAAGAGAGTCTGTGCTATTTTGTCTCATTTATATTGAAGAAAAATGAGGTGTGAAGCACTATAAGTTTGCGAAAAAGACCTTGAAAGAGCTTCTTGATTGTCATTCACTGCTTTACAGGTCATTGTTAAAAGTGTTAATTTCAATTATCTAAATGTTTTTCTGGCTTGTGTGCCATTTGCAATAAAATTACCAGGAGCAGATTTACTGGCCTACACCGTTTGACGTGTGCAATTCCAGCCTCAGCTTTACAACTGCTTTGTGCTGCTGGAGTGGTGCACTGAGCTTTTTAATGATCCTGGCTGATTGCCTTTTCCCCACACATTCTACATCAGTTCATTATTCCAGGGTGGATAGCTGTGTGCTCGCTGCAATTTACTTTAGAAATAGTATTGAAAAAGAAGTCGGCATGCATTAAATAATACTTCATTGATTGTCTCAAACTTGCAACTCTGGAGTGCACCTCTGCATCACTAGCCCTAAAGAACATATACATACATACATGTATATATATGTATATATTCTCTCTATATATACACACACATATATATATGTATGTACATGTATGTACACACACATATATGTATATACAGCAAGTCATTTGTGTTATAAAAGAGAAAGACAAACTGAAACCTTACCAGACAAACACAAATGCATCTCAAATAACATCTTGAAAAATGGTGAGAAAACCCAACACAATGTGCTGCACCAGTCTCCAGCTTGTCTGCAGGCACGTTCATAACAGGAAGGAGCTACAATTTCTCCACAAGGGCAGCTTCCAATTGACTTCTGGTCTTATGACAAATACACAAACCCCCCCAGTCAGCAAGGCAAGACAGGGAGACAGTCACTCCTCCTGCTCCCTGCTCCCTCTGCCCAGAGAAAATTTTGGGTTTCAGATCCAAATTCAGTATTCAAGACCGGAGCTTTGGTGCAGACATCCATCACCAAGAGCCAAACAGCAACCAAACTCAAATTTGTAGGACTAGAGAGTTTCTGATACTTCAGCAAACTGGTTTTTTCTAAAGCAGGAAGAAGATGAGTGTTTGGGTGACCACCTAACCTTTTGACTAACACACGATGATTTCGTTTTTAAAAACAGCACTCTTAGTGAGTGCAGAGATGAACCATTTTATTACCCACATGTGTCTGCTTTAGATAAAGGCTTTATGTTTCCATTTTGGAAAGGTTTTTGAAAACAATTTTTGTTTAAAATATGGGTAGAGGAATAAAAATGGGCCAAGATGGATTCAACACAAGAGAGAATTATTACCATGAGCTACAACCTGAAGCATTTTAGCAGGCACATGCCACTAAATAAATATGACAGTGGGGCAGCACTGTATGCTGTCTTCTAAGCCAGCCTGCTTTTCATCATCCAGATGTCTCTCTATGATCTAAAGTAGGGCTGCATGAGACTTGCAGTCAAATGCAGTGCTGTCAGAAAGGTATGATCAATCATCTCTGCCAACCTGACAGTACAGGATCTGATTTATTCTGCCTCTGATTCACATATTTATTACAAAATCAAAGGTAAGGCTTAGCATTAGTACAAAGCACTGGAGTTTAGTTCAATAGTGAGCTGTTGCATGTGGAACAAGCATCAAATCCCCTGATGTTTAATGATTCATTTTAAACATACCTGGTACATGAATTAGCAAACAGAGATGGGAAATACTAACAGCAGCCGAAAGTAATTTATGAATATTGAATTGCACTGTGCAGCAAATGTAGAGAAAATACAGAGAGAATTCCCTTAAAAGCTTCTTTGTCTGCCCCAGCTTTCAAAAACCCAGTACAGGGAGCTGTCCTGAATATAATGCTCAAAAACAAAGGAAAGAAAAAAGAAAAAAAAAAAGAAAAAAAAAAAAAAAAAAAAAAAAAAAAAAAAAAAAAAAAAAAAAAAAAAAAAAAAAAAAAAAAAAAAAGAAAAAGAACAAATAATAATAAAAACAAACTCCAGAAGCCTGAAATGTCCCTCTAGAACAGTATAACAGATTCTTTTTTTAATGAAGCTATTGGTATTTGAAAATATGCAAGTAATATGTACATGCCTAATGACAAAATTCATGGCTGTGCATGTGGTCATTCAGCTTGTCCAAATACCTCACTATCCCCACAGTTTTCATAACCTGGAGTGGGGTTTACCACGTGCCCAAATTTTCTAATGCCAAGTTGGCCAAGTCAGGACCTCTAATCAGGTGTTGGAGTGCAAGTGCAAGGATTCTATTAAAGCACCACTTCCTTGATAGCTGAGAAGAGCTGAGTATTTGCTGTGATAAACTTTTAAGATCCTCCAGCTGCAATCTGCAAACAAAACAAAATTATATGATCTTGTGAGGAGGGAGCTGCTTGGAACTGCTTTAGAGCTCTATGTGACCCTAAGCTATGACTGTGTTACTTTTTAAAAATACTCTCACAGCCTAGAAAACCAGTTTTCTATGACATGGCAGTTTTCACGTGAGGAAAAATAGGAGGTTTAAACAAATGACAAGCAGATGGGCAAGAACAGCTTAAAATTAGATGCAGATGTTTCAAAGAGCTGGCTTGCAGAAGGGACACTGAATAGAAATGCTCTCAGTGAAAATGTATTTGTAGCCTTCAGTCAGGGTGAATGCAGAAGAAAGCACTGGGGAAATCAGCTGCCTAGGAAGTCACGTTTATACCTCTCAGACTTTCCTCATTTTCTCCCAGGAAGTTTGCCAAATGTGGAAGAATGCACTCATATATAGAGTCAAGAACATCTCAGGCTTTGCACTCATTGTGTCCTGGGCTGTGTCATAAGCCCTTCTGAAAGCCTCCATCCAGTTTAAGCCAGAGATCCTGCCTCGATGCATTTAAACAGCTTGATAGTAGATAGCATGAGAGCTCAAGTTCTCAGGAAGAGTCATTCATCTGCACCAGTGTGACTGCTCTGCTATGCATATTCATTGATGGGTATCGTTAGAAGTCAGCTGGAAGTCATAATTAAGACAAGCCAGCACTGCTAGCAGCAAATCATGCACGTACCTTAGACCCAATTATGCTGTAATGACTGAGTAGCAAAGAGATACTGGCAGCTGAAACTGCATAAAGTGGCTTTCTTCAGGCAGAGCCAAAGGCACATGGAAAAATTAGAAGATCCCATAACATTTAACTTCTCATAACTAACAGGGAGGCGGAAAAAATAAAAATCACACACACACACAAAACCACATTAAAAAAGCAGCACCAAAATTCTTATCTGACAGTTTTACAAAACATTTTAAGTACAAATGAGAGAGGTGACTGCAAAAGCCAGCTAACTTTTTAAAACCCAGGGCTCCAACTTTCCCTGAACAGAACAAGCCCTGGGCTCAGCAAAGAGCCTGTCTAGAGCTAAGGTCACCTGCTAACATCCAGCTGTAGAGGCTCAGGTGCACCACAAAGGAAGGGATGGCATTTCCCTTTCAAAGGAGGTGTAGGTGAATTCCTGGATCTAAGAAAGGCCTGTAGAAAATCTTAGCAGTAGGAACATTTTCTAGCCTGAGTTGGGAGCAGAGAATGAGCTACAGCAGCATAAAACTGACTGTAGCCACAGCATTTTTATAACCATGTTGGATCATCACCAATATCATGTTTGGAAAATATCAAAGCTTTGATATACATCACAACACCGTAGACATTCCTGTTACAGGGAATATGAAGAGGATCCAAACTCTCTCTTGATAAAGTTAATCCTTTGTTGAAACAAGTGTTTCATGCATTTGGATCTTTGCACTTCAAGGAAAAATTATTTCAAAAGTTTCTTTGAATAAAAAAGAAACAAGAAAGCAGATGTAAACAGAAATGGTGTCAATTGTTGACATGTTCCCCAAGAGTTCCTTGGCAAAAATACAATAGAAAACAAATTAAATATGGACTAACAAGCAAAAAAAATTCTACAGGTTTCTGAAGGCAATCAAAAAACTCCATCAGTTTGCCAAGTCTCAACAAATCCCCAGAGGTGTTTAAGGCATGGAGGGCTTCCTCAGTTACTCCAGACACCACCAGAGAGAATGCAAAAGGTTCAAAGAATGCAGAAGGATGTTCACAGGGCAAAAGAAAAATCACAAGTGATGTCTTCTACAGAAAAAGCACAGGGATATCTCAATCTGCCATCTCCCTCTGACAGTACCAGCTTTCCATGAGACTTATCCTGCCAAGGGGAGAGCCAGGCTAAAAGGGACTCCACTGCACCTTAGGCAGCACACAAACTGGCATGGGCACAAGTATACATTTTTTGGATGGTTGTCCTGCAGAAGAGTCTCCAGCCTTAGGCAGCAGCCCTATAATCAAATAGGGGTCATCACACATTGTCCTGCACTTCCCCCTGGCCACTCCTGCCTGGGTTCAAATGCCAGACTTTGTACTTTGCATCCTTTGCAGACATAAATACAATTTTTATGTTGGATTGCAGTATGCACGTTACCTGCTCCATGCTCTGCTGTCCAAGCTATCTGTGGTCTGCTGGGCATTAAATACAGTATTTGATAGGTACATTGGAAAAACAAAATATCTCCATTTCTCTAAGACTTATGCTAATTGAAATCTGTTTGGATCCTGATAGATGGCTAATTCTTAAGTCAGAAATTCTGGAGGCACTGAACATAATGGGAAATCCTCTTTAAGTTGTTACATCGACACAATTATGCACCTTGTGGGTATAAGTAACTATTTCTTTCTTCTATAGAAAAATATTTGAAAGCTATTCTTAAATTGAAGCCTGATTTCCCTGTGAAAATCAAAAAAGCAGGAGCACACACATTCAGGCAAAGAGTCATATTTATATACATATAGAAAAATGTACACGAACCTTTGGCAAGCAAAGTCTTCCGGTTTGTTTTTCATTCAGATTGGAAAATATGGAAGATGTAGTGGGGTCAAAAGAAGCCTCTGTCGCAATTTGAATTGAAAATAGATAATTCTTATGGAGGAATTGTGATGCTCCAGATTAGGAGAAGCAAAGGCATGTCAGCCCCTTCAGAGGCTTCAGGTGCTGAAAGGTTCCTCTCTGTTATACTAAACCTGAGCAGTATTCGCTGCTCACATAAGATGTTCATTTCTCTTGCCTCCAGTGACACTTCTGCCTATACCCCAGAAAAGCAACAAATTCCAGGAAGAAAGAAAACCACAACAACCAGTTAAACAAAAAGAAAGACATCTTTTGGCACATCCAGTGGATATGGAAGTGCAAAAGGCAAGAAAAAGAAGAACCGCTGAAATTCTCCACAGAAATAGCATTATTGGCTTGACCAGCTCAGGCCCTAATGAGAAAGAGTACATATAAAGTCTATCCTTTATTCTAGAAGAATTTCCTCTATCATTCTCAAAAGAAGTACTTAACAATCTTATAAGAGAACTTGGTGCTTCAAGAGAAAAATGGTTTTCCTGGATTTCTGAAAATACACCTCACTTTCAAGTGTAATAAAAATCCTTAATACTGACTTTCATACTACAGTGGAAACCCAATTACTAAACCTGAAATTAAAATCCCTCTGCACCTTCAAAAAACCCAGATTTTTATTTTGCATGTAATTCTTTTCCTTCCTAAAATACACAACTTCACAATCAACAAGTCCTAGGATTTCCCTCGGGATAAATTAACCCTTTACACGCACTAAACCCAATAAGAACATGCTCACTGAATCAGGCTTCAGAAACGTTCCTAAACCTTAAAGACCACGATGAGAAAACAAAGCAACGGCTTGGTTTTATTTATGGAGCCCATTTATTTCTACAAGTTAACACTGCCTGCAATCAAACTTTCAAGTAACGTGGCACAACAGGAGTGAGCACACGGGAACGAGAATGTTGTTCGGAGTGAAAGAGTCGCGTCCACTGCCGCTCTGGAAGTGGTTTTGCTCTGGATCCCATGCAGTCTGCATTCCTCAGGGGAGGAACGGGTTAGGTGCACTCCTGCAGGGTGCCAGGAGTATTTCTTCTCTGTTTCTGTCGGGGAGAAGTAGAGTTTGTGTGCTTTGGAGATGCTCCATGGCGACAGAGGCCAAACCCCAATGAAGGGGGATGGCAGGAGATGGCCGCAAAGGCAGAATTGTAACCCAGATTTAAGTACTAAACAAACACATCCACTGTCAGCACAAAGAAAAAAAACCAAAAAACTCTCTCAAAATGTTTGCCTAAAAAAAATTCCAAATAACACTAAATTACAGTAAACAGAAAACATTTAAAGAAAAACACTGCTTGCAAACTGCTTTCTGTGTCTTAAATTACCACTCTTCTCCATAAGCAGTTGCTTATGCATTTCCCTACTTTTGCGAAATTCCACCACAGAGATGAAAAATAAAATAATAAAAAAATTTAAGACACATTACTGTACCTTTAAAACCTTTAAAGCAGTAAATATTCTGGATATATACAACACATATACAATACCCAGTCTCCCTTTACTGTAGTGGTCTGGCTACTAGTTGTGCTTTTCTCCCAATTTAGGAAGTTAAACGTTGCTTAGTTCCTTAAAATTTTTCATGAAAATGAACGTGACTTGCTGAAAGCAGACAGTTCAAATAGTAGTGCATTCAATAGTTAGGTGTTATATTCTTAACAGAGTGATAATAAACCTTAGCCTTAAGGTTGGGTAGTCATTAAGAATATAAAACTCAATTTCTAAGTATTAAAAAACTTCTTTAGTTATACTATAATCTTTTAAAAAGAGCAAAATTTCAGCTCATACTTGAGCCAGAGCTCAGCTCAAAAATAGTTCTGGAGATCAATTTCATTTTATTTTATCAGTTTTGAAGGCTTCTCTCTGTTTCTGCTGAGATAAGAGAAGACAGGAAAAGCATATGTGCCTCAGTGTTCCAGAGCCCTGTTAACTGGAGTGTGCTTGAGTGAAAAGCCCACAGATCAGGCACACATCCTACTCAAATTAGCAAATCTGCTGTCGCCTGCCTTGTATCTTATTAATTAAAAAATATTGCATTTATTGTAAAGTCTTCACCATGTTCCCACCAACTGACATCCATTTTTGCCTACCAACACTGATATAAAACTTTAAAATCAAGTTTGCCTGACTGATAACTGCAGGACCATATGCTTCCAGATAGGAAACATTCATATAGCAGTGGAAGTGACATTCAAATATTTTGACTCATTTGAAGGTCACTGCTCAACTTGCTGGATTTTTTGTGTGTAGGTGCACAAACACTGGTAAAAACAGTGATCAATTCCAGCCTGGTAAAAAATTCAACATGCATAAAATTACTACTCAAATTCCCATGCTAAAATCTTTCTGCCCCACTGGCAGAAATATGAAGTCTCAAAAGATGTTTCTGTTGGCTACGGTGTAAGAACTCTGGAATGAAGAAACCTTGAGTTTGCCATCACAAGGGTCTGGGGAGTGGTGCTTCTGCATCAGTGTGTTGGGGCTTCCAGAGAGTCAAAGGAAGTCAAATCAGGCTGCCAAACAGAGTCATGGGATGAACGTAGTAAGTGAAACTCAGCAGCTTTATCTCACCCTTGCCTTGCTAAGAGTTGAGATCTCCAGGGACAGAAAGCAAGACACGTTCTTCACAGTACACCCAGCTATTACACGTCACTCAAACCTAACTTCAGTGACAAGGCAAACAAAATCGCAGTCTGATGAACTTACAGCTTGTTAAAATAAGACACTGTACCAAAAGAAATAGTAAAGAGTTCCCTCACAGCACAAGTGCTTGCTTTCTACGTATAGACAAACCACGTTAAAAAAAAAATATATATTGTAACAACATCAGAAAGGACAAATCTTGTTCGGTATCCATCGCAGCTGTGACTTGTTCCTCCAGTTTGCAGCATGTTAGGAAGGGGGATAAGTCTCCCTACCCTTTTTCTGTCAGGTAGAAATGAAACACCAAGCCAAAAGCTGTACATGATGATCATGATTTCTGATCTTCCTCTGCTGGGATGACTTCCAAGAGGATTTGCAATGTTAGGGTTATCCTGCCTGCAAAGATAAAAGCACATGGTAACCTTTTGCAGGAGAGATGAAGAAGGAGAAGCAGTCAGCAAAATTATCTTAGCTTCTATACAGGCTACTAGCACATAGACTTCACACTGGTCATGTATATCACATATACATATATCACTTAAACTCAAAATTTTCTTCTTTTTAACAGTTTTCTGTGCCCCTGATCAAAGGCTATGCATATACAATAATAATGGAAGGGTATGGATGTATAAACTTATTCAATAGAAATCTGCATGCTTTTAAAGGATTTCTTAAAAAATTACTACTCTGCATAGCTGTTTAGCTTTAATCAAGATGTTATGCTGAAATAAAAGACTGGAAGAATTCAAATAAATTCATTTACCTGTGCCAAAGCCTGCCTAAGCAAAAAACTTTGTTTTCTTTGTTTTACTCTAGACATCTATTTCCTTCTGGTGTTTTTGATGGTTTTCTTTTTAGGGTACTGATGTGTAAATTGCACAGTTAATTCACATATGGCACATGCAGAATACTAAAAGACCATTTCCTTACAATTCTTTTCGTTTATCACTCTTTTTTAGTAACCCATTTTAAATACGCAGAAACTGTTGTAAAAGGAAATTCTTGTTTTTCTTGAACGTCTGGCATGAATATTGACATTGACACAGTGCAAAGCCAGGAGGGTAAAACAGTGCAACTCACAGAAGATATGAACTGAAACCACTTCTCTGACCTCCTGTCTAAGGCAGACACTCCACCATCCTTTCCTCTTTTCTCTGGATGTCACCAGTTCAGTGCAAAGCCAGGTTGCCCTTAGACTAAAAACTGATAGGGGCAGAGAGGCTGAGAGTCTCCAGGCGCTGCATCTTCCTCCCATCTGCCTTCCCTACCCACAGAGGGGACATCAGAGCTGGGCTGAGCACAGCAGGGATGAAGGAGAGGAGGGAAGCCAGCAGCAGGAAAACAGCAGGGCTTCAGCCCTGCCATCCCAGCCCTGCCAGCTTTGAGGACAAGCAAAAGGAAAAAGGATTTTATGAAGCTGAGCAGTGGCATGACAGCTCTTGGAAAAGGGGCACAGAAACAGAGGGAACTCCTGGGCATCTCTAGAGCTGGCTGTGCTTTCATTCACCTAAGCAGACAGACCCACCAACAGCAGCAAGACCTTGCCCAGTTCTCCATTTCCATGCAGGAGTTTTTCTCTCTCCAGGGATGAAGCCACAGCAGAGCAGACGAGCTGGGGGAGCTGGCATTCTTTGCTGCCTTTTTTTTTTTT
>VWYO01020453.1:343-27434 GCA_013400275.1 Rhadina sibilatrix | reverse complement strand
TTTTAATTCAATGCACTCAGAATAAACCAGTATAAGGAGCATTTTCCCCTATAAAAATGTTCCAATCTGTTTCCAGTCAGTACCTCTATGTTGTCTGCCTGGAGCAGTACCTAGAGTTACAGGACCAGTTTCACATTTGTCACAAGACAACACACCATGACAGTGCAGATAACATCCTCAGCCCTCTTTAAATCCTAATTTTCCCTTTTTGAGAGGAGAATTCACTGCAAATGGGTCCCAGAGGACAACCTTTAAAAAAAAACCAAAAAAACCCAAACAGACCTTGTATCCACACAAGCCTCACATAAAGTTTAGGTAAGGAAAGAAAGTAGGAATTTTATTGCATATATATGACTAGACATGAAATCTGTAATAGCAAATGCTGAGATAATCTGCCATGGATCCCACCACAAAATCAACAAAGAGAAGCAAACTGCCCATATAACACTTTGTCCTAAGTGAACAAGTGTCATCCTCTGGGGTTGCTAAATAACCCTGGCAGAGATATTTTGTTATATAAAGAGATCTCATTTCCAGCAAGGGCTCAGCAATGAAAAAAAAAGTAGGATTCAACTTTTTACCTCCTGGCAATTCAATGCACTGTAAAGAAATAAAGATATTTTAAGTGTGAGTATAAGGTTGGGTTTTCAACTGAGGAAGTGCAGATAGAAGCATTCTCGTGCTGGTGATGCATCCTTTTACACCCTGATCTGCTGCTTAGGATTTGCTAGGCTCCACTTATTTCATTTTCACATTAGTTTTACAAAAAGCAAGAATGCAGAGGTCAAAAGAAGCCTGTACTGGCTGGAAATTATTTGTCCCAGCACATCTACGTGCTCCGGCAAAATTCCTTTGGAAGAGGAGAGAACAAAATGTTATTCTCACTGCAAAATACCCTCCCAGAGTCTACAATCCCTGCAAGCTGTAAAGTTACCTTTTGTTCAATGCAGCACTTCTGTAAGGAGAACGAGCAATGTAAATTCCATAAGTACAGAACAAAGACTTCCAGCCTTGGGAGAGGATTCTTTGGGTAATCCATTCGGGGGCTCTGCTAGTGTAATCAGCCTGAAGCCCCTTTCAGAAATCCATGTATCCTCAGGCTAGCTCTTTCATCCCACTGCTCGTTCTGTCTGCTCAGTATCCCTTTCCTCTGATCCTTACAAAGCCTGCTCAGGATATTCCCTCTGACCTCATGTGGGGCTGGTCTGTACCCGTGGGTATTTGCACCTTACTGGTTCTGCAAGCAGCAGCCATCTCTTGTTGCCAAAGCAGGGCTGGGCAGCTGAAGTAGTCAATGCCTCAAGAGGGTGGCTTTTCAAAGCCCCACACCAGCTGCCCATGCATGATCTGGGCACATGAAGGAACTTGGGAACAGCATTGGTGGCACAGCAGTGTGCTCAGACTCCTACATCCCCTCTGGTATCACACAAAATGCTTCGGTTAAGTCTAAGTAGGTTGGATTCACCCCATTCTCCTTTTTAAAAACAAAGTCATAGAAAGTTGACCAGTTACTCTGGCAAAAATCTACCTCTTGAATGACAATCCCATGTTTTTTATACTGTCCTTTACCTCCTGTCTGGAATTACACTTTCATGCCTGTGTAAGACATATTGTTTCAAGGTTAGAATATCAGGCTTGCAGCTGCCCAATTTTTTTCTATATCTCACAGAGGTGCTTTAAGTTAATTTATCCTCATTCAACACCTTTTGTAAATGTTCTCAGGCTATACAATGGGTCTCCCAAAATAATGTCAGCTTAATGACTCCACACAGAAGGTTTATTGCTTCTTCTTAGGGAAAAGAAAAATCTGTTTATTTCACAAGTAAATCTCCACTCTGCTCCACCTCAAAACTGTCAGCATCACTTTTCTGTCATTACTGTTGTTATTTTGGGGATAATAATTGCAAAGCAAACAAGCTGTTTCCCTCACTGACTGGTTTCTTCTGCCTTCCCCTCTGAGCCAGAGTACCATGCCTATCCATAGATATGACACAGGCACAAAGACTTCTTCCTAGGAGAGAATTTTGTGTTATCTCAAAAGCTAGAAATTATTCACCTTCATTGTCACAGCTGGCAGTAAAATCTTCACATCTATCCAGTCTACCTTAAAGAGAATATTCTTTCTCTTGCCCAAGTAATGTTGTTCAACACTGGCATCCCGTGGCCAAAGATTCAAGTAGCTGTATTCCAAAACCTCTGAGATATGACAGGAAATGCCAAAAAGCTCCTGGGTTTGATAAAGGAAAAATTCCTAGGCCCTAAATGTCAAGACTGAAAAATTATAAACAGACTAAACCCCAACTACTTAATAGAATGCCCTTCTGCATCCAACTGCTTTAATTTATACTGAAGATTTCTACCCGTTCCCAGGACACTGCAAGTAATTTATAATTTTTGGCTATAAAATTAAGATTTTGCTAGCCTAAACTAACATATTTTTCTGAAAATACTTTGTGCTCTATTGCCTATGGACTTCCCAGCATGTATTGAGAGGGAAATTCACATATTCTACAGCAGATAGGTTATAAGTCTATAACATATTTATATTGAGAAAATACATGCAACTGGTTATACCAGAATTACATATAAAAACACTATCCTTTTCTTGTGAGCAACTCATTTTAAATCATCAATTAAGACTGAAGCACAGAAGACAATATACACTTTTGATTCACCCTCTATAGAAATCAACTATTTTTAGTCAAAGATGTCACAGGTTGAGTTTTAGTTTTGCAGCAAAAGAAATTTTCTTTTTGTTTTGTTTAATAAATTATCCATCATTCCTGAAATATTTTGCCAGTAGTCTTATTTCATGTTTTGAAAATTCCCTTTATTTTGGAAGCCTATCATCCTGAGTAACAAAAAAAAAAAAAAAAAAAAAANAAAAAAAAGGAGAGAGAGAATAATAACACTGACTTCCAATTGAAATGTTCCAAATAATCCTTCTCTAACACATCAGAACTTCCACAAATCCTTTCAAAACCTTTCAGAAATGGTACGGAGAGGATTCTCGATGTATTTTAGGCATGAAATGCTATTGGCCAAGTCACACAGAGGTCATTCTTCATGAAGCACAGAAATCATTTCCATAGAGGCGTGTCAGCCATGGTATATGTTGCTATCACCTTGTCAGCAGCCACTGCTAAGGACTGCATCCCCATGCCCAGCCTGCCTGAACCTTCCAGACACTTCCACTCCCATTCCAAACACTCCTCAGTGGTCCACAGACACATGGGCTCAGTAGGGGAACACCAAGCTCATCCTGTCATCACAGTTGTTTTGCTCAGTATTCCAAACAGATTCTCCAAGGAGTGCAGCACTGCCTTTATTAGCACAGAGACAGGGTCAGGAGAAGATGATGGGGGTTTAAAAGGAATTAGGTGTTTGTAGGGGAGGGAGGGGGAAGAAGCACCAGTCATTTAAAGTCAATCACTGGCTGAAGAACAGCCTTGCTGTGAATGTACCTCATTAGTTAGGGGACACTGATTGCCACTGGCAGAGCAATGCTAGAGCATGTGCCCAAAAGCCACTTGTGCTGTCACCCCCAGCTCACAGCATCTGAGAGCATCAATCCAAAGGATTTCTCAACATGGAGAGAGCTCTGAGAAAACTCCTGGAGTCAGCAGGAAGGTGAGAAGGCCCACAACCAGGACTTACCTAGAAGCTTTCTGAACCACTTTGGCTTATTGTCCCATACAATAAAGAGGTAGTAGGCAGGAATGCCAGTCAGGGTTATTGCAAATCCAATCCCTGTGTTCACTGGGTCAGAGTAAAGTGACAGCGCAACCATGAAGAGGCAAGTGAAGGAAAACAACGCTGGAATAAATAGAGGAACCTGAAAAATAACCAGACAAAGAGACACTAAATAACAAGGTCAACGTAAAGTAATGACCAAGGCATTTAGCTTGCCACGAAATGTAAATTGGATAAGACCCAGCAGTACAGGATCTTTCTGGAGAAATCAGGCTATCTAGAACAGCCACACAAAATGTCAGTGACTGCAGAAGCCAGGCCCTGCCAGCTGCTATGAAGTGAGTACCACAGAAGTCTCTTAATTACACTCTAAAACCCTCCAGTGTTTTACATCCTTTAAAACGTAAGGACTGTAAATAAGTTACATTGTAAAAGCCCTTCCTCTAATCCCCCAGCATATAAGTAAGCAGCTCTAACCACAGTAAAGATTTCCATTTTGATAATTACCCATTAGAAAACATTTTAAAACACAAGCAGGAGCTCAAGTCACCTTTTAAAACTATTAAGAACATATTGATTTTCTTCCTAAGGTAAAAATCAAAATCTAGCAGGAAGAGAGCAAATTAAACAGCAATTTGACTAGTGATAAAGATATTTGATAGTGTTATGCACCTGATAGCCATTGAAAAAGCACTTTCTGACTGTATGACTGATAGCCTTGCCAGTGTCACTGTTGAAAGTAACCATATCAAATTTATTTGCACAATTTTCAAGAACACCAATACAATCACTCTCTTAACAACTCTCTGAAGGAAATGCCTACAGGCATGGCTTGTGAGACATTAAGTGTAATGGAGAATTGAGGAATTGGGAATTCCTTGGAGATTTTTCTCCTCTTTTTGTGCCTCAAAACATCACTGTTCCTCTTTTGTGCACCGCCAAAGCATTTTTTTAATCAAAGCAAAATAGGTTGTGCTGTTCAGCTCCTTATTTACTAATATACCTACAAGAATGCAACAATACAGATTCTTAGTTCTTCACAAAGCACTCTTCTTGGCAGCATCTAAATAGGGATGTATTTCTCAATTTTTTGATGACAGATATTATCTTTCTGGATGCACAATGGGACAACTTACTTTGTATGATGTTATTTAAGCAAGAGAAATAGGAGAACCAAGGCCAAAATAGCTACCATTCAAGGGGCTGGACTATTAGCATTTTCTTTCTGGGTTCACAATCAGTGTCTACAAATCCACTGCAAGTGCAAAATATTACAATAATCACACTTGTTTGCACAGAAAAATTGTCATATTTGACACTGGATATGCAATGACATAAATGCTCTCCCTCTCCTAAATTCTTATGCTTGACATGACTTTTTGGTGGTAAAATTATCCAAGCCTTTATCAAAGGAGAAAGTAAATAGAGGACTGTCTGAAAATCAGGTTGGCACATGCAACCCCAATATTTGCAGTCTGAACCCTCTGTGACTGCGGAGGGCTCAAGGTATTTTCACACAGCTCACATCACACAGCCTGAGCACAACAGACAGGCAAAACTGATCAAAGGCCTCCATCTCAGCACAGCAGCTGCCAGTCTCTGCCCTCCAAGCAAAGGAAAGAAGCAAAAAATCCTTTTTCGGAATGGAACACAGCCGGGATAGCACTGGGGACCTTGCAGGAAAACTCTCAGTCTTCACTGCAAAACACTGTTTTCTCTTAACTCTGCTTTCCCTGAAAGAGGGGTTAGCTTGTTACATCAGAAAATGCTCCCTTGCTGTCTGACTACAGGACGGAGGGGAGGGAGGATTCATGTAAAAGAGTAGAGAGCAGATGTTACCTTGAAAGGACGAGGCATATCAGGACGTTTATATCTGAGATAAATCAACCCAGCAACTACTAGTCCAATAAAAAGCCACCTGGCAAAGCTGAGGAAATTCAAGAGGCTGTAGAGATCCCCGTTGAATAACATTATCATTGTGAGAGGATGCTGCAAAAGAAATTCAGAGCGTAAGAGGGGTTTAGTAGATCGATCTCTATTACTTTCCAGCAGTGATGCCAGATTTTTCCACAGGGACGAGCAGCACAGCCTGATGCACACACCTGAGTGCCACCAACTTCAGGCTCGCCTTTGTCATTGCAATCAGGTGCGTGATCAACGTCTTGCTGTCCCCTGAGACCACTTTGGATCAATAAATATCTGTCCTGGGTGGCCACACAGAGTCAATACAAATCTGTCCCCCGTGACCCAGACAAAAATACGCAGGCACACGGCACCACCGCAGTGCTGGAGCATCCTGGGCAGCACTCTCGTGGGATATGAGCCCACTGCAGCTTTGCTTGCACGTTGCTGATGCAAACCATAAGAGCTGTTAAATTTTGGTGGCATCTGATCATATGAAAGCAGAAGTTTCCTGGTGTTTTGTGGAAGGAAAAGGTCTTAGTCCCCCAGGCTTCAAAGAGGAAGTGAGCAAAGAGGACACAGCAAGGGGCAGTTCCACACCATGAGGTGGGCACACTGGGTTGCCACCAGCTTGGCTGGCCTTTCAGACTTGCAGTATGTAGGCTTACTGCACATTGTAAATGCAAATATTTGCAAGCAGAAGGGAGAATTTAGCTGTCACTCAGGCAGCTACTAAAAAGCAAGAAGGAGAAGGGACACCAGAATTAATACAGTTCCTCCTAAAAAAGCTAGTTTGAGATACAAGGCTTCTGTGAGGCAGGCAGAAGGTTATGTATAAAATAGAATGTTTATGTATAAAATAGAGTTAGATGGTTAGTGAAGGTTGCATGGATCTATTTCAAAGTAGTAACTGGACAAAAAAATGTCCTTGCATTTGGGCATGAAGGAGTAAGTCAAATTCACCACATCCCTCACTCTTCAGCAAGAGGGAAGATCCTGGAAGTGAGAGCCTTTAGGTTTATAACAAGGCAATAGGTGAAATCAACTGCAGATGCAGTAAAACACTGGCCTAAATCTTGAAACAGAGAAAACTAACTTGTATTATTTATCTAGATTCACAGCCCCTCTCTGCTTTTTTTCAAAGCAGTGCAGACAACACGGATTTGAATCAGAAGGATCAATATTTCAAATGTGGGTCTCTGGCCTCCAACCTCTAACAACTTATAAAGTACTTGGTTCCTTACATACAGATATTGAGCAAACCCCTATGTAAATGTCAAGGGAAACTGAATTATATTGGGTGAGATTTCTTCTCTACAGACAGCCTCTAAAAGTTTAAAACCTCAGTTATAACTATAATGCAAGCTATACAGAGTAATGCAAGTGAAGGAGAGCTATCAAGAAAAAAATACAAGAAAGCAGGGTTACAATCAGATTGCATTATTTCTGTGAGTTACTGCACACAGCTATTGAATTCCTCACATTGGTGAGGTGTAGTTCTGGTCCAGGTAGCTCAACTTGTAAATTGAGATGCAGACTGGAATGCAGACTGAACTCTGTGTGGATTTCTTAATTTCAAAAAAAAAAGGTGTTGGTTTGATTTGTTTTTTAATTTTACAAGCCTCAGACACATGGTCATTTTCTCAGTTTATCCTCAAGAGCTCTTTGCTTTCTTACAGTGTGCAGAACTTGGAAGGAGAAATAAAACAGGGAAATGCTAAAATCACTATTGATGTAGAATATATCCTGCCACTGCTCTATTTGCAATAAGGTGAACTAAAAAATTGCATTCTTTGAAGGAAAGCCATCTTCATACGAGCATCTGACTTTTTCAAAGGAAATCAATGCACTGGTGTAACAGGACCATATGCAATAGCAGAAAATGTCTGTCAGGAAGAAAAACTACATATTAATACATTTTGTGCATTTCATTCCACAAAAAACAGTCAATGCAATTTATCCATAAGGTATAACTATACCCAAAGAAATAAAACTAGATGTTTACAGAAAATTGATTTCATTAAAACTTTTCACCAAATCACACTGCCTAATTTTCAAAATTTCAAAGCCTGTGATTATACGTGGACATATAAAACTCAACAATTCAGCTTATAGGCATCAACAGTGAGCTTATAGGCATCAATAGCAAAAACCAATTCAAATTCCACGAGCATTTGCTCTTACTAGCACGGACTCAGAGGTGCATCTTTTATTTTGGCTGTAAGTCCCTAAATATGGCAGAGGCCTATCCAGATACACTGCAGTCATTGATCCCAAAAGAGGGGCTCAAAACCCACGATTATGAAGACTGCAAGTTAAATGAAAATCTTCCTGGCACTGTGAAAACTGAACTTTGAAGTTGGTATTTTGACATTTAGTCCTAACATTTTACCATACAAATTAGTCTGCAAAGCTAACACTTGGCCAACATTTACCTTTGCTGCTTATTTTAGAAGTAGGTAATAGGATTTCCACTAAAGCACCAGTGGTTTTCCTTAGAAAATTCACAGATTATTTCCCAGGCAAATGTTCTCTCATTTTTTCATCACCACTGTGCTGGACAGCTGAGGGATCCCTTTCCATTATCTTAGTGCAAAACTATTTGCATTTTTCACTGTCAGGTAGTATAATGAGTCTTTAGGGTACTCCCGGATGCTGGTGTTTAGTTCAACTTTCAGTTAACTTAATCCTCTTTCTTGTTTGTTTAACTGGAATTTGTTTCTCTGAAGGGAACTAGCTCATCACTAGCAGGTCCTTAGAAAGTTAGAGCAGTAAGATATGAATTAGCTTGCAGTGATAGGCAAGAAAGCAAGGAGGAGATGATAGAACAAGAACTCTCAAATATCATTCCTCTTTCTCCTGTCCTCCACCCTACCCAAATCCCATGTTCACGTTAATAAATGAGACTCAAACAGTGCCCAAATTCTGTTTGAATCCTCCAGAGCAAGCCTGTAATATGAATTCTAGTGCAGGAACATTTGTTTGTATGATTTACCAAAACAATGACAGCTGGCAGAGGAGTGTGCTTGCGGACATGAATCATGGAGAGAATTTCTGGAAGGTGACCCTCACGGGATGCAACGAAGAACATCCTGGTGGGAAATAAATGTGGACAGACTTTAAATGTGCTCATTACCGTGAGTACGCAAAGTGGCTCATGAAAGTCACAGAGCAGAGCAGCACTTCTTAGTCTTGTTTGAGGTGTTCGAAATGAAAGCACTGGCAAGAAAAACCCCCATGCAGGAATCAAAACCATCTCTGAAGGTCTCCCTTGATTGGTGTTTAGAAATAGTTAATATTTTCCCTCCAATTTCTCTTCTTTACAAAAAAAAAACAACACAGCCATTGATTAAATCAGAGAGATTCATTTCCAAATCATTCAAAGGATTTTAAAAATAGTACCCTAAACAAAGTGAAGAAAAGCCTTACACCTGGCAAACAGTGTAGTCATTTATCACATCCTGCTAAAGGAAGAAACCCTTCTCTCCCTTCCCCTTGCTTCCACACTTTCAGTATGTCTCCCAAGCCCTCACCCCTGGGAACAGTGGCAGTACCCACCTGGAGACCGCAAAAACGCCGCCGTTCATGGATCCAAAGCAGGAGAGAGCCACAAACACTGGCACAGCCAAAGAAAAGCTTCCCATTAGCCGTTCAGCAAAGGTCTGTCAGAAAAGAGAGAGAAACACACAATGATTTTCCATCAAATGGGAAGACATTTGTCCTCTATTAACAAGTTACCACGGCATGAGTTACACCCCTTCTCTGCATCCCTCACTGGGAATTGTGCTGTGCATTGGTTGCCTCTTTTGTGGGAGCACGGCTGCTACAGCTGAGCTGTCCTACCCTTACCCCTCAGGGCATGTGCAAGATCTCCTGAAGCTGAAGCAATGATGAGGAGGTGGAATCAGGCCCTGACTCGTGTCTATTTAGACTATTATGGCTCCAAAGAAGAAAACCAAGTCTGGAAGGATGGAGGCCTGATCTGCACACCTAATATCTTTTTCCTACAGCTTTCATTGCACTCAGCTGGGTACTTCCCAGTGGTATCACATCCATTCACACTTGTGTTTTTTAGGTTGGCAGAAGAGCCTTAATTGGAGTTTGGGGCGACCACAGGCAACATGCATAACTTTTGCCATGTTTATAAAATGTTTTCTTTCTAGACCTCTCATTAGCTACAGAATTTGGTCATTTTTCAAAACTCACGTCAACCGAAATAGCCAGAGGCAGTATCACTACTGGAAGAGAAATGGAATTATTCATTTCCTCATTGTGACTCAGATACCATAAATACAAAAATCAGCGTCGTCACCACCGTTCAGCAAGAACAATCACAGCAGTATTTCCTAGCCAGGTTGCCTTGCAACTCCTTCCCAAATGAGCTCTAGTATTTGCAGCAACTCCCTTCCCAAGAACTCAGAACACACATTGTGCAGGGAAAAAGTTACTGTATTGTGCTACACAAGATAATTCAGAGCTTTCTCTTCCATAAATATCCGGCTTCCCAGGAGCTGAGCTTACAATTTAGCACTGAATTTTTCAAGCATGTACTTACTTGGCTATGAAATGTAAGTCCTATTGACTTTGTTACTAGAGGCAAATAAGCACAGTCCAATGTTACATTAAAAATGTACCGATGGCCTGAAGTGCAATCCCAGTCATCAGTCAAAAATCAAATTTCACTGCGATGCTAATAAGTGCTGCCGTACTAAAACCTGACTGGATGTGGCCACCCAGTCTTTCCCCCCCCCCGAAAATAAGAATATTATCAACAAACATAACTGCAGCAGGAATATATCGTTGTATTTTTCTTCTGCAACTTACCACTGCTACAGCTTTTGAAAGCAGCAACTCCCCAGCACTGATTGTAGTGAAATAAGCCACGTTTGTTAACACATAGCCAACTGTGACGATAATCATTGAAATGCATATTGCGAGGGGTATGTTTCTGAAACACACAAGGTAGCTCATTACTTTGCAATCTGGTTGCTAACCCCTGAACATGAAACAAATAACATGAGAAGAAGCCACTAATGACGGTGAATGCACATTTGGTGATCCCAAAATATCATCATTAGAAACTAGCAGTAAAAGAAGGAATAAACAAAACCCTCTAGACAAAGGAAATAGGTCCCCCTTTGGGGACACCAAGGGGCTTGTGGTCCCCATGCTTCCCATTTGTCTCCCACTTCCCATTTAAGTTGCCTACTCAGACTGACTTGCAAACTGAACCCAAACACCTAGAGGTGTTTGACATCTTCCCCTGGATACCCAAATATTTGGCATGCAAAATTCTGCCCTTTCCTCCTGGGTGTACTTCTTCCTTTACACACCTTGTCACATTCCAGTGATCTCTCCCACTATTCAGGGGAACATGAGAGCAGAATATGACACAAAAATGGAAAGAGCACAAATTTGTAAATTTAGCACAGCACAATTGGTATTGAAAAGAACAACCCCCCTCCCATCCTAGCTAAAAGACAGAACAGTAACAAACAAATATATACTAATGCCAGAGTTTTATATAGCAACATCCTTCTAGTCAGAAAAGCAGAATTATTTCTGTTTTTAAAAGGAGGAACAGAGGCACAGTGAATTTTTCCAAAGCCACACTGCAAGCAAATGTTTGAGTCAGGAGAAAAACCCAGATGTCTCAAGTGTTACTCTAGTCTCTTTCCACCTACTATTATTGATATCTACATCCCACCAGGAAAAAACTTGGAGCTGAAATGAATCCTTTCATTCCAAGGCTGAGAGTGATAGTATGAATAGTCCCTCTGAAGAGAGCTGAGAGCTCCTCTTCCATGGCTGGTTCCCTCCAGCAGTCTGTATTAAGGCTGCCTTTGGAGGGATGGAGATTCTGCCATATTTAAAGAAAGTCACCCCAGCAGGTGGAAGAAAGGAAAGTCAGAACTAGGAATTCTGGTATTCCAGAAGAGATCACAAGCACATTTCTAAAGGACTGTTGTAATCGCCTCAAAGGAAAAGGTATTTTGAAAACCAACACGAAGATCCATTTTTTTCTGATATTTTTCTCAAAGAAACACAGCCAGGTCAGAATTTAAGGATCTTCTTCACTACCAGTCCTTATTTCTCAAACAGATCCTTCACATCTGTATGGCTGCATGGAGCTGAAAACAAACTCTAACCTGAGATTGAAGAGGTAAATGTATTTATAAATAAGTAAAGCAGGACAGTATCATTGTTGCACATCTTGCCCACCTCAGAAACCATGGTGTCAAATGCTCCCATTAACCCAGACACACAGGTGGGTAAGAGGATCATGCCAGTAATGTAAAACCAAATCTGGGTGAACATCATGATACTGTATTAAGTAGCCACTGCTACCTCATGCGCACATCTCAGGTGAAGAAACTGGAAAAAGGGAAGCCAGTCAACTTGTAGGATGTGTTTGTTGATGGAGAAGATGACAGCAAGGACTAGAGCAAAGAGCCCAGAATACAGGTGCTGTACTGCTGGAAAACCAATGGTTATGGACACAAGAAATACTGCAGCTCTGTGTGTTGATAATATATGCCAAAGTGGGGTTTGTAGGTCAGTTGCCAGATACACTGCAATCAGTTGGGTTAAGCTTCTTACCTGACCTGTGTGTAAATTGAATTCAATCCTCTTAGCATCTGATTCAAGGTAGGGATACATGGATTTAAAGTCTCCCAGAGCAGGTATTTTATCTATATTTTCTGCATCACAGATGAATGCTTCAACCACCAAGCTCTTGGAAAAATCAGCCCTGACTCCAGCCTTAAAAAGAGGTTTTTCAGCCAAATATAGCAAATTTGGACTTTTTTCACAAATACCATTTAAAACGACCGAAAGCATACTGCTAAACTTAACAGATTATCTTCGTTTGTTCTAACTCTTACTAAACACCTCACATTCACATCTACTCCTTAAACCCCAGTTCAATTTCTGATAAATCAAAATGGCAGTTCAGAACTGGGGTGGGGAGGGTTGGGGGTGAAGAATCATGCTTCCAAGCGTGACCATCATCTGAGCACAGCAAGTCCTGCTTTGTTATGCTGAAGAGCGCTAACGCCCTTGGACAGTAACACCAACAAGAAAAAAAAAAATAAAAGAAAACAAAAAAAAAACACACACTCAGAAGAATAAAACCCCTAAACAAGCCAGAACTAGTCAGGAAGCACTATTCATTAAAAAGCCTGCAAATCATAACTCAGTGCCTGGAGCAGCACAAGGGACGCTGTGACTTCTAAGCTCCCAAAGTCCCTGTTCTTAAAGGAAACAAGTACTCAGGCAGCACCGCCGCCTTTTGTCTCCCGGCAGGAGTGAGCTTTCAGAGGGCTGTCGTATGCCTCCACCAGCCTTCCAAGTGCTGCTTATTACCCACTGCTTCCAGTGACAGATTTAGACAGAAATAAAAGGCCAGTTTCAAGATTTCAGGGATAAGCAATACGGTACGGTTCGTTTCTCACTGACACCTCCGCCCGGATTCGCACTTGGTCCTCAAATCACCCGAAAACGCAGGCAGACAGGTAGGAACCATATGCAAAACCAGAGTGAGAGCTTTAATTGTGTCTGTTCTATCCATCCAATTTAAGAGACAGCTCCCAATTTGCAACAGGATCCCATTATCAGACTCTCTGCTGTGAACTATAGCCTCCATGCTGGAATAAAAGCTGTAATGCCATTAACAATAAAGACTACCTGCTTTCCCTAGAGGATCACTGTACCAATTTTCTTGGAATATTTTAGATATTCTCCAGACTTCCAAATCTTGTCTCTAAATAAGAAAAATCATACCTAGCTCCTATTCTCCATTAAATTGGCCCTACTGATGCAGTTTCCACCTTTTCACTTCTGCATCCTATGCATCACACACAACACAGGGTGTCAACAATGCTGATAAGCCATGTTTCTGATGTAAAACAAATTCACAGCTGCCTCACAGCTAGCTGAGACTTTTGGACTAGAGTGGGAAAATTCAAGAAAACATATTTTCCACTTTTATTTTTTTAAAGATTTCAGTTCATCAAAGCTAAAACTTCTGATGGGAAACTTGACCATATCAGAAGGAGATTCCTTTGGCAAAAAAGATCTTAGAAGCAAAGCACAAATCTCATCCTACTGATAAAGACCTCAGAATGACCAATGGCTTAAAAACCATGGCACTGTGAGTGCTCAGGTACAGGAGACTGCAATATCTCATTTACTTAAAGCAAATCCAGGACTTCAACTTGCTTTGAAGTGGCTACTGGTTACTATAGGGCAGCGCTCTTATTTTTGCACTTCATTTCAGAGTGATATTTCAGAAGATTTCAAAAGGAAAGACAACTCTTTTCAAACCAGCTGTTTGCCTGAGTAGACCCTGAGGTGTTGATCACAGAACCATCACAGAATCACACGATGGTTTGGGATGGAACAGATCTTAAAGATCATCTAATTACAGTCCCCTTGCTGTGGGCAAGGGCACATTTCATTGAATCAGGTTGCCCCATCCAACCTAGCCTTGATATTAGCTCCAAACCTATACAGTTATTTGGAAATGTCTTGAGCATTAGTGTCAAGATGATATTCAAGCAGGCTGTTCCTTGATTAGAAGGGGAAGCTGCTGCCAGGAAAGTCTTTTTGCAATACTCATGCCTTCTCCCAAAACTTTGAAGAAAATCAGTACCAAAAGGAATCTGAGGAAATCTGAATGAGGAAAATATTGACCTTGTAATTAAAAAGTCTTTAAAAAAGCAGGTGAGAGACAATTAGGACAGCTTCTATGTGGCTGAATGTTGACTAAAATTGAATTGAAGCTCCATACGTTTTTAGACTTACCCATCCCTAGCTGCTACCCAAAGCTAAATCTTCCCCTTCTGCCCTATATACAGAGCAACTGTAATGAAGAATCAATCACACCTGAACAAAGAGCACATTTACCTTGTGATTCCCAGAAAAAGAGTCACCAAGGAGCCTACCATCAGAGAGAAGTTCAGTGCTGGGAATACAGCTAGCCCATCCTGTGCTATACAGGGCTGAAATGGTTGCCAAGCAATGCTGCATATTGCTTGGAAGCAAATTTCTTTCCTCTAGAGCCTGTAAAAGGCACCAGAGCTAGGGCATATGGTTCAGTTAATCAGGATAACCACTGGATTTTGCATTTAACCTTCAGTGTCGCAGAATCATAGATCTTCTGATAATCAGCTTTAGTACATCTCTACTTCTACAAATATTTTCTCAAGAAGAAACTGCAAGCAGAGCAAGCAAGAGAAGGGGAAAACGGGAAAAAAATATAAAAGGAAAAAGAGAAAGAAAGCCTGAGCAAGAATCTGAGAATGAGAAAAACCATGTCAATAAATCAGCTGGGGGACATTCCTAGAAATGTAACAGGCAACAGTGAGCAGTGAGGGCTGTGGGCACTGAGGGTTGTGCTTTCTATGAAATGACAACCACACAGCCAAAGACAGCCCTCCAAGCCAGCTGAGTTCACAACGGTGAAGCACCTTGTTGCCACATTCTTTGTCACTTAGAGGTCACACCAAAAGCTTTTCCTTGCATCCATATCAAAGCCAGGTTTTACAAATGCTCATCATAATCAACTGTCCTGGACAAAGCTGCCCTAGCAGGGCCCCAGCCGGAAACGTAAATAAAAATATTGAAACAGATCACTTTACTGATAAAGTTACATGAAATTACATCTTTACTGTAATAAGGAAATTGTGGAAGGTAATTTTACATATAAATTCAGAATGAAACTAGTAAAGAAGGAGAGAAATCTTAATTCCCTCACATGATTTATGGGCAAGTACTTGCTTAATTCATGAGCTTGATGCTGTATATTCTATATTTCCTTAGCTGAAAATTTACCACCAGAGGAGTTTCAAAAGTTCCCTTGTACAATAATTTATTCACCATTTGCAATCTGCTAAGCAATTTTCCAAATGAACTCTTCCCAGATTTTGGCACTCTTTAAAAAATCTAATCATCCACTGCACTGCCAGTAGCACCAAAGCTTGGCAAAAAAAGGGCAAATTTATCACAAGAGCAAATTTATCCAAATAACCTGACACTGGGAAAAAAGTAAACAAATACAGAAAGTGGCAAGACAAATATAACATTCCAGGGGCTTCAGTGCAAGACTAGAAGACATTCAGGCTTGCCTTAGTAAGTTCCAGTTCCAGAGCCTAAACTATGTCTCTCACCATTGCCAGGCAGTCAGTCATTCAGTGAGCTGTGATAATCCCAAATCCTGGACAGCAAGCAGTACATTTTGATATAAGCTCACCTATCCCTGTCATGTTTTTCAGGTAAAAAAGCAGCCTGTAAGACAACACATTACACTGAAGGGATCAAACAGTCCTCGCTGTGTCAACAGGTGAATAAGCTACAATCTCATCCATCTGCTAGGAGAAAAGGCAGATGTAAGACTTCAGAGGAGGTCACCTCCTAGGACTGAATCAAAGCAGGAATAGAGAGACAAAAGGGATGGGAATCATCACAGCACCTCTCAAATCCACATATTTCCTTCCCCATGCTAACCAGTGTCTCAGCAACCGCTGACTTCAGTGAAAAGCTATTATTATTTTGTTTATTGAAGTGAAGATTTCCATCAGCAAATCATCTCTTCCCTTCACTGCCTCCCAGTATGTTCCATCCTTATGTTCCAGATCAGAGGAACTTGCAGTCTGTGGGCTTGCAAGCTTAGACAATATTCAACTACATAACTGCCCTTCATCATCCTGTGATCTTTTTTTTGGTTTTGAGAGGAGGAATGAAAGAAAGGAAAGCCCAGCCATTAAGCTGCCCTCTCATTTACACCACCACATGCTTCATGGATGCTCCTGCTGAAGTGAGTTTTAAGGGGCTCCCCTTCTTCATTTCCATGCTTTGGTTCCATATCTCTTACTTCAGAGACACAGCAACATGACACTGGGATAAAAGAGTGAAGAATCATACTACAGTCTGCATTTAAAAGCCTTCTAAGCAGAGACCATCCAGCAAGAGAAGAGAAGAGCTTCTGCTGTGCTAATTACTTGTTTACTTCTCAGTGTTTAACTTCATTGGTTCAGATTATAATTGCTTACAGTTTGTAAACAGGGTCTTCCACATGACCAACTGACTTTAAAGGGTCATACTGAGTTATCAGTGTGCTGCAAAAGGCAGGAAATTTTCTTAACTTCTCAGATGTTCTCAGCACTTTTCCTGACAGGTTTTCCTCAAAAATTAATTAGCATAAATATTTCCTTGTCTTAAGACTTAGGTATTAATTGCACAGGGTAACACTCTTTTCCATAAAACGTCTCCTTTCAGGCAAACCCTCCCAGCTCAATTCTCAGGAAGCAAATCTGTCCACAGCCCTTGAGAAACTGAGAAGAGTTGTTATGCTCACAAGGGGATTTGCTTTATTTTAATGGAGATTTAAAGCTGGCTATGCTGCCCTTGTGTACAAACTCAGGTTGCCAAGCCAGGTCTGACCAGAGTGCTCATTTACGTCAGGGCCCAAGCCCCACCCAGTCAAGTCAATACCTTTTACAGAACATCTTTCTTGGAAGAGCAGAACGGATGAATCTGAGACTTGGACTACCAGCCAGAGACACTCCTCATGGTCAAACAGGATCCTGAATCATTTTGCATGGAGGGGACAGCACTACTGACGTTCCCAAAGAAAACTATGCCAACACAGCAGATATCAAAGGTGGCAGCTAAATACTCAAAGGACATTTGAGATTACAGCACTAAATATTAGTCTCTCTGTCTCTGGTAGCCATTTCTTGTACAGCAGGCATGTGAGCACTGTTAGGAGGCAGAAACTGAGCACAAGAGGCAGCACATAGAGCTACTATGGGGGCTAATTTTTAAAAACTCTTTAAAAGAAGAAATGGAATACAGACTTGAAACATAAAATATTGATCACCTCCTGTGATTTCTCAGTCAACTCTACTTCCATAAGTACAAGTGCCAGTGTTCAACATCTTCATGCTACCTCAGTTGCAAACCTGTTTACAAAGTTTACAACTGTTTCCAAAAGACGTGTGAATAACCAAATGTGGCTTTTATTTTGCACTGTAACTTGACCCCAGGCCACATCCCTCCTGAGAACCTGAACTCCCAAGGAGCTTGCTTTTATTTCCTATTGCTATAGCCATACCTCCAGGGAACCAGGCCTAGTCCAGGAACTCAAGTGTGCTTTTGGTTAGAGTCTGGGAGGCTTAACCAGAGGACAGTCAAATGCCTGGAAAATGCAGGATCTCTCGGAAAGGATCTGTATTTTGCATTTCAGAACCTGAAATAGTAGTGAAGATGCCCAGAAGACAATAGTTATTTATTTAGTGTATTGCAACAAAAGTGAGGTTTAGGTTTGACCTGTAATTAAAAGGTTGTCTGCCGCTCTCACAAAAGCTTGCCTTTTAAAAAGCAGTATAGTCTAAATTCAGAGTATTCAAATACAGATATATTGTCCCTCCTCAGTTTGATGAATGACTTCTACATTTCTGTTTACATCATCATTAACATCACCCTCCTTTTACTTCATTTGTGGGAAACCTTAATGTCCTCAAGGAAGTCTCTCACCTTTTCCACCAGAGAGGCAAAACCTCAGCTTTTACCTTTATTGCCCAGCTCTCTCCCAGTCAGGAGTTGAAAGAAGCACCTCTTCTCTCTCAAAAAGCTCCAGCATTTTATTTTCTTCTGAGGTCTATCTTCTTCTGAGTGCTCCCAGCACTGCCAGTAGTGTAGGTTATGGTGAGAAGCACCAGTAAATCATGGTCCTTGCTTGGAGGCAAGGAAGCCATGACAACAAACCTGACACAAAAAAACAAAAACAAAACATCTGCCTGCACCCAGCTCCTGTATGGAAATGAAGGGGAAAGGGGCACAGGCACAATCCAAAGCACTTCCTCCAAGCTGCTCTATTTAGCACCTGACTGTGGGTCTACCTTCCTCTTAACTGCTCCATACCAACACAATACCTCATTGCCAGACTTATACAAGTGTAAAAGGGAGGAAGTGAAATAATTGTGTATTAAAAGTAGTTTAATTTATTGCAGCGGGCTCTCCTGGGAATTTGAAATTATTAATTCCCTGAGCACCTGATTTATGAACAGCATCTACTTTCTCCAGCCAGGATCACTTTTCTTAGGAAAGATGGACCACTGGCAGTAGCTGGCAGTGGGGGAGTGAGGGATATTTAGAATTATAAACAAGGGAACCTGATCTGGGAAATGTGCCCATCAGGCCACGTAGCTGAGAAACCTAAGCCATCATCTACTGCACAACAATATCATGGCCAGGGAAAGAGAGCACCGTGGTTGTGAAAGGAATCCCACTAAAAAACCTTGCTGCCTGTCACAGCACCCTCCCCACACTCCTGCAAGTACCTCAGTGTTTGCAGGGAGCAGGGCTGGGGTGGAAGCAGAGCCCTGCCTTGATCTGTGTGTATTTCTATTGCCCACACTAACATATATATGTGTCTAATTTGGGCCAGGGCAAATGACAGAGCAACCCTTGGAATAATGCAAGGGAGCAGGCTGGCAAGGCTGCTATCATTCCCTATAATGATAATGAGCTACTCACAGCCTGGCAACAAGTAGCCTGGATAAAAAAACCCCCTCACTCAGTTCCAGTGGAAGGTACTGGAAGGAATGCTACCCCCTCAACCCCTCTAAAAACTGGACTTTTTGGGAGGCATCACTGGCAGCATATTAATGACTCCTTACAGTAAATAACTAAGGAAGGTAAATGCTTAGGTGCACAGAGCATGGAGGGAAGAGTATATGTCTCTGTGTGTATGTGCAGAAAAGGAGCCAGATTTTTCATACTTGCTAAATTCCTTGACATTTAATTTTGAGCAAGAGAGTTTCCACAATGCCAAGGATCATAAAGGAGCAATTTGCTGCTGTATGTTACCATTGATATTTCAGCATGAATGAAAATTGCACCGCTTGGTGATGAAAAGAGCAGCTATTTGTAATAAGGAGCACCATGGAAACTGAAATATCATTTACCGAGACAGGCTCTTCTTCTGAAGGAATTCAAAACGAGAAAAAAATGGTAACTGCAGGTGCCTTAAAGCATTAGCATTTTCAAAGACAGGAAAAGGTGTAAATGAAATTAAAATGAGATGTCTTAACAATACTGCGCTGCCATGAAGGCGGCTATCAGGCAGACAAATTGTTTTGTCTGCAGCAAGCAGGGAATTTATGGTCTGGCTAAGGAGAGCCCAGCAGACTGCCTACAGATGTGGGACAGCCCATATGGCAAACTGAAATAATTCTGTGGGAGTTCTGACATGGAATAGAAATCCAGAAAACTCCAAATGTGAGCTTAAATATGCCTCTGCAGCACACAGGGACTGGAAGCACTGGAATGGATTTCAAATGGGAATATCAACTTTTTCTATTTTATTACCTTCTGTGCTTTGAGTTAGGAAATAGTAAGCTGAAATCCTCTCTCACTAAGCCTTCATAATGCTGAAATTACAATCACAGGCATAGGAGAAAAGCTTATCCTTCTCTTTTTTGATGAAGTGATATCACGAAGCAAAATATGCACAATATTCAAAATGACCAGTAAGGCTGAGGTTTCCTTTTTCTGCCTTCAAACTGAGAAATATTAAACATAACCTTAAACATAATCTTAGGGAGTTAATCCTGAAACTCTGCTACAAATTAAGTTCCCTGCAGTTGGTAGTGACATGAAACAGCCAGACTTACTAGCCTACTTCAATTATCTTGGACAGTATAATCAATGAGACTCAGGATTTTAAGGCTGACTCATCTTTGCAATTGTCAGTGCGTTGCTCAGTGTACCCTCTGTCAAAAATGCCCTACTCTTCCTTGCTAAAATCTTAAAATGAAAGTGATAATGAGGGTTTATACAGAATTTACCACACTGCCTCTTATCCTGACCCACAGCATCCACTTAAAAGGACCATGTGCTGGTGCCATCAAAAATCCCTACATCCTGGCACTCCGTGGCACCCTGTCCAGCACCAGCCTCTCTGACATCTGCATTTCAAAGTGAACCTAGATAACCACAGAACCACAGAAAGGTTTGGGTTGAAAGGGACCATTAAATGTCATCTTGTCCTACTTCCCTGGGAAGAGCAGGGACACCTTCCACTAGGTCAGATTGCTCAGAACCCCACCCAACCTGGCCTTGAATGTTTCCAGGGATGGGGCATCGACCACTGCCCCGGGCAACCCATTCCATTGCTTTACAATCCTCATTGTAAACCCCTTGTTCCATGTATCTAATCTAAACCTCTTCTCCTTTGGTCTAAAATCATTGCCCCTTCTTCTATAGATTGCAACAGATCCTGCTAAAAATTCTGCCTTCATTTTTCTTGGAGGCCCCCATTTAAAAACACCAGCTCTGGGGAACAGGACAAATTTATGTGTTAGTTTAGCAATAGTGCTTGCAAGACATTTTTTCAGTAACCAAAATGAGCATGAAACAAATGGCAGGATTTGGGCCTCTGTGGGCAAAATTATGTTCTTAAAAGCAGGGAAAATATGTAATTCTCTGCGCTCCAGGGTCATCCTAGTACAGCATCATGACTGTCAACACTGAACACCAAGCTGAGGTGGCCTACAGCTTGGATGCACTCAAGTCTGCAACTAAGAAAAAGCCTCTCCTCATGGCTTTCACAATCATCAAGCAAGAATCCGAAAGCATTTCTGCTAATTTTCACATCCATTGAAATATTTCTTCAGTAGACTCACAAGCAGCTTATTCTCTAACGGGAGTTTTGCCCATGGAAAAGGAATTTCACAGTCTTCTATGTTCCTTGTGGATAAAACTTCACTTTTATCTGGTTTTGCTTAGCAACTGGTTTTTTCCTGTAATAAACAGATATGATAAACTAGAAGTGCCTGCCATTCCTTTACAGTGTTGGATGAATGTAAATTTCCTTTCCTTTAAAACATCCCCACATAGAAGTTAAATCTCTTGTCATATCAGAATGCTCCTATTCATTATCCATTCTCTATGGAGGAGATCTCTAAATTGCTTTTAGATCTTTTCAAATGATGATAAAAAAACTGTTCTTGTAAGGGATCTTCCATTCCACCATACTTCAAAAAAAAAATAAATACTGTTATTACATAGTCCACTTTTTCACAATAAACAGAACATAATGACAAGGTGAAGATGCAAATAGCAGCACTTGTTCAACAGCAAGTGTTACAAGTGAATGAGGATTGACATAATAAACCACAGCACCACAACTTGTGAAATGCAGCTTATTCACTTCACAGCACCCCTGGAGCATTAATAATCTCATATAAATCTTCTTAGTTTATGTTTCATGGATATAGGCTGTACTGTAACTTAAATGACTGAAAACCCTAATGGTCACTTAGTTAACAACAGTTGTCTCATAAATAAAATATCGCTGTTGCCATGTGTTTAAAATTCCAAGATGTTCACAGCCAAGTATCAACATGCAAACTACATTGTGAGTGACCAGAACCTGCTCTCAGAACATCTGCACACCCATAAGCACTCACATAAAACAGCCACCATGCAGTGAAGGAAGGGGTGTGCAAGGGAACGAGGACCTTAGCATTCACTAGCTAAGATCAATGCTCCTCTGATGGAACTTCTGCTGTAAAAAAACACAAGAAAGGATGCACTCACCTACAGAAAGGTGTACAAAGCCAAATTCTCTCATTTTGATAGGACTATTACATATCTTAGATACAAGCCAGCAATCCCATTCCCTATTAAGGATGAACAAACAGATAAGAGAACATTTAATGCCTCATGTAAAAAGACAGTGTCAGAGTGAGTTATTGTGCTGGCTGAACTAAGTGGAACATATTCCTCCTCCTGTGTGTTGGCAATACCATTGCTATTGGAATTTTGAGCATGCTGTTCTAAAGAACAGCTACTCCTGGTGGCATGGCACATGTTAATGACTCTTTGTGCATTATAAAACTCCAATCTCGTGCAGGGCTGCAATAAAGAGCAAAGGGCCCTTGCAGTTTTTGCTGTCCACTGCTTTGTTTGCATTTTATTCTCTGATATTGTATCTTATCCCGTAAAAAATGCTGTCTTGCTTTCTGTGACACTCATCTCACCACCTCTGCCAGATGGTGCCAGCCAGCACCAGCCTAATGGTGCTCCAATAAAAGATTTACTGTTAATGGCAAGCAAGATGCTGCTACATGAGCTTACCTGACACTGCCTCAGCACTCTGCTCTCCCTCATTTTTGAGGGTCAGCATTAAAGAGAAAAAGAAATAAAAAGTGTCAGGAGAGGGTCATCCCCTTCTGGCTCCAGGAGAGGATGCACCACATACAGATCACAGCATTGCACTATGAAGTAAAGTAGCTGTTGCTGCCCTATATAACTAACCATAGGTAGTGGGGGTGGCTTGCTTTCACAGATACCAGGATAAATGGCTGTGAGACCTCTTCTTCTATACCCAGGCTATAAACCAACACTGACAGTACCCCTGAGGAAAGGCTGATCTACAATTTCATAAGGAATTTCATGGTTTTGACTGGGGTTTAGAGTGAGATTTCAGTGCTGTTTGAAACACAGATTTAAATCTCAGGCCAAAACACTAGAGCGAGTGCTCTGAGTCACCTCCTTTCCTAGTCACCACTAGTCAGCTAATGCCATTGGTAAATACAGAAACCAGAGCTCAAACATCAGACAAAACCAGGTTCCAGTTTTGCAGCAGGAAGGAGAAAACCTGGGGGAGGTTTGCCTACAGGGCAGAGCAGCATCCACACTAGAAGTTCCATAAAACACACTTGCTTTCACAAAGAGTGCAACACCTCTAGGGCCCAAGACAAGAGATGTGAGGTGCAGCTGCAGTGACTGTTCTGAACCACCTCAGTTGGACTTGTCACCCTAGTGACAAATTTATTCATTTTTCTATCTCCCCACAACACACTGTTGCCCATCTCTTTTCCAGTAATTTCAGTCAGGCCTCCTTCTCATGAACCACCATGAAAATATCTCATGGACCCTTCACTGTGGCCAAGAGAAGAGCTGCTCAGCCCTGAGAAACCCATCGTCTCTCCAGTAAAATACACTGTGTTCTACAGATCTGGACCTTCAGCAGGACATCGGTCCTGCAAGGGATTTTTATTCCCTCCATGAATATTTTGCTGAGCAGCTCAGGTTTCCCATAAAGAGGATACTGTCACCCTTCTGTACAGGTACTGCCGTGTCCCTCAGTGAAGCAGAAATAGATGTTAGAATAGTTTTGCACGTGTTTCAGCTGGTGAAAATGAAGGAAAATCCAGGGCAATGGAAACTTTGAAGGTTACAATGTTTTGTGTTACATTACATTACATTACCCTGCTGGTAAATTACAATAAAGATTACAATTTTTCCAGCTGCCCAGAGAGACTGTGGATAAACATTTGTTTTACTCCCTTAGGAGAGCTGATTCATAGTAACCATGATTCACATAAACAAACAGAAATGATTTAAAAAAACAAAAAGGTAAAAAAACCAGCAACAGGAAAGAAAACAAACCTTACGCTCAGCAGGTTATCACGTTGGCAAACAAAACGAGCCATGAGGGCTAGAAAGGGGCAATCTGCTGTGTGGTGGCACGCACCACACACTGAACAGCCACTGCAGGGACAGACAGGGCCAGCACCTGGGCTTGTCACAGCCTCACACCCTGGAGACACCACAGCTCCATGAAACAGGGTGGCTGCAGAGCCCTCTGCAGCAGCTAGCCACAGTCTTGGCACCCAGGACACATCTTCTCCACTCTGGAGCAGGAGGGAGGGCAGGAAGCTCCAGCGGAGCTCCCTGGACTTTGCTTCCTCATCAGAGGTGTCACAGGCTTGGCACCTGTTTGAGGGCTTGTGTCCTAAGGGTCCACTTCCAGGTAGATGTTTGCCCCTTCTGTCTACACTGCATGCAAAGCCTCACTCATGCCTGGCCATGGCACCTTCCATTGTCACCAATAAACCAACGAAAGCAGTCACTTGTAAAAATCAAAAGATGGAAATCACACAGTATGATTTTTTGGTTGGAAGGGACCTTAAAGACCACCCAGTTCCAACCCTCTGCCATGGACAGGGACACCTTCCCCTTGACCAGTTTGCTCAACCCACATCCCCTCAGAAGAGATTAGCCCAGATCCCACTTCTCCACTGGCCCTGGATAAAAAAAGAAATAAGGACATGCACCACAGCAGCCCAGGCATCTGCATGTCCACTCATCCACTGAGTCTGCAGGAACCTCTCCCACCTATGCCTCCTGCAATAGGATCCTGCCCCAAAGCTGCATTTTTACAACTACCAAATAGCTCTAACAAATAATCTTCAAAAAGTTTCAGTTGTCTCTTCCAGAACTGTGAAGGAATTCACCAACTCATTTTCATTTCAAGTTGGTTCTTTTATCTTAACCCACAGAGTCTACACAGACAGAAACAAACATATCAAAGCAATGGCTTCTGAAGCTTTGCCTCAACGTAGATGCTGCCTTAGAAGGGGAAAATCCTGCAGGCAGCATGCACTCCCATCCTGCTTTACCATCCTCCCTCCCAACAGCACACACAGAACAGAACCACCACTAACCCCATCTCCTGGTACATGGCAGCGTGGTGTTACACTCTCTGCCCTTGCAATTTATCTTTTTCCTTCCATCCTCCTACCTGTGTTTGCTGGATAGATTTGATTTTTCTGGTAGCTGATTTCTGACTACCTTCCTGATTTCTGACTAATGCCTTGGTGGTATCTTTATTATATTTTTGAGACATAAAAGGAGTCAGAGCCAGGTTCTGTATCAGGCAATTAGGGGGAAAAGAGCAGAGGTAGCACTATTAATTTCAACACACATATCCACAGATAAAACCCAGCACAGTAATACTATGTATTACAGTATCTAACTGTGCATATATAGCACTCATCTTTATTCTGCCATGTTCCCACTCACTCTTCTCCAACACCCATGCCAGGTCTGCTCTATAAATCAACTCTGTATGAAATAATAATTCGGTTTATAAAAATCAAACAAATACAAAGAAAAAACAGAACCACTGTGTTTCTTTGGCGTGCCCTCAAAGTTTAGGTATGAAAACTGCATTGCTTAGTCCTGAGTATTTCCATGGCCTTCAGCTCGACTTTCATGTGAGTGGGAGTATTTTATACAAGGAATATAAATGTTAGAACAGGCAATTATACAAGTGACCTTGCCTTGCCTCATTCGATAGTGAATTATTAGTCTTCTCAACTGCAGCTATATAAGACATCCTTATTGTCTTAATTAATGATCAAGGTACATCTTTGAAATCTTTACAGACACTATAGATTACATCAGTCTCTTCTCTAATTTACACATATTGACTGGCATATCAGTTTAAACCCTGCCACTCTTCACTGCAGCCAATTTCTAAACAGAACAACACTTTTTTTTTTTTTTTTTAACATAAAATGGAAAGATAATGAAGTGGAAGTAGGAGNTTTTCCTTTAACATAAAATGGGAAGATAATGAAGTGGAAGTAGGAGATAGAAAGACCTGGAGACAGCTAAACCAATTCAAATGCTAAACTGAGGTTTAGAAAGCAGCTGCCAATGACAAAGATACAGCACCCGAGGGTCTGTAGATACAGAGATACAGAGAGGGTCTGCTCTCATGGTGCAGAATTTCACCACAGGACTCAGCACCAAAAAAAAAAAATGGGGTAGGGAAACAAAACAAAACAAAACAAAAAACCCAAACAAAACAAACAAACAAAACACCCCAAGAAGCAACTGCCCATGGGAAAATGAAAAACAAATAAAAGTATCTGATAAAATGTGTTGAATGCGTGTCATGTACACATCCCTGAACATCATAGACAGTAACAGCATCCATTAGGCCAGTCCCTAATTAAATGCATAAGGAAAACATGCAGCCTCTGGAAAGCAGCAGGCACACACAGGAGCTGTCTCGGCCTGTCTCAGAGGAAAGGAAGAGGAATAGTGCCCAACGAAATCTGCAGCCCTTTTGTTATCCCTGCTGCTGAAGCCTTTGCTCCCTGTGATCACCCAGATGACAGGTGAGTTGATGCAGTGAGCCATCTTCCCAGACCCTCTGCTGCCTGCACCTATTGCCCAGGTGAATTCAGAGCACCACTCAAGCACAAAGTGCATCTGTCAAAGACAAGGCAGGGGATTTGCAGTGTTTTACTCCCTGCATCTGGATCCCTCCAGACTCAGACTGCACAGCACACTGTGCTTTCCAGCTGTGCTCTCTGTTCCCTCTCTCTTGTGACACAGCACTGCTGTTCAGTAGGACCCAGTGGGGCAGGGGACACTGGGGTGTGGCAGGAAGAATTGGTGTCCAACAGCCAAGAATAAGGAAAATAACAACAGAAGGGCCAAATCTGCATCCTCAGTTAATTATAGTATATATGGTGGCTACCATATTGAAACTCTCAAAAATTACAGGGCCAAAGAAATATCTTCACTACAAGACTACAGGGCAATCCACATTATCAAATCCAAAAATCCAGTCTAATGGAAGGAAGGAAGGAAGGAAGGAAGGAAGGAAGGAAGGAAGGAAGGAAGG
>VWYO01020451.1:196309-214070 GCA_013400275.1 Rhadina sibilatrix | reverse complement strand
CCCCCAGCCCCGGGGGAGCCCCTCACCTGTGTAGACGATCCCGTTGATCTCCACGGACATGCTGATGCTGTTGGTGCCGTTGCTGCTGGCGGCGGCGGCGTCCGGGCGGTTCTCTGCCGGGGAGAGCCGCGTTACGGAGCCCGCCGGGGCCGGGGGCTGGGCCGGGGCGGGCGGCCGGGGCCGGCACTGACCTGGCGAGCGCGTGCCCTGGCTGTTGATGCGGATGCTCATGGGCAGCTGGGCCGTCATGGCCAGGAGGTTCTGCTGCAGCGCCCGCTGCATCAGCCGCTGCTGCTCGTCCGTCACCAGCGCCAGCTTCTTCTCCGGGGGCTCCCCCGACTCCAGCTTCTCCCGCAGCTGCTCCAGGGCCGCGGCCTGGGCGGCTGCCGCCACCTGCACCGCGGCCGCCTGCGCCGCCACCACCGGGTGCCCGGCCAGCGAGACCGGGAGCCGGCTGGGCATGGAGATGGGGATGGGAGAGTCCTCCTCTGCCGGGGGAGCAGGCGTCAGGGATTGGGGGCACAGGGGTAGGTGAGTGCCACCACCCCAGGGTGTCCCCGGCCCTGGCACAACGGTTTGGTGGCCTGCTGTCCCTCCAAAGGTCAGAGATGGGTGATTGGAATCAGGGTCTCCAGGTTGAGTCCTGGAGCCCAAGGAGGGGAGAGGAGCATCACCCCCCTGCCCACTTCCCCCAGCTCTCCCCGTTATTCCCGGGGCCAGAAGGTGGCTTAGCTTGCAACCGGACCCCGCGGCACCCGGACCCCGCAGCAGCCGAACCCCGGAGCAGGCAGACCCCAGAACAAGCACTACCTTTCTTGATCTTCTTGCCCGGCGTGATGGCCCCGCCGTTGGTGGCAGACGCCAGCCCCAGCGCCGGCACCGGCAGCTTGGGTGAGGAGAGGAGGCCGTGGGTGCCGCCGGGCGAGTAGGCGAAGAGGGAGCCGCCGAAGCCCTGCCGCCGGCCCTCGCGCCGGTTGCTGTCGATGGCCGCCTGCAGCTCGTTGGGGTTGCTCAGCCCACGCTTCTCACACTCGTAGGGGTACAGGTACTTCATGTACCTGCGGCCGGACGGGACACGGGTGGGGATGGTGAGGGTGACGCGGCGGCTGGGCGCCCTTTCCCGTGTGCCCACCCCACTGCTCCCTCCCCACTGCTCCCACACGGGGCTGTGCCGAGCCCCCAGCCCCTGCACAGAGAGAGAGACCCCCGAGGATTCGCCCCTCTTCCCTCCCCTCCGAGCCCCCGCTCACTGGGTGCGCAGGGTGAAGGCCGCGCTCGTGATGGAGGTGGGCAGGCTCAGCCCCTTGGTGATCTCCCGCCACAGCTTCTTGTTGATGACCTCCACCAGACCCCCCTTCTCGGTCACCAGCGTGTACAGCATGTACAGGTCCAGCACCTGCTTGGCCATGATGGGGATCCGGTTCACGGGGGTCCCTGGGGAGCGGCGGGAGGAGAGAGCGGGTCTGGGGTGCTGCCTTCTTACCCGAAGCGGGGGCGCAGCTGCCGAGACCCCTGCGGTGCAGCGGAGGGGCTGGGGGGCTCCTGCTCCTCCCTTCCCCTTCCACCATCCCCTTCTTCCCCCCCGGGCCTTCCCGCTGAGATCAGCCCCGAACAAAGGAAACAGAAACTCGCAGTTTGCAGCCACAGCCCCGGCGTGGCCGAGCCGGTTCCTCGGGCTGAGCCGGCAACACGAGTTATTTATAACGGGGGCGGCACAATCCAGCTGTGAGGGTCTCCAACGAGCCGGGGGGCTCGTCCCTCCAGCACGTGGAGGGGGCTGGCAGCACCTGCTGCCTCATTGGGGTCCCTCCCCTCCCAGCCCTGTGGTGAGGGGGCTCTGGATGCAGGTGGGGTGATTGCAGGGGACACAGCCAGGGGACAGGACAGAGCCAGGGGAACCCTGGGGGGCCCAGCCAGCAGCCCCAGCCCCCCTGCGCAGACACACGTGCCTTCCCAGTGCTGTCTGACAAAGGGCCGGAGCCAGCCCTGTGTCAGCACTTCCAGCGCTGTTTTCCACGCAGGAACCAGACCCTCCAACAGGAGCACGCTTGGCTCTCAGCCCTTCCCACCCCTGGCCCCCCACCGTGGCCTCACCCCGGGCAGAGAGAGGGCACAGCGAGGGGCTTTGGCCCCTGCAATAACCCAGGGAATGGGCAGAGGGGGGGCACAGGCAGGGGTTTTGTGTGGGGAGGGGCTGCAGGTCTGGGTGGGATGGGTGAAGGAAGGGGGGCCAGGGTGGGCCGCAGGCACTGGATCCAGCCCAGCAGGTTTGACCCGACTGTGCTGAGGGGTTAAAGATTAACCAGCAGCTCAGCCAGAGCTGTGACCTCGGGGCACTAATGAGGGGCAAGGAAATGAGCCCTTGGCCCTGGGGGGGATGTGGGGGGCGCAAGGTGGGTGTGGGTGGGCACAGAGTGGCACAGGGGCACAGGGTGGGCGTGCAGCTGGGGGCTCACCTCGCTTCTGCATGAAGCTGAAGAGGTCGTCCAGGAACTCCTTCCTCCTGGGGTCACCATCCAGCTCGTACAGCTGCATAAGGAGAAGAGAGAGATGCTCAGAAACCCCCTTAACCCGTGTGTCCCCCCACCTGAGACCCCCAGCTTCCACTGCAGCAGCTGTATGGCTTAAAAGACACCAAATGGCTCGAGGGTCCCTGCAACAGTCCAGGCAGTTCCTGCAGCTTGGGTTGGCCTTTGCCTGTGCCCCACTGTGCCATTCCCTGCCCGCCCTGCTTGGAGCTCAGCTCCGGGGGCTGGGATCATGGCCGGAGTGGCTCCCAGGCTGCCAACACCGTGCTCAGCCCGGGCTCCTCCTGGGAATGCTGATCCCGGTTATTTTTAGCATCCACTGCCTGCTCAGCACAGCAACGCTTCAGCACGGTCCCTCCACACTCTGGGTGCCACAGAGAGCCAGGAGCCAGTGGTGGGAGCCAGTGCCCCACGTGGCTTGACATGAGTTTGCGTGTCACGGCCTTGCAGGGACGTGTCCTGCACCAGGGAAGGCAGAGCTGGGCCAGGCTCTGACATGCTGCACCTCAATCACCAGCTCTGCTTGGGGCATCTCCAGCCGGGACCCCCCACCCCGCCAACCCGGCACATTCCTGCCTGATTTATGGCGCAGGATGGGCCGGTCGGAGCGCCCGGCACGCCGGAGGCACACGCCACGCCACGCCACGCCGCCTCTCCTGCAGCCCAGCGCTGTCTCTGCCTGAAGGCTGCTGGATAATCCGCCCCCATCCCGGGAAGGGTGTTGGAGCAGGGGCTGTGGGGGCAGGCGTTGCCCAGACACCGAGAGGGGGTGGCTGCCACAGCTCCGCTTTTCTCAATGACGACTCTGAACAACTGCCAGTGGGGCCGGGAGGGGAGGGAACACCCCCCCAGAATAGGCCAGGCACGCCCTGCGGGGCTGCCACTGCCGGTCACTGGGTCACCGATGTGCCCACTCCCTCCGTGGCTATGCCCTGCGGCACCAGGACTGCGGGCAGGTGGATGGGTGGGCATCGTCCTGCCTGCAAGTGAGGGGCTCGAGCCCCCTCCTCCTGCAGCCCCGCAGGGAGGATCCGGATCTCGCAGGGCCGGACTCGCCCGCCGGCGCCGATCAAAGGGATCAATGGGGCCGCGTGATAAGCGGGGCCATAAACCCCCCCAGCTCCCCTGGGAAACTCGGCAGACTCAAACAGCCCCTTGCACGCCCCCAGGGCAAGGGCAGGAGCCACCAGCACCACTGGCAGAGACCCTCAAAACCCCTCTCCCACCCCAGCGCCCCAGCAAGGGCTCTGGTGTGGGAGTGGTGTGAGGGGAGCGAGCCATGGTGCAGCAGCACCGCTGTGATTTTTGGGGCTGAGCTCCACTGGGCTACTTGTGCCAGCTGAGGGGTGTTGGGCCGATGCCAATCCGGCCTCCCCCGTTTCCTTCAGCAGCTCCAAAAGCCACACACAGAGAAAGGGCTTCCCCGGCGCCCCATCCTCCTGCGCAGCCATCCTGGGGAAGCACCAAACACGCTGGTTCATCCACTGCCAAGACCCTCGGGATCATGATTCCCCCCGCCCCAGGCTCAGTCCCGAGGGGAATGGACGCGTTTAAGAGGATGAAGGAAAATTAACCGTCAGCTGAGGAGAGCGTGGCCGGCCAGGACAGGGGGATTAGTGGCCGCGGCGGGCGCTGCCCCGTGTGCCGGCCCCGGTGGTCCCATGCCAAGCTCAGCTGCCTGCTGCCACTCTCACCCCTGCCCAGCTGGGATGAAGTCAGGGGGGTCCCCAGGGGTGGTGGGCAGAGGGATCCCCGTTTCTCGCCCTTGCAGCCCAGCCGGCACACCCGCCACGGCTGCCGGGCAAAGGATGTTGCACAAGCTGCTGCTGATGGTTACCGGTGAGACTTTGACAGCTTCACTGCACTTGGCAGCTGCTCACTGACCACTGCAGTGCCAAGCAGAGAAACAGGCTCCCCTTGGGACCCCCCAAACCCTGGTTTTAACTCTGCCACCGCCAGCATAACCAACTGCCAGAGATGGGCACCTGCCCAAGGTGCTCATCCGGCAGCACTGCGGGGCGAGGACATGCCCAGCCACGGCCGGGACGTGCCCAGTGCGCACTGTGGTGTGTGACAGAGTGGCATTTGCCAAGCTGCCCCTGTCCTCCCTTACCACCCCTGCTCCCCTTCGCCCCCTCGCACAGGAGGACACTGAAGGGGACAGAGACGAGCGTCTCCCGGCAGCCCCTCGCAGGATTTCCTTGCATTGACGCCATCCGCAGCCAACGGCAAAGCAGCCGGCGCCCCGTGAGCCCCAACGGCAGCGCAGGACAGCTGGGACAGCGGGGCTCAGAATGCAAATTGAGGAACAGAAACGTTCTGGTTTCGGCAGCGTGCGAAACCCAGCGCGCAGCTGAGCTTGGTACAGGCTGGCGGCTGCCGCACTGAAATCAGCAGGTGCTGAGTCTTGTGCCTGCTTGGTGCTGATCCCTGCCCCGTGCTCGTGCCCTGCCTCCTGCTCTCAAGCCTGCTCAGCTCAAAGCCAGTTCCTCGCAGGGGCACTGCAGCGTTTCGGTGCAAAGGTACTGGCAGGCAGGAGCCACGGGGAAGGCTGCCCTGTGCCGCTGAGTCAATACATTTATGTTTCGTAATTAGGGAAGTGGAAACGACTTAATCCATAACGCAGCTGCCCCAGGAATATCCTCTTACCGTGGGGTCCCCACAGCGGGGTGCGGTGCCAGGGGACGTTGTGGCACAGCCATCCCAGCCTGGCTGGGGGTGGCGGGAGATGCCCCCCAACTCCCTGAGAGTCCCCTGGGCTGGGGGATCCCACTCCCATGCTCCCAGTGCTCCCAGTGCTGACCCACCCCAGGGTGAAGGCTGGATGCCAGCGGCACGGCTGGCTCCGGCCGCAGTGTCCAGCCCACCTGGCTGCAGCGCAGCCCCCTCGGGCCCAGCCCCCGGCCGGCTGAGGACACGGAGCCAGATGGCCGTTGCCAGCAGATCTATAATTAAGTGGAGGAGGAATTAGGCAGGAGGTGGGCGGGTGGCCCTGACCCCGGCCCAGCGCCCCGGCAGGATGCCGGCCCGGCGTTTGGTGTGGATGACCGGATTAATGTTTCAAACCAGATTACAGGAAAATCCCAACCCTATGGCTTTCAAAGGGCGGGCGGGAGGCGGCCCCTTGGCAATGCCAGGAATGCGGGAGAGCCCTCGGCACGGGCGCGGTGTGTGCCGGGGGTCCGACCTCCCCCCGAGCTGGGGCAAGGGGGGAAATTACAAGCAGGAGGGGAAGCGCCATTTCACAAGGCTCCGGGAATGCCGGGGGTCACGCTGGTGCCAGGCAAATCCCCGCTTCGGCAGGAGTCCCTTGTCTGCCCCATGAGGCGTCACGGAGGAATCCGTGTCCCTGCATCCCGCGTCCGAGTTAAAAACACCTCCCCTTCCCCCCGCTCGGTTCCGGGTTTTCAGGCCTCGGGGATTAATTTTCAAGTTTCTTTTCCATCGCCAGGAAGTGGCAACACTCTCGGTTTTCCTCCTTCTCTCCAAAACCGGTTTGGGACGTGCACACCGTGACGTGAGCCGGGACTGGGGACAGACCCAAGGGCCAGCGCAGCAGGGATGGGGGCTGGTGGCAGCCTCCACCTTCCAGGGGCTGAACTCCCCCAAATTCCTGTATTTAAGGAAAAAACACAACGCAGGCAGCGGCGGGGAGAGCCCCAGTCTGTCTCGGCAGGTAGCAGGATCAGCGGTGACACGCCGAGGGGCTGCTTCTCTCCTTTTCTTTCCTTCCTTCCTCTGGCAGCCCCCGGGGATGCCTCCCTTTTGTCCCGCGGACAGCCGAGGGGCCACGCTGGGCTGGGGAAGAGCCCGCGCACACTAACGAGTTCTTTAACGAAGAATAAACACATTTACGGCGCGTTTCCCGTCCCGCTCCCAGCCCATACACGGCCCCCAGCCTCCGGCACGCCGGGACCCGCAGTGGGGTCGGGGAGGGCACTTATTCAGAAAAAGAAAGTAATTTGTAAAAACCAGAGCCAAGGATTGGCGAGGGCCCCGGCGTTTCGGGGACGTGATTTCCAGTAAGGCGATTGCTGACTCAGAGCTGGGGGTGCCCGAGGCCGCAGCCCCTCTCCAGGCACGGCTCCCCCCGGCCTGGGGTGCAGCGTTTGCTGGGGCCAATCCCTCCCGGTGAAGGGCAAAGGGAGCGTCCAGCCCCGCAGCAGATTCCTATGCAGATAAAGCTCTCGGCTTAGGTACAGCTCACCCCTGGCTGTCCCCATCCCTAATCCCCTGCGAGCCCCCCAGGGCACAGCCCCCCGTGGGAAGAAGGGGCTGCTTGGGGGGCAGGGAGGTGTGCGCCCCCTCCCCGAAATCTCCCAACACCTTGCTGGAGGGGGATGTGCTGGCGGGAGCCTCGCCCACATGGCCGGGGCCGGCGGTGACTCCACTGACCGGCCCGGCAGGATTCCTGCCGCCGGAGCACGGCTGGGCTGGGGGGCCGCTTCCGCGGGGGCAGCTGGGGAGGGGGCCCGGGAGCTTCCCGTCGGCACCATTGTTCACACCAGTTCCCAGCATTGTCCCCTCCGCGGGGGGACACGGCCCCGGCCGCAGGTGCCTCTTTGCACCAGTGCCTCCTCCTCGGGCCCGGTGGGCGAAGGATCCATCGGTGCTCCCGTGGCTCAGTGACAAACCCAGTCCTGAACCCATCGGCCAGCGAGGCTGGGGGACCCTGAGACCCCCCGGTGCCCACCTCCCCCACCCAGGCTGGGAGAGGGAGTCATGCGGGTGACCCCGGGGGTACGCGGGCGCTGTCACGGCAGGGCGGTGTCCCGGCACGGCGGGTGTCCCCCGAGCCAGCGGCGGAGGGGACGCTGAATGGGCGAATTAGTCACCGTTTAACCTCCCTGACCCCCCCATTGTCCGTGCGCTGTCGGCCGCCCTCCCCAGCACGGCACGGGCTGCTGTGCCCAGCCAGCCGGCAGCTGCCGGGCTGACACCGACCGGCTCCCGGGACACACCGGTTCCCGGGACACACCGGCTCCCGGGATACACCGGCTCCCAGGACACAACAGCTCCCGGGATACACCGGCGGTGCCGCTGCTGTTTGCTCCCTTCCCGCAGAGGAGGAAGCGATTCCTGCTGCCCTGGCTGTTTGTTTCCAATGGCAGCTCGCTGCCGGGCGGCAGCGTGCCAGGCTCTGGCTGCGATCAAAACTGGTTCCGTGTCTCAGTGCAGACGTGGGGTGGCACGGGCTGGTGAGGGGTCACCCTGGGGAACTGGGGTGCCGGGGCTGCTCCCTCGGCGGGGCCAAGCCGCTGGCTGGATGGGAGCCAGCCCGGCAGCGGCAGCTCCCCCGGCCCTCGCCGTGTGCATGCTGGTGCATGCCCTTGACACATGCTTGCTATCACACCGGACCTTGTACAAATATTAATCCAGTGGAGTCAGGCGCTGTTGAGAAAGCTCGTTCAATGAAGGACACCAAGCTAGCTCCTGCCACCAGGCAGACCCAGGGAAGGCGGCTGAGAACGAGCTATGCAGCACTGAGCTGGGGAAATGTGGGCAAGAGCAGCTCACTCAAACTCTTGGGGCGCCTTGTGAGCCCCCAGCTTGGGCTGTTCTTCCTGTGTGACTCCCAAGCCTCCCAGGGTGAAGCCCCTGAGGGCTGGAGGGCCAAGACCCTCATTCAGGACTTGACCCGGGTGCAGTGGCAGCAGCCAGGCCTGGAAGCCAAGGCGGGGGTTTAAATTCCACCATATGTAAATGATCGTCTTAGAAGGGGATCGCGGTAAGCCCCGGCAGATGAGTCACCGGGGCTTCCACCGCCCGCTGGGATTTGGCTAATTGCAAATCTGTTCCTGAAATGCGAGGTCCTGCACCTCTGCCCTCCGTCGGCACCCAGGTGGGGGTCTCAGGGGTCCCGTGGGCAGGGCCAGGGTGCACGGAACGCCTGGGAACCCCACTGCGGAGCCACTGGAGGAGCTGGAAGGGGTCCAGCAGCCGCAGATGGGGTTGACAGGAGCCAGCTGTGGGCTGTCAGCCCCGGGAACCATCACTGCTGAGCTGCTCTAGTACCGCCGAAACCTCACGGTTTCCTGGCACTGAGAGGAGGGGGTGGTGGTGGGCACGGTGATGGCACCAGAGTGACAGACCCCATCCCACTGTGGCACCTGAGCAGGTGGCAGGGTGGGACAGCATGTCCCAGGTGCTGGAATCTCCAAAATCAGGAATAGGTGCCCAAGTTGGAGGCTCCACAGTGGATGTGAGCAGATGGGGAAACTGAGGCAGGAGGTGAAACTCTTTGTTGAAGGGGTTTAGGGCTGGTACCTGCCTGTCTGCTCCCACTGCCACCTGCACCAAGGTGAGGGCCCGAGCCAGCTGCTGCGGGGGGACAGGGAAGCCCTTCCCCAAAGGACTGCTGCCACGGAAGTGACACGGCCACACCTTCCCCGTGGGACACATGGGAGCAGGGGACTCTCCTCAGGGGTGAGCCCCGGCCTCCAGCAGCCCCAGCGCAGGGTGGATTATCCCGAGCTCCGGCCAGAGCGGGAACCCAGGCACAGGCAGATTAAGTGTCCGATGGGAAGGGTCAGGGAGCGGGTCAGGAGCTCGGCCAGGAGCTGCACCCTGAGCCCCCAGCCTGGCTGCCCCAGGGGCTCAGAGCAGGGGGCCCCCCTGGCCCCAAACCACCCCCGCCCTGGCCCCCGATTGCAGCACGTCCGGCTGGGCCCTGGGACCAGCTGCCATTTCTCCTGTGGTTTGGGCCAGAAATAGGGTGATGGAGCAACACTGCCCTTGCCTAACGCCGCGGTGGGGGCGGGGGGCTGTGCTGACAAAGGCCCCGCTCCCTGCGCCGCTCTTGTCTTTTTTTTTTTTTTTCCCTTTTAAATAAACCCTGTTAGTTCAGCTGTGCCGAGAGGGGAGGCGGCCGCCACCTCCGCAGCCCTTGAGTCAGCCCGGGGGGCTGGGGCGTGGAGGGAACAGGGCTCTGGGAGGGCCAGGGGTGCGGGGAAATGAGGCTCTGGGGGGGGGTCCAAAGCATGGGGGAAATGGGGCTTTGGGGGGACACAAGCAGGTGATGCCCAGGCTGTGGGGAGCCAGCCCAGCTCCCGAGACAAGGGGTGTCGAGGGCACGGTCCAGCTGGGTGAAGGCACTGGCTGGGCAGTGCCTGGAGCAGGAAGGATGTGTCCCTTGTCCCTCAGCCTCGTTAATCATCCTGGGTCTTGTTTGGAGAAATGGCTTCACGGGTGCCCAGATGCCGGGACCAGCACCTGTGAGCGCCCAGGCGTCTGGCTGGGCGAGGCACTCGGCGGCTAAGCCGCTCTCGCCGAGAAGTCCCTGACCTCTGGCCAGGGATCTGGTGGGATTACAGCCCCGGGAATGCTCCCTGAGCACTATGAGCCAATTACTGTGCTGGATCCCTGGCTGGGAGCACCCCTCGGCAGGCCGGGCAGCGGGGCAGGGTGAGAAGGGCGATGGCTGAGTGTGGGGTGAGGCGGGAGGACGCAGCCCTTTTCCCGAGAGGGATCCACTGGTGACTCCCCCACTGCCCCCTAAGTCCTGTCCTGCTCAGGTCCCCTCTTGCCTGCGTTATCTGCTGCTGGCCTGGCCAGGCACTGCAATCACCTCCCTGACACAGCAGCGCCCAACCGGGGGCCCCAGGGCACTCCCCTTTATCTGGGAGACAAACTGCCTCTGGGTGGGGGGCAGTGGCCCCTGGCCGTGTGATGACACTCGGGTCCCCCTTCCCCGTGCAGGGGCCCCCTCACCCTCCCCGGGGGCGGCTCATCCGCTCGGCTGGCTAATGCAATAAAGCTCTAATCAATATTTTAAAGAAAGTAAATGGACCCTCCCGCCCTCGTTAAGAGGCCACGGGGCCCCTGCTCAGGCCCCACGCCCCCAGCTGGCTTTGGGCTTTGAAAAGGAGAATAATCCACGGGAGAAAGGGGTTCAGAGGGGATCCCCCCACACCTTAACCAGCTCCTGGGGATTCGGAGGAGGGATGGGCTCTCTGCTCCTCCAGACCTTCCTGGAAAATCCCAGCTCCACCAGCCACGTGCACGGGGCTGGTCTGGGCGGAGGGAGGGGGGGTCCGGTTTCACCCACCCCCGCAGCCCTGCCGAGGTCGCCGAGTTGCTTTCGGTTTATTTTTCCCCCACCGCTGCACTTTGAAACGCCGTATCTCGGGGTGCGCTGCTCCGCCTCAGATAAGGGCTGAGGTTTCTGTGCCCGTGTGCCACCGGCACGGCTCAGATGTCCCCAACACGAGAAACCTCCTGCCCCACTAAAGCACCAGCACCCCCCGAAACACCCCCGGCTGCCACAGCCTCCCACTGGCACTTCTTAAATCCTTCCTGAAGCAGAAACGGGAGGGTTAAACATCAGCCACTGCAGGACACCCCAAAGGGAGCACCCAAAATGGAGAACCCCAGAGGGAGAGTGGTGGCTGCTGCAGCCAGATGAACACGGGGAGATGGATTCCTCAAGCTGCTGTGATGTGGGACCGGGTACCGGCGTGCAGGGTGCCCGTGCCAGAGGAAGCACCAGCAGCACAGGAAACTCCAAAAAAAGTAGAGGCCCTACAACTCCAGCTCCAGGGGCTCCCACTCTCAGTATCAGCAGGGAGCAGCAATAGCAATAATGAAACAGAAAGATCAGAGGAGGGATCTTGGGGGGCAGCAGCAGCAGAGCCCCCACAGTGCTGGGGTACAGGACTCAGAGCAGTTTTACCCCCAGCAGCCCCTTGCTGGCAGGAGCCTGCTGGATTTTTAGCCATTTCTCATGGGGAGCCTCTTCCCACCCAGAAAATGTCCCCTTTTCACCCTCACCCTGAGGAGCCACGGTGCCCTCAGCAACTGCTGCCCCCGAGTTCCCTGTTGTGCTGGGGACTCCTTTGTTCTGCTGCCCGCGCCGGCAGCGCCCGGGTCAGGCTGAGCTGACCTCTGCCTGTGCAGTAGCCGTCCCTGGGGACGGGGAGGTGCCACGTGCCGGCTCCCTAACCTCCCTCACCTCCATAACTCTTCCTCACGCCCTCCCCTTCCTCCTCCCTTGAACTGGGCCCCCTCCTCCTCCCTCCGGCCCCCCACGGCTCAGCCGAGCACCAGTTCACAGGAATCTGTCCCAGATGGGTCAATAAAACCTGGCAGTGGAGGATGGGGGCAGCCCCTGGCTGCCAGGGTTTGGGCGTGGAGACAGACACGGGGGCTTGGATGGCAGCACTGCCCAGTGAGGACAGTGTCCTCAAGCACAGAGACCCACGGGCCAAGGATGTCAGCAGCACCAGCACAACCAGGGCTGAATCCGAACTGGATCTGAACTCCCAGCAGGGAGAGCTGGACAGCTGGGGAAGCATCAGGGCTGGTGGGAGAGCAGGGGTGCTGCCAATGCTGAGGAGCTCCTTGGCAAAAACAAAAAGGAACCCCTAAAGAGCACGTCCCTCACAGAGCAGGCAGGCAGAACACTGGCACAGCCAGGCACAGCACCACGTCCCTGCTGGATCACCCGTGCGGCGACCCTGCTGTGGTCAGGCATCCCGGAGCTGCCGGGGTTCCCCCCTAAGGCGCCTCCGCCCCAGCGAGGATCGGGGATGGGGTACGGCATCCCCTGCCCCGCGCTGCCCTCGCTGTTTACATTCCTGCTGCTCCTTCCCAGGCCGCGCCAGCTGGGCTGGGATGGAGCCCGGCGGCACGCGCTGGAGGCCAGCCAGGAGGAGCTCCCGGCCAGCACCGGCTGCGCCAGCAACCCCCTGGCCCCGGTCCAGCGGCCGCGATCCAAGCGCGGTCGCACGGGCTGACGTGCCGGGGAAAGCCTCTCCGGGCCCGGCGCGTCGCCTCCGCTCCTCCGCCCACGGAGGCTTTTCAACCCCCTCCGGCTGCTTCCAGGATTCACCACCGAGACGGGCTCTTCCCAGTGAGCCTGGGAAGCCACACGGAGGGAGAGGGGGTGCTCAGGGAGAGGGGGGGGCGCAGCTTGGGGGGCAGAGGAAGCGCTGGGAACGGGGCTGATGTTGCCAAGTGCTGTGGCTGTGATAGGGGACCTGGCAGAGGCTACGGCCTGGACCACGACACTGACACGCTGACAAACAGGAAGATCAGAGCTGCGGTCTTGAAAAGCCTTTTCACAGCTATGAGTTCACGGCCCTGGCCCTGGCCCCTCGCTCCCCGGCGGCAGGAAGCACAAGAGAGAGAAACCACAAGAGAAGGTGGTGTGGGTGCAGCGGCACGAGGGATGCGCGGGGCAGGAGCATCCCTCCATCCCTAGAGCTGGACAGGAGCATCCCTCCATCACCACAATCAGGCAGTGCCAGGAGGATGGCCACGTGCTCTGTGCTTGCTGGTGCTCCCTCTGCCAACCCTGTTCTGGGCCTGCCCACATCCAGATGTGCTGGCACACCCCGACAGCTCCTTCCCCCATTTCGGAAGGGATGCGACAGCCTCCTGAAGGTGAAGGGGCAGAGGTGGTCGCATCCCTCCTGAAAGGCCACCACGCCCTGGCCGCTCCATCTGGGTCCCATCTGCTGCTGCTGGTCCTGCCCCTTCCCCCAGCCCCAAACTCCGCAGTATTTAAACACACATCAAAGGTGCCGGGCGGCCCCCGGGGAGCCCCGGCTGCAGCACGTTTTCTTCCATCAGCAAGAGCAGACTGCAGCCAGCTCTGGCGCCGGGAGAGTGGGAACACGCTGGCCTTGTTGCCTGGGGAAGGCAATGAAGAGGGCAGCCAGGTGCTTTCTCTCTGCTTTCACTCTTTCATGGCATTTTGGTAGCGGCAGGCAGGCAGCTCTGCCCCCCCACCAAGCATTCATGGGGCCGGAGTTGTCCTGCCAGGCATCACCTCTGTAGTGACGGTGATGGGAGACAGACAGGTAGCCATGGAAAATGGCTTGAGGAGAGTGGAGAAGAGGAAAACCAAGAGAGCCGTCAGATTTGCAAGTTTGGGGCGACTTTTTCGTAATTTTCAGCAAGAATCCTCCCAGATCCCTGCAGCAAACCTAATCGTGCTGTCTGCCTGTGCCAGAACAACCAGGACACAGGATCCACTCAGAGTCACCCAATCAGGGAGGGGACGAGACTGAGCCCAGCACTAAATCCCCGGAGAAATCCCACGCATTCCTAACGACAACAGCAGCTGGATCCGAGGAGAGCGCTGCTGGAGGCGGCACTGCCGGAGGCATCACCCCACGCTCGCGAGGACACACGGGTGCGCAGGAGCAGGGAGAGGGAAGGCACGGCAGGGACACGCGTGTCTCGGCGGGCACATACCTGCTTGAACTGCTCCTCGTAGGTCCAGTCGCCGTGGTCAGGTGCTGGTGGCGGGGGCTGCGTGTGGCCCAGGCTGGGGGGCAGCCGCTCCTGCCCCCCTGGCAGCCGTGGTGGCTCCCCCCGGTAGTGCTGGGGTACTGGGGGCTTGCGGAGTAGCAGGGATCCCGCACCTGCCCGCACTGCCTCTGCCGAGCTGAGCCCTTCCTCTCCCATGTCTTCTTCCTCATAGTCCTCCTCTTCCTCCTCCTCTTCTTCTTCCTCTTCCTCCTCACCCAGGTCCTCTTCAAAGTCATCTTCATCCCATTTGCCCTTTCTGGAATGGGGGGGAGAGGAGAGGTTTGGTCCCACACTGGTTCCCAAGGCCCAGCCCTCTCTACTGCCCGTCCCACGGCCCTCCCCAGCTGCGGGGCTGGGACCACCCACCCAGCACACAGCGGAGCCCCGGTACAGCCCATTGGTGGGGGCAGCCCTGTGGGGCACAGCCAGCCCCCAGTATCCCAGGAGCACCTCGGCTGCAGAGCTCTGCCAGATGGCTCCTGGCCTAGCTCTGCCCTGAGAGGATGCACGCTGGAGGCAGCCAAGGGTCCTGCATAATTTAACGCCAGCCTGGGGTCCTCTGTCACAGCCCCACGTGGCTGCTGAGCAGAGATGTGATGTGCCAACCCAGCACGAGGAATCACAGCCACAGAGCTGAGCTGCTGCTCTCAGCACCTCCTGATCTGAAATATCCCAATAGCTCTAATCCACAACCTGCCCCAAGCCATGGGATCCCTGCAGCCTCCCCAGCGTGCTGTGCCCAAACCCGTCATTGCTGTGCGACTTCCCTGCCCCTTCCACAAACCCATGAGAGCCGCCCAAGTACACTCACAGGTCCTCCTCCTCCTCCTCGGAGCCCATCTCCTGCTGGTACCCGCCGCGATCTTCCTCCTCCTCGCCGCGCTCCTCCTCTTCCTCCTCCTCGGAGGCCTGGCTCTCGTCCGACAGCCCCGGGCTGGGCGAGTGGCTGAGGCCGGCGGCGGCCGCCCGCATGGCAGCCAGGGCTGCCATCTGTGCCCGCTGGATGTGCGCGCTCTCAGGCTCCGCTCCCTCCTCCGAGGGCGCCGGGGCTGCATCCTGCCCACGGCCCCGGGCTGGGGTGCTGGCAGGGGGCAGCCCTGGGGGCTGCGAGGGCTGCGCCGGGGGGGATGTGGAGCGCAGCGGCTGCTGCTGCTGCTGCTGCTGCTGCTCCTGCTGCCGCGCTTCCAGCGCCTGCTGCAGCCGCGCGCGCTGCTGCCGCTGCAGGTTCTCCATCACCGCCTGCAGCTTCATGGCTCTGCCGGCAGGTGGGGGGTCCCCGGGGGGCCGGGGGGCGATGCACCCAGGGGGCAGTGCCCGGGGGGCAGCGCCCGGCAGGCTGCCGCGCTCCAGCGGGGCTGGGGGCCAAAGCTGGGCAGCGCCGGGGGGGGCAGCCCTGGAGGGGGCTGCCGAGGGGCGAGGGCAGTGCCGTCGGGGGGTCAGGGCAGGAACTGACACCGGGTCAGGAAAGAAGGACGTGCCCCTTGACCCCTTCTCAGGCTTGGCCCGATGTCTGCTTGGCTCGAGGGCTACGGCGTGTCGCAGGCTCGGTGCTGCCCGTTGGGATTAGGGTGCTGCTGCTGTTGTCGGGGGCAGTGTCCCAAAACGCCTCCTCAGGCTCAGCAGGCAGCAGCTGCAGCACGGCGCATCACCCCTTCCCTTGCAGACCTGGCACTTTCTGGGGGCGGCAGCCTCAGGGTGCCCTGCTCACGGCCGGTGTCCCTAATCCTCAGCCGGGTCGGTGTCCAGCAGGTGTCGGTGCAAACCTGTGAGAGAAGTAGAGCAGAGGGTCAGTGGAGCTGTGGGCAAGAGCTGGCGAGCAGGAAGGAGTTAAAGACAGCGCAAGAGCCTCATTAATCTCGAGCTAATGAGATAGGGCGGCAGGGCCTGCTGCTGGAGGGGGAAGGGGCCTGCCAGACCCGATAGCCCTGCCCGGCCCTGCAGGCAGTGGATACCGGCGGACCCGCACCCGCAGATAACAGCAGGCCCCGGGGAGAGTCGTCCACCGGGCCCCCCACAGGGGACAGGGCACATCCCCACCAGGGACACACGGCATGGGGAGCACTGGGCTCATCGTGATGGCACTGGGGCGTGGGCAGCACTGGGGTCTGCACTGCACAGTGGAGGGGCCCCAAAGCACCCCAGGGCAGATCCCAGGGGATGGACAGACAGAGCCTTGCAACCCCGGCAAACAGGCTCTGCCAACTGCCCCAAGAGCCCCCTTGCTCCCCTTCCCTGAGGGCTGGGGGCCCTCTGAGGCAATGTGAGGCTGCAAGCAGCTTGTCTCTGCTTTGTGCCACTTGAAAACACTGAGGGGATCAGCACCTTACAGCTGGGCCCTGTGGAACCCTCACACTCCAGCACCCTGGTCTGGACCCCTTCCAGCACTGAGCTCCCAAGCCCCGGTGTGGCCAGCAGCTCCCAGTTGTGACCTCGCCTGCACTGAGGGCAGGGAGGGAGCTCACCGCAGCGCCGCGGTGGTGCCGTGCACGGGCAAACCCCGTTCCAGCTGCCCGGGGGCCCGAGCGGCGCACACACGCCGGGACCCTCACGGGGACTGACCACGGGGCCGGACCCAGGGGCTGCGGGGCCAGGACAGCCGGAGGCACGCAGGGGCCGGCAGCTACGCCACGATCCCGCGCATTCTGGAAAGAGGAACCTGCTGCCAGTGTGGGCCGGGGCCGCGGACGATCGGGCGGGAGCCGCTTCCCCCACGCCTCGCCGCGCCTGCATCCGCTCCCGGCCCGGCCGGGCTCGGCTCACGCTACGGACGGACACGTCGCCGCCTCAGTAGCCACCGCCTCCACCGGGAGCCAGCAGAGGCGCGGCACAAACGGGCCAGCACTGCCCGTGCCTCAGTTTCCTCTCCTCTACCCTGATCATCGCCGTCTCGCCCCCGCGGAGCAGAGGTCGCGGCAGGGACTCTCCCCGCTCCGCAGCAGCCGCTCACCAGCCGGGGCCGCGCTCCTGCCCTGCACCGGCACCCGATCCCCGTCCCCTGCGCCATCCACGAGCGAACCGGACCGAGACCGGCCAGGGCACGTGCTCCTCGCCGCCGCCGTGGCTCTGCCTGGACGCGACTCCCTCAGTGACCCGGTGCCAGCACCAGGTGTGGAGCTGCCTCCTCCAGCACCGCGGGCCGTGGCCGCGCTGGAGCCACGCTGCCGCTTCTCCACAGGGAAGCCGGAGCGGTGAGGCCACCGCCAGGGCCCCGTGGCACCCTGGCCCGGCGGCCACGGTGACCTTGAGCCGTGCCCCTTTGTCCCTCCGGCCGCTCGGGGCCACGGGGCCCGGTGCGTTCCCCGCCGCGGGGCGGTGACGGGGGTCCCGCCAGGGATTCGGGGCGGCGTCACCCGCGTCCCCGGGGCAGGTGCTCGGGAGCGACAGCGGCTAAAAATAGGCAGCGGGGGTGTGACGGACGGGCCTTTGTGCCACCGACACCGGGGTTGGGCTGGCCGCGGCCGGACACCCCCAAGCGGGCTCTCGGCACTGCCGGGAAGGGCGCCGGGGTTGTCGTGAAGGCTGAGTGAGGAAGAAGAGGAGAGGGACAGGGAGGCAGGGCCCGGTGGGTGCCGTCCCCGGGGACGGACGGGGCTGGGGACGCCGCGGGAGGGACCCCCAGGCGGACAGGAGTCCCGTCCCCGAAACCGAGCCCGGCCCCGCTCCCGGCGGCACGTGGCTCCGGCGGACCTCAGAAGGACCGGGCACGGAGGCGGCGGGGCCCGAAAGGGCGCTGGTCCCGCGAACGGGGGGAAACGGCTGCCCCCGACACGGAGAGGCGAGCCTGGGTCGGCCCGGCCTGGCCCCTCCGCCGCCCGGACCCCGGGAGACCGCGGATCTAGGGGGGGCACAGGGCGAGGCCACGGGGTTTGGCCGGCCCGGACAGCAGCGCCCGGGGAGAACGGAGAACCAAGGCCGGGAACGGCCGCGGGGGAGGAACCCCAGCCCCGCGTGGGGGAGGCGGTCGGTAACCGGCCGCG
>VWYO01020451.1:176295-188145 GCA_013400275.1 Rhadina sibilatrix | reverse complement strand
CGCGGGGCCGTCCCGCCCGCCGTTGGGTGGGTACCCGCGGACCGCTCCCCCCGGGACCGCCGGGGTCTCTCCCGGTGCTGGGCTGTCCCCACCCGTATCCCGGGGGCTGTGCCCTCCCCGTGGCCCCTGGGGCTGGCGTCCCTGCGGGCCGTGCGTTCCGTTCCCGGTGTGACCGGCCGTGTGCCGCTCCCAGGCAGGGCCGGGGCTGTCCGGTGTCCCTCCGGGGCCGGGCCGGCGGGATGGACCTGGCCTACGTCTGCGAGTGGGAGAAGAAGCCCAAGAGCAACCACTGCCCCTCCATCCCCCTGGTGTGCGCCTGGTCCTGCCGCAACCTCATCGCCTTCACCACCGACCTCCGCAATGAGGAGGAGAAAGGTACCGGCTGCCCCTGGGGGAATCTCTCCTGGGAGCTCCCGGTGCTCTTGGGGAAGTGCGGGATCCGCGGGGCCGGAGCCTCCGCCCTGCCCCTGACAGCTCCTGGCTGCTGCTCCTCCTTTTCCTTCCATCCCTTAGCCTCTGGCAGTCTAACACGCTTTTGTTCCCGGGGAGTGGGTTTGGTTCCCCTAAACCAGAACCGACTTCCCTAAACCAGGCTCACGTCGGTGTCTGGCCCCTCACTGAGATCCCAGCACGGTAGCTACACACCCCAAATGATTTTTATAAAATACTTCATGTTTTCTCTGCGTCAGCTGAGGCTCTGAGGCTCAGTAACAGTGACAAAGGACAGAGAGTCACTTCTCTGTTCACGCAGATCTCACCCACATGGTCCATATCATTGACACCGAGCACCCCTGGGATGTCTACTCTGTGAACTCGGGCCACACTGAAGTCATCACCTGCTTGGAGTGGGATCAGTCAGGTGGGCTGGGATCCCTCCTTGTTGTCTCCATGTCCCACCCATGCTGTGCATGCCCCAAAGCCATGGGATGTGCTTCCCTGTGGGGCATTGGCTGTTCCCCCTGTTCTCATGCAGTGTCACTGTCACAGGCTCCAGGCTGCTCTCGGCAGATGCTGATGGCCACATCAAGTGCTGGAGCATGACAGATCACCTGGCCAACAGCTGGGAGAACACGGTGGGCAGCGTGGTGGAGGGGGACCCGGTGGTGGCCCTGTCCTGGCTGCACAACGGCGTCAAGCTGGCACTGCACGTGGAGAAGGTTTGTCTTGGCTTCCTGAGGGATCTGGGCTGGAGCTCTGGCTCAGATCTTGGCAGAGAACTCAGGATCCTGCCTGTGTTCCATGCTCTGGGCTCTCTTGTGGCCTTGGGGGGTTTTTCCAGTCAAAGAGAAGTCAGATTCCTGGTTTCTGCTGAATTCCGAGGGGGGGTTGGAGCCTTGTTTCTCTTGGTGCTTCAAATGTGTCTCCCTTAGTCTGGTACCTCATGTCTAGGCAGGAACATGGGGATAGAGCAGTTCTTTCCTTACCAGTGATAATTCAGAGGAAATGCATTCGGGGTGCCAAGGTTTGATCCGGGGATTTAGGCACGGAGATGAGCTCCTTGCTTGGAAGCGTGTGATTATGCAGACCTCTGAAAGCCCAAAGCTGCCAAGCACAACTTCCCTGCTTGCTTTTTTTGAACTCCTGGGATGTCCCAGAGAAATCCTGCCCCTCTCCCACGAGGAGAGCTCCGCGGGCACTCATTTGGGGCGCAGACACCCGACTTCCCCTGCCCTCTGTTCCAGTCTGGAGCCTCGAACTTCGGCGAGAAGTTTTCCCGGGTGAAGTTCTCTCCGTCGCTGACGCTGTTCGGCGGGAAGCCCATGGAGGGCTGGATCGCCGTCACCATCAGCGGCCTGGTCACCGTGTCCCTCCTCAAGCCCAACGGGCAGGTGCTGACGGCCACCGAGAGCCTGTGCCGCCTCCGCTGCCGCGTGGCCTTGGCCGACGTCGCCTTCACGGGCGGGGGCAACATCGTGGTGGCCACGTCCGACGGCAGCAGCACGTCCCCCGTGCAGTTCTACAAGGTCTGCGTCAGCGTGGTGAACGAGAAGTGCAAGATCGACACCGAGATCCTGCCCTCGCTCTTCATGCGCTGCACCACCGACCCCGCGCGCAAGGACAAGTACCCGGCCATCACCCACCTCAAGTTCCTGGCTCGGGACATGTCAGAGCAGGTGGGCAGCTGCTCTGTCCTCCACCTGGCCTTCCTCAGAGGGTCTGGGGATGACCGGCATGTCCTCCAATGCCCTTGGTATTCCCAGTTGCCCTTCTGGGAAGTGCTGCTGGTGCAGCTGGAATTAGGGACCTCACCGTCACCTCCCACTGGTTTGATGCTCTGCTTTTTGCTGGTGGAGCATGACCTGAGTGGAGGCAGGACCCTGGAAGTGGAGGGTGGGATTGACCAGGGCGGTGTCCTCCCTGTTGTGACGCTTGTGGTGGGGGGCTCTGTTCCACAGGTGCTGCTTTGTGCTTCCAACCAAAACAACAGCATTGTGGAGTGCTGGTCCCTTAGGAAGGAGGGCCTGCCTGTCAACAACATCTTCCAGCAAATCTCTCCTGTGGGTAAGTATCTGCACTGGGGACTCTCAAGAAGAGGAGCTTGGTCTGAGGGGAAAAAGCAGCACAGTTTCTCACATCCATTATCCCATATATGGGCTTATTCAGAATCTCGTGTTTATTTTCAGGTGTTCTCAGTCCATTCTGTCTGTTTGCATCGTAGGCAGCAGCTTGCTGTTTCCAGGAAAGGGTTTGGTTGTTGCATTCACTTCATAAAAGACATTTTCTGTGTTGTGCTGCACAGCCGCCCTTCCTGCCGCCAGTGGAGCAAAGGCTCCCAAAGGACCAGGATCAGGCAGCAGAGCTGGATTAATCCCGTGCCCCGGCTGCCTGGGCTCCACCTGATCTCAGATAGAACAGAATTAATAAGGGCAGTTTGTTTGGTGAAATATAAAGGATTATTGTGTATAAGGATCTTAATCACCCTCAGCAGAGCTTCCCATCAAGAGAGATTTAGCAAAACATGGTGTTTGTCTAATTCAGGAAAAAAATAGGAAAATATGAGGGAAACATACTGGAAATACTTGGGAAACGCACCAGTGCCTGATCTGTGATCCTGCTTGGTTGGGGAGTGCAGGCAGAAAGGAGGGGTGGATTTTGATCTCTCTGGACAAAATTCTCACTCATTTGCTGTTTTTCCCGAGTGGGAGACAAGCAGCCCATGATCCTGAAGTGGCGGATCCTGTCTGCCACCAACGACCTGGACCGGGTGTCGGCCGTGGCGCTGCCAAAGCTGCCAATCTCCCTGACCAACACTGATCTGAAGGTGGCAAACGACACCAAGTTCTTCCCTGGACTGGGTAAGGGGTTCCTGTTGTCTTTGTCCTAAACATGTGGCTTTTGCCCAAAATTTCACCACCTGAGCCATAGGTGAGGTAAAGCGCATGGAAAGCTGAAGGAAAACGTTCAAATGGTTTCTCTTGCCAGCCATCCCATTGTGTTTCCCGTTGTGGGAGGAGGCTGTGAAATGCTGCTGGTATGGCTGTGAGCCCCCAGCCCTTTGGCTTCTCCACGGGCTTCAGTGGTGGCCACTGCTTTGGGCAAGGGCTCTGCCACGCATTGCTCAGCCCTGCTTTGTCTCTCCTGTCCCCAGGCCTGGCCTTGGCTTTCCACGACGGCAGCGTGCACATCGTGCACCGGCTGTCCCTGCAGATGATGGCCGTGTTCTACGGCTCCTCCTCGCAGCGCCCCGTGGACGAGCCGGCCCTCAAGCGCCCACGCACGGCCGGGCCCCTGGTGCACTTCAAGGCCATGCAGCTCTCCTGGACATCGCTGGCCCTGGCCGGCGTGGATAGTCACGGGAAGGTTGGTTCTGGCATGTGGTGGGGTTATTTGGTTATTTCTCACCCAGACTCTCTGAGGGTTGCTCAGAAAACGTTGGGGAATTCCAGCTGTGAGGTGTGTATTGAGAAGGGATGTACCCCGTCAGTGCAGAAACTGTCGTTAGTTCAGGACTGAGCTTCATTGGGCCCCGCGTTGTGCTGTGGCTTTGTGGGATGAGTTCAAGCCCACTCCTGAAGCCAGTTTCACTTTGGTTCTTCTCTTCAAGCTGAGCATGCTCCGCATCTCCCCCTCCATGGGCCACGTGCTGGACATGAACATGTCCCTGCGGCACTTGCTGTTCCTGCTGGAGTATTGCATGGTGACCGGCTACGACTGGTGGGACATCCTGCTCCACGTCCAGCCCAGCATGGTGCAGAACCTGGTGGAGAAGCTGCATGAGGAGTACATGCGTCAGAACGCGGCCCTGCAGCAGGTGGGAGCTCTGGGCTCACTCCCAGGGTGGGCATGGGGGAGTCTTGGCACTGTTAAAGACCACAGCAACACCGACTCCGACTCAGAGGGCTGACAATGACTCTGTTCATTTCCGGGAATTTCTTCCCTTTTATATTATTCTACAGAGAACAACTCAATTGGTGGAAGAAAGACAAACTTCTTCCATCACATTGGTCAGGGCAGAGGGACATCAAGAAGAAGCCCCTCCTAGGGAAAGGAATGCAAACAAAGGGTACAGTTAGGAAAACGTGTCTCTTGTTGGCAGAAAACTCTCTGGGAAAAAAGTTTCAGAAAACCAAAATATCTCAGGCACGATACCAGGGCTACATGGTCTCAGGGATTTGGAGTGGGGAGCCAGTGTCCGTCCTCAGGACACGGGTGGCTCTGCCTGGCTGTGCTCTCTGAGTGCCTGGCTCAGGCAGTGATAGAGCTGGTTTCAGATTCCATGTCAGCAGCATGGCATGAAACCTTCACTTTCACTGATACCAGCAGGGTCTCTACCTGTTGGAAGCTGGGGTTAGATGGTGGAGTCTATTTTTGGCAGATTCTGGGAACAGCAGCACGTGCCCAGCAGAGCCCTCACGTGCACAGCGCTCACTGTTCCTGTCACTCCTGCGGCAGAAAGGGAGAACAGAGAATAAAGCAGCAGCAGCAGCTTTAATGAGCTTATGCTAATTCCTGCCTCTCCTTGTGCTTCCTGCCGTGCTTCCCCGTGGCTCAGGTGCTCTCCACGCGCATCGTTGCCATGAAGGCGTCGCTGTGCAAGCTCTCCTCCAGCACCATCGCCCGGGTGTGTGACTACCACGCCAAGCTCTTCCTCATCGCCATCAGCTGCACCCTGAAGTCGCTGCTGCGTCCGCACTTCCTCAACACCCCTGACAAGAGCCCCGGGGACCGGCTCACCGAGATCTGCTCCAAGATCACCGATGTAGGTACTGACTGCTCACAGCGTCCCAGCGTTTGGGACTGCACTGTTCCCTGCCACAGTCTCATAGTAACTCCTGGATTTGAGGGGGAGGACAAGGGTGATCTCCACAGGGAGGGTGTGAGGTTTGGAGCCATCTCCCTGAGCCAGGCAAAGTCTTGCTTCTCTTCCAGACATTGACAAGGTGATGATTAACCTGAAGACGGAAGAGTTTGTCCTGGAGATGACGACATTGCAGTCCTTGCAGCAGCTCATCCAGTGGGTGGGGGATTTTGTGCTCTACCTGCTGGCCAGCCTTCCCAACCAGGTGAGGCCTGGAGTGCTGGGAACATGCCAAGAGGACACAAACACCCGTGGGCAGAGCTGGGGAGCTTTATCCAGGGAAAGCAGGGCCACATACCCGTGTCAGCACAGGCACTGGGGAGGAGTAAGGAGCAGCAGAATTAGAGAATGGCCCTTCCCATGCCCCTCTGGGTCTAGTGACCAGCACAGTACCTGGGGGATTTGGGGACACTCCTCTTGCAGCTCTGCAGAGATGTCACCTTCAGGTGACCCATCAGCGGGTTCCAGAGGGCGTGTGCTGCTGGAAGCAGGAGCTGTCTGGATGCAGTGTGGTGGCTGGGGGCTGGTGTGACCCCACCCAGGCTGGTGTGACCCCCGCCCGGGCTGGTGTGACCCCCACCCACGCCTCTGTCCCCCCGCAGGGCTCCCCGGTGCGGCCTGGCCACAGCTTCCTGCGCGACGGCGCGTCCCTGGGCATGTTCCGGGAGCTCATGGTGGTGATCCGCATCTGGGGGCTGCTGAAGCCCAGCTGCCTCCCCGTGTACACAGCAACCTCAGACACCCAGGACAGCATGTCCCTGCTCTTCCGGCTCCTGACCAAGCTCTGGCTGTGCTGTGAGTGTGGCCGGTTCCCTGAACCGTAATTCTTGCAGCAGTGGGGTGGGACAAGACTCCCAGGGGGTCTGGCATGTTGAGAAAGGGCAAGTGCTGCTGCCAAGGTTATTGTTCTCCAGGCTGAGCTGGCAGTGGAGGAGGGAGGCTGCACGCAGCTCTCTGGAGCTCTGAGGGAGAAATGTAAAGGTTACAGGGTTCTTTCCTTCATTTCCCATGCAGGTCGTGAGGAAAATCACATCACGGAGCCCGATGATGCCCTGATCGATGAGTGCTGCCTCCTGCCCAGCCAGCTGCTCATTCCCAACATTGACTGGCTGCCCATCAACGATGGCATCATCAGCAAGCTGCAGAACAAGCAGCTGGTCCGGCTGCAGTTTGGGAAGGCTCCCGGGCTCGTTGGCCACACTGTCTCTTCCCAGTTCGATGCCTTTGTCAGGTACAAACCCCTGGAACAAGTCAGGGCCGTGGGGAGGAGTCCTGGCAGCTCTGAGGTTTGGCTTGTCTCCTTGCTGCTGTGACCCAAGAGCAGTTTGTCCTCTCTGCTCGAATCCATTTCTCAACTTGTGATGGGCTGGGAATTTTAAGTACTGAAAAGTGATGGCAAATGGGGGGGGAAGCCCCCATTAATTTATATGATTAATTGTGTCGTTGTGACAATGAGTCCTGTGGCACTGGGTGGGTAAGTGGGCCATGGCATGAAACCGTGTTGGCCAGTGAGATGCAGCTCCCTGTCCTGGGAGCAGCTCATGGAAAGTGACACTCTAGGAAGGTCCTGTTCTCCCTCCCCAGGGCCCCTGGACAGCCCAAAATTGACCACTTGAGGCGGCTGCACCTGGGTGCCTACCCAACAGAGGAATGCAAGTCCTGTACCAGGTAAGTGACACTTGCAGTGGAGCTTGGGCAGGACTTGGACTGTCCTGTGTCCTTCAGGAGCTCTCTGAGGCCAGCTGGGGCTGTGCTTAAGGTGTCCCCAACCTGGGATGCCATGCAGCTCGTCAGAGAGTGGCCCTTGGGTTAAAAATCAAACAGATCAGATAAAGCTCTTAAAGTTGTCTGGCCTGGAGGAGACCCTGCAGCAACTCCTTTGTGTGAAGTCCAGTTCTGTGGGTCTGGTCATTAAAGCACCTGTGTGGTCATAGCAGGGCTGGAGGGAGGAATCACCCCACTGCTCCTGCTCTCATTTTGGGGTCATCTTTCCACCAGGCTTGCATTTCATGCTGCTCTACTCATCCACCCTCATGGGAGAGCCTGGATTTCAGGATAATGGCTCAGGGAACAAACATCCATCTAAGTCATGTGATAGAATTAGCTTTAATTACTGGTTTTAATAGAAAGCCTCTGTAGCAGCTCATTTTTGTGAGATGACTGTCAGTTGTTTCATGTATAAACAGCAGCTGGGGCTGTTCCTTGCCAGGCTCCAGCTCCAGCAGAGCCCTCAGTGGGATTGTTGCTCGCTGGATTCAGCTGGTTTTGGTGCTCACAAGTGTCACCTGCAGATGACAGGAGCTGGTTTCCCCCACGGATACCCAGATCCCTGTGTGATTCCTGCAGCACCCCAGCAGTGCTGGCTCTGCACTGCCCCCGGGGCTGGCTGCACCCTCCCTGTCCCCCCAGGTGTGGCTGTGTCACCATGCTGAAGTCGCCCAACAAGGTGACAGCAGTGAAGCAGTGGGAGCAGCGCTGGATCAAGAACTGCCTGTGTGGGGGGCTGTGGAGGAAGATGCCCCTCAGCTACTCCTGAGCCTTTCCTGAGGTGCAGTGGGGCCAAGAGCTGCACGGGGCTCCCTTCACAGAGGTTTTGGGGCAAGGGAATGGGCAGCTCCTCTCCCTCAAAGCTGCTGCTGCTTGTCCTTGGTTGAGCTGTGCTGGAAAAGAGCTGAGGGAGCTCTGCTTTTACCAGGGAAGAGCTGGAAAGGAATGCCAGAGGTTTCCCCATCATTTGGGGCCCAGGAAGGGAGAGCCTGGCTGCGTTTTGGGGCTGTGCCAGCAGAGCAGCAACGTCCTGGCAGCTGCCCTGGCCTGGGCAGAGAGTGGTGATGGGGCAGCAGGTGAGGGGAGCACAACTGGTACCTCACACCCATCCTGTGCCTCTGGCTGCTTGGGAAGTGCCACATGGGCTGGGCACTCTTGATCCCTCAGCAACCTTGTCCCTGAGACAGGAGCTGGTTCCTGTGTGCCCATCAGTGTTGGATGGGAGCAGGAATATGAGTGCTGCTGCCTGGAGTGAACCCTCCCACTGCCTCTTGCTGTTGTAAATAAAAATTCTCCTAATTTTGTACAGAACCATGTGGTTTGTTTCTGTGGTGTGACGTGGCCAGCCAGCAGTGGAGCCGCAGGAGGGCTGCCAGAGCATCTGTCAGCAAAGGAACCACCATCGTTGGAAAAAGGGGAAGGGGAAATGGATGTTTTCAAGGTTCACCTCATGGACACTCGAGGAAAAAACATCAGATCCGTGGGGTTGTGTAAGCCTCCAGCTTCAGCAAGGCTGGACACTTTAGCATGCCAAGAGGAGGAGCAGCCAAAAACCTTTCGGACTTTTGCCCTGCCTTGCCCTCAGCTGCTGCTGCCCCGGGCAGGAAATCAAATCAACCTCCTGGAGCCAGCGTGGCTGTGCCTGTGGAGCCCCAGCCCTTTAGGGGGGATCTGGGCCCGCTCCTCTCCCAGGAGTCCTTCAGCTCTTCGGGAGAAATGCCTGGAGCCTTCTGCTGGTGCATCCCAGCCAGCAGTTCCAGGTCCCCACAGACTGTTTAAGAGAGGGAGTGAGCCGCTCTTAGTACATTCCTTTCCCTCTGGAACCACAATTTCATTATTCTTGAGAACTGGAGCTCGTGACAGAGTTCATCCCTCGACTCCAGCAAATGTTTCGCTGCACAGAGCTGTAAGAGCTGCACAGACCTCTCCCCCTCTGCTCTGCTGGTAATTAGGGACAATCAAATGGCTAATTAGGAAACTGTACCTTATTAAGGCTCTTTTCCCTTGTAAGTAAAACTCAAACCGGGCCCTCTGTGAGCTCCTTATAGAACAGGTTTGGGGTTATTTAATGTTTGATTGGTAACAGGGAGCAGCAGCACAGAACAGGGATGGAGACACATTCGTGTCCTCCTTAGCCCCCTGCTGACCACAGAGCTCCTGGGGTGGGACTGGGAGGGTCTGGCAGTGCCTTGGGCCCTGCTGCTGCCCTGCTCCCATCTCTTGTGCCTTGTCCCTGCTCTCTCCAAGGAGGGCAGTGGGAGAGCAGGGGTCTGGGGGTGACCAGGGCTGTGGTGGGGAGGTGGGGGCTCTGCCCTGCCCTGCCCCTCAGCTCCTGGGACACGAGGGTCCCAGTGAGAATCCTGCTGGGTTCCAGCACGGATCCCACCTTGGCAGGCAGGGCTGTCACTGCCGTATCAGCAACAGGCAGATTCTGCTTTCCCAGATATTCACACAATGGCCCTGCGGGAGGTCCCAGATCTCCATCAGTTGTGGCCACACTGCAGGATGTGTCCCCTGCTCCCGCCCGAGGCCACGCCGTCCCCAAGGGCAGAACCTCAACGTCCCACCCCATGTCCAGCTTCCCCCGGGCAGGGGCTCCTTGTGCAGACCCCCCCAGCTCCCTCCCTCCCCCCACTCCTCCAGCCCAGCAGCTCTGCAGGGATCATCATCACTTTATTGCAGCGGTCGCGGGCGGCGTTCTGGGCACCTTCAGCAAAGCCTGTTGAGGGCTGTGACCCCCAGTTCTCCCCCACCTGGGCCCTGTGCTTTGTCAGTGGGGGGCCAGGGACCCCCCTTCCTTGGTTCCTCACTGGTCCCCTGGCCCAGCCCTCCTCCTGGCTTGTGGGGACACTCTGGCAGCGGGGTGGGCAGCAGTGGGAGCCCGTGGCGCGCAGTGGGGCGGCACTGTGGGTGCTCTGGCCGTGCTGGCAGCAGCAAGCCGTGGCGTGGAGCAGGTCCCTGGGTGCCCTCAGCGAGTGTCCCCCTCCCCATCTGCGGAGGCCATGACGCCGTCGATCCAGGCCGCGTAGGGGGCGATGCGGGTGTAGATGGCCGGTTTCTTGTAGTTGCCACAGACGCGGGAGCCCGCCGTGACCACCCCCTCGGCCACCCCGCCACAGACCAGGGGGCCACCGGAGTCTCCCTGCAGGACCAGACCTCATCAGTACGGCCAAGGGTTTGCTAGGACAGCCCGGCCCATCTCCCACCCCTCACTCCTGCCTCCAGGCTCCTGCGAGCTGGCAGCCAGCACAGGAGGCGCTCACATCGTCCCCTCCCGCTCTGCAGCCCCTCGCCTCTCCCAGACTCCGGGCGTTGTTCCCTCTCGCCCCTCCCAGCCCTCCGGGGACGCGTGGCGGTACCTTGCAGGTGTCCTTCCTGCGGGAGTCGGTGCACATCATGTTGCGGGTGATGGTGCCGTCGTGGCGCGTGCGGTGGTTGCAGACGTCGCGGCTGATCACCGGCCGCTCCACCTGGTGCAGCTTGTCGGGCCGGCTGCCGCTGTGGTCGGTGGTGCCCCACCCCGCCACCTCGCACACCGTGTCGGCCGCCACGTCCCTGTCCTCCCGCTGGAAGGGCAGCACCTGCACGTCCGAGTTCAGCTCCGCTTTCTCCTCCAGCTGCCACAAAGCCAGAGGGGACCCAGGTCACAGGGACAGCAGCTGTGCCCAGGACCCAGAAGGGCACAGCGAGCCCAGCCTTGATACCGAGACCACCCTGGCCTCAGCCACACTCAGGGCTTTGCCTCCTCACTGGAGCCCCAGGATGCAGCCAGAGAGCAGAGCTGGAGCTGTGAGGAAGGTGGAGGCATTTGGACACAGCTCAAAGGTCTCTGGTGGGGGAAGCAGGGATGGTCCCATGGGATGGACAGGGGAACCAGGCCCAGCCTGACCATGAGGATTTCCCCTGGCCAGTCAGTGACCCTGCAGGGCCCCAAGGGACAGTGGGATCTCCAAGAACGGGGCTGTGCCTGGTGGGGAGGAAGGTCCCATCAGCCACCAGCCCACCTGGAGGAGCAGAAGGTCATCCTTGTTGTTGTGGATGTTGCTGCCAGGGTGCGGGAACTGGGCGCGCACTTGGTACAGGCGTTTGTGGGGCTCCGGTTCCGTCAGTGAGTGGGCACCCAGCAGCACCTGGAAGAGTTTGCCCTCCCTGGAAGAGAGTCAGAGTGTGGGACAAACAGCCATGTGTGTCACTGCACCCAGCCACGGAAATGGGGTGCTGTGGGGCAGCAGAGAGCCCACCAGGGAGCTCCAAGATGTCCCGCAGCCCCTGCCCAGTCCCTGCTGCAGATGGGAGCTGAGTCCCACGCTCTGAGGCCAGGCTCGAGGCTATGGAGTGGGATCTGGCCTGAGGCCAGCAGCCCCCCAGCCGTGCCCTGACCCCCACACACACTCACGTCTCCTCGGTGCAGTGGGCAGCGCTCAGCACCCACTGCTGGGCGATCAGGAAGCCCCCACAGACGTGCTGCCCGTCCAGCTGCAGCGAGGCCATGTACGGCTTCAGGTGGGGCCTGGCTACAGAGCCCCTCAGGATCCGTCCCCGGGGCTGCCCTGCAGGAAGGAGCTGGGTCAGCTGAGGGGCACGGGCAGTGTCACTCCCGTGGTCCCTTCCCGGGATCCCTGGACCCCTCCTTGTGGGGCTGCCCTAGCACCTGGCTGCAGGTGGAGGCAGGAGCTGGGCAGCTGGGCAGCTGGGCAGCCCCCCTGTGCCATGTCACTGCCCTGGGGAGCAGGGGGTGCACTCACCGTTCACCGGGGCCCAGAGCAGCAGCAGCAGAGCGAGGA
>VWYO01020451.1:140600-163390 GCA_013400275.1 Rhadina sibilatrix | reverse complement strand
AAAAAAAAAAAGAAAAAAAAAAGGCAAACTGCAAACTGTACATTTCTGAAGTATCAAAAAGTAATCTCAAATAAATGAAAAACAAGGTAATAAAAAGTGTGAATAATAACATACCGAAAAGAATAAAGAGGCATTGGGGTGTAACTCTCTTTAGAGAACAGCAGAGCAAGGCAGCGGAGGGACAGGGAAGAGGTAAGGAATCGAAGGGGAGAGCGAGGTTGCACAAATCGTCCACAACGAGGAAGGGCAGAGTCCCCGCAGGAAATGGCGAAATTGGTTGATGGATGATGAAGTTTTCAAGATGGTTAATATTGAAGGGCAGGTTGGTTTCCGAAGAGCAGGGTTTGTTTTATATATATATATTTTTTTATTTTTTTTTTGGAAGGGGAATGTTTTTATTTTTTTTTTGTTTCAAGCAACAACAGGAAGCAGAAGTACCGTGCAGTCAGTTGGCAAAGAAATTCCGGATCGGGGGAAGAAAAAAAATTCAGGGATGGGGAGAAAAGAAAAAAGTAGCAAAAAACACAGGTCAGTAAATACATAAGGAATATGTAGTGTTCCATCAGTCAGATTTATAGAATTCTACATACAATAACTTGCTTACAGAAACAGTTAATAGGTTTTACCTAGTGGAACACAATGATAAAGAAAAGGCATTTTTATTTCAGATATACAAGGAGTAAGAGACAGTATCCCCCAAGAGTGACTTTCACAGGCTGCAATAACCAATTCAGTTCAATGCCATTCCCTAAAATTTGACTAAAAATATTTTCTCTGTTTATAATTAATGACTTCATAGACCAAGTCACAAACAGCTTTATTTGCTGCTTTGCAGTCAGGAACTGCAGGAAGCAATCCATGTCATAATACTTGGCTGGAATGAAACAAGGAACATCCACTTTGGATACCAACCACTGCTTTAAACAGATCACATGGATGAGCAGCTGCACTGCCACAAATCCCACTCCAAGGTCTGCTGGAAGCACTCACATAAAGGAGCTGGTACCTTGTTTGTAGAGGACTGCTCCCTTCCTGCTCCGTGGCCTGACCTCACCGTGCAGAAACCCAAAGTACTGGGTCACCACAAGCTGAGATGTGTGGACTGCTCCCACTCTTGTGGAAGAAAAAATGGAGCCATTTCAACTCCCATGGTTCCCACTCAGGAAAATCCCATGGCAGAGCAGTCAATCCAGGCAATACTGTCTCTTTACTAACTGGTTGTGGCACAGGTAAGTTTCTACAACACTGATTATACAGGCAGTGGAAAAAGTTTCATGTCTGTTAGTTCACAGCTTCAGTCCAAGACCCAAAGTCTCTCTAGCCCAAAGACAAGCTGGATGGAGAGTGAAGAGCTCCTCAAAAAAAAACAAACCCACAGGACATGAAATAACTGCTTGCTCCTGCCTAAAACAGAGCTGTGAGAAATCTGAGAGGTGCAGCACAGCCCCTTGTCCTGCCACTGCCATCCAGGCACCCAACAGCATCCTGGGAGCACACACTTGGAAGCATTGCACTGGTCAGGAATAATGATGCCTGCAATTATCAGGACTTATGGTGGAACAAGCCAGAGATGGGAGACCCTGGAATGGCAGAGCAGCTTCCAGGCAGCACGAGCAGCAAATCCCAAAACTGTTCCACAGCCCCTGCTGTTATTTCATGCCCTGGAGAGAACAGCAATGACAGGTAAGAGCAGTCTGAAACATGATCCAATTGGTTGATCTCATTCAGAGTTAAACATTTTGATCATTCATCACATCCAGGCTTCCCCTTTGATCCAAAGAGGTTTTGTGGTGACTCTGCCATCACTGGTAAGTTTTACAGCTTTGCAAAGTGCTATTAACGTGTGTGCACAGTCCCACCAGTTACAGCTCCTCAGCAGAGCCTCATCACTCTGCTGAACACCAGAGGTTCTACACTTTCAATCCAACCAGATCCAGGGGCTGACTGAAGGAAAATCCAAGCCCCCCATATCCAATTCCCTTATGGTGCTGTCTTTTATTAAACAAGGTTTTTGTTCAAATATTACTTGCTTTATTTTTAGAGAAACCCAAATATTTCAACACACTCAGTTAAGTAGAATTGAAAACGTAAACTGTGAGCTGTTAAGGAGTTTAGCTAAGGAAAAATTTCCAGGAATCCTGGAAGGGGGAAATGTGCAAGCACATGGCAGAGGAAATACTGCACAGGTACAAGGTCAAGCTAGCAGGGATCCAGACACTACACAGAAAGAGCAAAGGTCAGCATGAAGCCTCTCTGTAGTTCTGAATTAATGTATTAAAAACTACAACATGCCAAGGAAAATGAATGGACATAGCTATTCTGTGACTCAAATGACACTACTCCATGGGAATGGTGGGGAGACTCCACACAGAAAAGCGAGGAAGGGACAGGCATTGTAGTCTCTGGGGGACAAGAGCAGGCAGGCAGCATCCTTGGCTTTGAACCAAGGAAGAGCAATTTCAATCTGAGATGGACTTTCCCATTTCCCTTCAGCAACTAGAGTACTGCTCTACCCTGCACCTGGGGCTGTCAGAGCACGGCAGCGGCTGCTCTAGCGGTGCCGCTTCCTTTGGATACAGCAGGATTTCACTTTCAATGAATTTCAGCCCAATCTGTGTTCAGAAAGTGAAAGCAGAGATAAGAGGAAGGAGGAGAAAATAAAACCAGTAAAGTTAGGACTGCACTAACCTCTGGGATCAGATTGCTAACCAGCAGGACGGAGTGCCCTGTCCCAGACAGGCCGGGAATGGCAATCCGTCCTGCTGCAGCCGCTGCAGCTGCTGCTGGAATAGCCAAAGGAGCTAGTGCTCCAGGAACACTTGGAACTGTCAGGCCTGGAAATTAAAGAATATTAACCAGTAAAGAATTAACAGCATGTACTCTAGTGTATTTGCTGCACCAGAAGGGAGAACAGCACACCCTCTGAACCATGCAAGTCATCATTCCCAACAGTGCCCATGTAAGCCTAAGGGCAACAGGAGCCTCCGCTTCTGGTGCTGCAGGAAATGTTCTGGTTTCCAACAGGATTTGCTCTTGCAGTGCCTGGTGCTGAGCAGGTGCCTCAGCACTCTGGTGCGTGTTTCACAAGCAGCGGATGAGCACAAAGCCTCAGCTCTGCTGTGCAGGGCAGGCGTCACACACGGGGCGTGGGGAGGGTCCGTCCAACCAGGGCATGCACAACGTGCTCTCACCACGCATGCAACCACCAGGTACCCTGTGCCACCATCACCCAGCCCTGCTGAGTGGGAACCACTGCAGCTGGATTTACAGGCATTCCTAGGCAGCTCCCAGTACCAGCCGGCACCTCCTGTGCTGGCCCTTCAAGGGCAAGAGCTTTAGAGCTCAAGAAACAACTGCTAGTGGTCAATTCCGTGGATTACTCCCCAAAGCAGCCCTGCTTGTTTCCTCAGCAGGGTTGGATGTTACCAAAACAGCAACGCCTCAACAGCCCACTCTGTGCTTGTTTGTCATAAGCAAGGAAATTCCATCATGTTCCCAGAAAGTCAACACTGCTTGGAATGCTGAGAACCCCAGCAAGGCTTGTTTAGGCTGGCACTCCTGCAAGCATGTTCAGCACCTCCAGTTTTCAGAATCTTGGCTGCTTCTGGAAGCAGCAATGATCTGTTACCTACAGCATGAGCTGTGAACTTCCAAGTGCAACTGTCCCAGCACGTGGAATCAGTGTCATGATTAAATACCAGCTTTTGCAAAATATTTAAGAAAAAAAATTGATAGATTCCTTGTTTCTGACCACATTTACAGCTGCCAAATAGAGGTCCCACCCTCTGTAATGACCCAAGTACAAGAACTTACATCTCCTCACTATCTCCCCATATTATTTCAAAGTCTGGCTTTATTGTCTCTCCCATCCTGCTTTATGTATTTTCTTCCCATCACCAGGACACTCACTACCCAGAGGTGCTGCAGCTGCACACAGCATTCCTAGTTGAGGCAATGTACTTGATTACCAGTCCCTTCCATGTCCAAATGGCAGCATTTAGAATTTACAGGCTAACCCAAACAAAAACATCACTACTTTGCTTTAAAACATGAAGATGCTTCAGCAACAGAAAACCTCCATAAAACCTCAATTTACGAAATACAGTACCTGTAGCCTGAGGAATGGCAAAAGTAGGAGGAAAGCCAGCTCCAGCATATGGAGGAGAGATTATTCCTGGGGCACCTGGGAAAGACATACATATTATAAAAAGATGTTCAACAGCAGGAAAACTCTAAACTTGACAGAACTGCATCATATTCTGAGTTGGAAGAGACCAATAAGGATTATCAAGTCCAGCTCCTGGCCCTACACAGGATAGACCCAACAATCCCACCATGTGCCCTCAGAGTGCTGTCCAAATGCTTCTCCAACTTCGTCTGGCTTGGTGTTGTGACCACTGCCCTGGGAAGCCTGTTCAGTGCCCAGCCACCCTCTAGGCGAAGAACTTTTTCCTAACCTAAACCTCTCTAAACTTAGCCAAAATGTCTTGATCTGTCCTTCAACAGAAGTATTTAGTTGAAAGCTAAACCCTAAAAGACAACCAGCAATACAAAAATGCCTCTCACATAACAATGGACTTCCAGAGGTCACCAAAACAATTCCTGGGCAAACACCAGGTGGCACCAGAGGCATCGACCACTGGGACTGACACAGGATTTGGCACTAATCTGATCCTCAGTGATCCCCAAATGTTCTGCCTTAGTTACACTCTATTCCAAAATTTTGACCAAATACACCAGGATGACATTCCCTCCCTTCTCCTGACACACTGTTCCGAACAACTGTGCTTGAGATTGCCAAAAAAAATCACCAACAAGGGTATAAGCAAAAGTCATACTTAATATTAAACTACAAAGCACAACAATTGGCCAGACCTGCTGGCAGGATTCACTCTACTTACAAAGAACAACTAAGGCACAACAAGGGAAAGCAAGCAACAACAAAACCAAAGAAAATCCAGGCAATCAAAATAGAAATGAAATGAAGTCTACCTAGGTATGTCTGCATGTAAAAACTGTAAACAAGGATGAAAAGGAATGCAGCCTAAAGCTTAACAATACTTAAACTTAACAGCACTTTAACTTGACTTATATACTTAGAGCTTAACCTTAACAATCTAACAGAGAAATAACACTTAACAGCATTTGGCCTAAATGATAACTATAACTTGACCTAACTTCCAGATCTGCTATAGCATATATGCAAAGGGTATGAACGCAGACAGAAACAGTCAGTGCAAGATAAGGCACCTTTAGAAAATGTCCCTCAGAAAGAGCTGAGCCCAGGTGGTGTTTGCAAGGACAAGGCCTAACAAGCACTTCTCAAAGCACAGTGCAGAATGAAAAGAAGTGGGGGGGTGCAGGTGGGAGAGGTTCACCATCACACACACACCAGCTGGCTTTGTCCTGTTCCCACTTCCTGAACGCTCACCAAAAGCAGCTGCCACGGTCTGGTCCAGAGTGGGCTGGCTGTCCCCAGAGGGCAGGTCTGGGCGGGTGTAGTCTCTGCTCTTCTCATTATTGTACTTTACATTGAGACTTGTGAGCTTGGAGAAGTCGATGCGCAGCGTGCAGCACGCGTTGTAGATGTTCTGTCCATCCAGAGACTGTGAGGAAACAAAACCAGTCCTCACCCAAATGCATTCAGACCAAGCTCACAGCAATTGCTCTCGGGAGAGAACATATTGCTCCATAGCTTCACCTGAGAGCAGGTATCTATCTCATGTAGAGACAGCCCTGCCTCTTTCAGGCCCTCTGGCAGCCTCCAAGTCACACATGGGAGCAATTGCCTCCCACTCATGCTCTGTCCTCGGAGTAATGCTGGTGTCAGCCCACCCCAATGCCCACCCTGAGCTTGGATTAAACAAGGCAAACCCAAGTCAGAGTAACCCAGGTATGCAGCACTCACCAGTTTGGCATGCTGAGAACTCATGGGGTCAGCATATTGCAACAGGGCCTGAAACTGGTGGTTCTTTGTGAATGTGATGATTTTCAAGACTGTACCAAATTTGGAAAAGATCTGCAAGATAATATTTGTGTATCTTGTTATCACATTTCCAGTAAGATCACTTCATATTGATCTTTTATTATTAAAAGCAGAAACAAAAGTCATCCCCTTCAGCCTGTCAGCTTTCAACTGCAGCACTGAAGGTTTTAAACCACACTGTGGGCATTGCTTGACTGGCATCATGGCATCAGTCTAGAACACACCAGTGACTAAACTGCTCCCTGAGCAGAGTTTGTTTATTCTAGGTTATTAAACAGGAATATTCACAAACACCTTCATGAACTCGACCTCTTCCAGGAATTTCAGGAATCCTTAAATGCAGCCAAGCTTGCATTTTAAACGTGAAGATAACATTGAGCAATCACAGCAGACAGAGGGAACTTTTCAAAATGGCCACTGCCTAAATAGCTCCTGGACTCTATATTTGTTTCCCAGGCCCCAGCACAAGGATGAGGAGCAGCTACTTTTGCTAAAATCTAAAGAAAACCTGAAGATCTGTAACTGATCCAATGAAGTGGACCAGGACTCAAATATCTGGAAATTAAAACCATGCAGGAGTGGGGGACTAAAACTAGCAGCATCCCCTGCAGGTGTATGGTCTCCAGAGATGTCTGACAGTTCTGTTCAGAAACTTGCATTATACAACCACAAACCACAGACTTTGCCACACACCAGCTGCTGCCGCCCCTTCCTCCAGGACAACCTTCAAGCAGTTTGTAGCGATGTATTTTACCTGGTGCAGAACATCTAGAGTGACAGGGTAGAAGAGATTCTCCACAATGATCCTCAGGACAGGGCTCTGGCCAGCCATCGCCATCCCTGCATCGACGGCCGCAGCCGTGGCGGCCAGCGCCACCGCCCCGGCCTGCACCTGGGTCACGGCTTGCAGAGCTGCTTGGGCACGCTGCAGGACCAAAAAAAGCTGTTAGACCCACTCTTCTGCTTCCAAAAAAACACACAGTCAGCTCTCCTTGAGCTCCCTCTCTACAAACAGCCTGCTGGACTCAGCAGTGAGCAGAACAGCCATGTGCTGCTCCAAGGGCTGGGGCACATTTGAGGCAGGGTCAATAACGACCACCCTAACCAGTAAGGGCAAGGCAAAAAATACAAATAAATCAACCATGCAGTAACTATGCTACGGCAAAACCTTGCTTGGCATAAACTGATGCAGTAAAATTATCCCATTGTTTAGAAAAAGGGAAAAACATGGCTCTTCTGAATCCATCTCCAGAATCCTACACAAGCTGACAAGACTGAAAGATTGATGCACATTTGCCACAGGAATCCAGAAGTGAGAAGTGCCTGAGGGTTCTGCAGAGGCCCCTAACACACAGAACACCCGTGCTCCAGCTGTGAGGGGCACCCAACAGCAGCATTCCATCTGCACAGCACTGGGTGCTCTGATCCTGATCAGAGTCAGCTCAAAAAGTGACAGCAGACAAGGGGGGATGTCATCCCTGACAAAGAGCCACAACACTTGAACTTCTTTCCAGTGTTCCTGTCCTAAAAGGCTGCCAAAAGGGTCTGAGCTGAACTTTTTCCCCTCTGCAGAATGTGTGGTGTAGAGACCCTTGAGGGCTCAAGAGCCTTGACACCTGCTGGGTTCAGGTGCTGCCACCTCAAAGCTGCACCTACCAGCACCAGGCCGTGCTCTACCACAGCTGAGTTCAGCCCCATCAGGGCTGCACTTGTTAGTAATCTTTTAAGCATTAGAAACAAACATCCTAAAGCACCAGACGTTACTCAAGCCCATGGATCTCAAGCCAGCAGCAGAGATCTGGCTGTGTCCCCCCTCCCTGGGATAACAATGCAGAGAACAAACTGACTGCTTGGTTTGGAGAGTTGTCTGTCTTCAGCTCCTTGTGGTTGGAGAACTGGATGTAGATGGGCTGGCTCCGGAGCACCGGAGTGACTGTGGTGTAGTAGTTCACCATGGTGTTGGCTGTCTCCTCTGTGTTCATCTCTATGAAAGCCTGGGAAGTGAAACCCAACACAGACACGTCACACCAGGACAGCACCAGGTCAACCCAAACCTCCGGCGCAGCCATAACGGGATTGGGTTTTCACAACTGCATTTACACGTGTGTTTTTGTAAACAGAACTGCTTAAAACCCAACTATAAGTAGAACAAATCAGAATCTGCCCTCTCCAGAGTGATTTAATGCAATGCTTCAATCTCACCCTAAGATCTCCATGCTATGTGTAATTAGATGTGTCTGCAAGAACATAAAAATACAGCAACAATCCAGACTCTTCACTTCTCTCCAGAGCAGAAAGCCCCCTCACTGCTCCACACCCTTAGGGGCTTCTCTTCCTCAGAAGACAAACATAAGGGATTGTAGCAAGTCACTGCAGTAAGTACTTGCACCTAATCACACCACGCAATATATCAGAGGCACCTTTTCATAATTAAGATTAAAGACGTTATTTTAAGCAATGATTAAAGTTGGCTTGGTTTTTTACTCCTTAATTTGCAAGACAATTTTAGCTACCAAATTAGTGCACACCTCCCGCATTACCCAAGAGTATTTCAGCCATACCCAGCTCATTTACTAGATCTGTAAAGGTGTCCTCAATATGCCACGTTTACACGGTGGTAACTCAGCTGTCAAGCAAGCCTGAGTGAAAAAGGCCAACTCACGGCACTGCTGTTCAAATAATCCCTGGCCTGCAATTTCCAAACCAGGCCTAACGCTAATTATAAGTGACAACCTGTAATTATGGACTGAGCTCCTTCTGCAGCCTGAAAATGGTATTTTCTACAGCTCATGGGATAATCACAGAAAAGTAAAATAAGAATATGCAGAAGTTATTGACTCGTAACACATGGCAGTTGTTTAAACAACTTGGAGCTGGTTTCATGATGACAAACTCATCAAGCCTTTTAACACAACCCATGCTTTCAGTTATGGAGACAATACCTGGTTTTTTCCTTTCAACATCAGAAGATTGGTGACCTTGCCAAAGGGTAAGCCCAAAGAAATGACCTCTGCCTCTGTGACGTCACTGGGGAGCTTGCGGACGTGGATTACTCGGGATGGGATCCCAGCACTTCTGTTATCACCTTTGAACTTTTTGCTGTCGTTTCCATTAGCTGTAAGAAGCAAGAGTTACTGCTGATGAAAAGAGTATGGAAAAAGAAGCATACATTTCCCTACTGCTGACACACAGACTGCTCCCCAGCCAGTTACTGCATTATTACAGAGAAATTCCATAGTCTAAGTTAACTTGAGCCTGAAGACTCATGGTTTTACTCTTTTTTTCCCCCCAAATTACACGATGGGAGTGACACAGCCAAATGCCACCGCAATGGAATCAATTCTCCAGTGGCCATTTCCTAGTTTGTATAAAGCACACACCTACCAACCCATATTTTTAGTGCAGGTCTGAGCCACTAACCCCAGACTGGTGCTTTATTCCTCTCCACCTGGCCTAGTGTTGTTGGCAGACATTTATTATGATTATTCAGCACTGTCCCACTAAAGGCCTAGTAAGTACTAAAAATGAAGAGATTTTAAAATTATGACTAAGAAGAAAAAATCCAGGCCTCCTCGCAGTACTTATAAATTGCTGTGCTTGTTTCCATGCAGTATTACCTGTAGAAGGAGAGTTGCTGCTCATGATAAAGGGTCCGTTAGTAGTAACGCAAGGAGAGAAAAGCTCCTCAGCTGCCCGCTGAAAGAGAACAGACAACAGGTAAATGGACAGCATTTTACTCAATTCTATCCAGGCACTCCTAAAGCAGAACAACTGAGAAAGCTGGAGAGGAACCAGTGTAAACTTGAACACAAGTGTAAGTGAACACATACTGACAGTGGGCAGTGAAGCTCACCTCCACAAATTACATATCAGGCAGATCCAGTTTGGTAATGGAGCAGCACTATCCAGTATCTCTTTTCAGCTCAGCATTAGGGATTTCAGGGCTGGAGTGCTGCTGAGTTGTGTGGAGTCACTACACACTGCACTGTGCACCAACAGGCACCTTCTCCTGTCATATGTGGCAAAACAGGTTTCTGACTACACTCATCCCACAGAATTTTCACTCCAAAGCTGCCAAAACTGTTCGGGAATGACTTGGCAGTTATGAATTAAAGCTGTGCATTTTGTGCCCCATTCCTGGAAGTGTTCATGCCCAGGTTGGACAGGGCTTGGAGCACCCTGATCTGGTAGAAGGTACTTTCTTTTACAGCATTCCCTTTAAAATCACCTAAATCATCTCAACTGACCAGGACTGGTATAACCCAAGTAGTAGGTATAAAAAAACACTACTAAGACATAAGCAAATATGCCTATGAATGATTTCTTAGCACAATCTATACTTGCATACACATCTTACAATCAGCAGAGCTTAATTTCAAGTAAATCACATAGAAGACTTCAAATTCCATTGTAAACTGTGAGCAAACATGATACCACAGATCTACCACACAAAAGCACTTTCTCATAATTTTTTACACGACTCTCCCACAGAGGCACCACACTAAAAAAGGCTTTCATCAATAGAAAAAAAAGCTCAGAGCTCATCCCTGCCTTGGCAGCTCCCCCCCATCTCAATGGAAACATACCCCGCTCCACACCATGGCACCAGAAACCCTTATCTTCCACACGCCCTGTATCTGGTGGCACCTGCAGAAACAGGAGCCGTGCAACAACAAAAGCTCTGTGCACTCCCCCAGCAGACAGGCTGGGAAAGTAGGTCACTGAGAGCCCCAGAACACCCAGCTACAGACACACGGTTTGGATTTTTTTCTTTACCCCTCAAATCTTGAATTTCTCGTTTGACTACTCACTGCCAGCTCTTCAAAGAGGCTTCAAGGACTTTGATGTCCCAAAGATGAGAATTAGGCCAGGTTCCAAACCGCGGTTCACGAGCTGCTGCTGGTCACCTGCAAGCGCTGACCAGCTCCCACCAAGGCTCTGGCCTCGGCCTCCTCCTTCTCACATGGTGTAGTCATTAGGATTGGGCCTTTTAACAGCTGTTCTAATTAGCACTTCGATTCCTGAGTGCAACAAGAGGCAAGCTGGGCTGGGAGGCTATTAGACTGTGATCCCATCCTTTGATGACTCAAATTAAGGCGTAATTCCAAGGCTAGAAAAAATCCTCTGGTTTGCTGTTAGAACACTCTTGTGCCTGCACTGCTGCTGCCACTCCAGGTATGGCTTTCTGTGCCATGGCCTGGGATACACCTGGCAGCTACTGACAAGAAGCACTCACCAAAGCACAGCCCTACCCACATAATCAGGCATTCCTGGCTTCATGAGAGCCTTTGCGTCAGGCCGTAACAGGACTTGAATGTTTTAAAGTGTCGTCTTAAATATTAACTTGCAAAATTCTGCATATTCAGAACTTCAGCTCTTCCAGTAGAAATTGGTGTGTCTGTGCCACCACAGTGGGCAGCTCCTGCAATCCAGCATGGAAACGCTGGGAGAATGAGCTATGTATTTGGCTCTCATAGAGGAAACACTAGGAAACTATAAATTGGAAAAGAGAGCATTTTATACCATTATAGAAAAAAATTTAGCTTTCCTAATGGCTTGTTTAAAATAAAAATTTTCTTGCATATTTGAGAATGTCCTTGCAGGCAGGGATGACAGGGATGTCCCTGCAGCCGGGCTCCACACATCCATGTCTCTTTAAGGAGAGCAATTTTCAATCCACTCCCCTCTTATCTTGGAGACAGCCTGTGCTGCCCACTGCGACCAGAGCCGGGAGGCAGAGGGGGGATGATTGTTCAACATCAAAAGCAGCAGCGGTCAATTTGTAAGCTTCCCAGCTGGAAGTACATGCAAACGAGGAGGGAAGACTGCCACGGTTGGAAAAGGGCAAGTTATTCCTAAGTCTTTTCTCTACACAAGGATGCTTACAGACAGTACGTGTAGTACTGTGCAGTCACTATAAAATCATTCTCCACGTTGCCCTGTGCAGGAGTGGCTGCTGAAGTGTGAGAGGAGCAGACCCAGTGCCCCAAGGAGCCCCAGTGCTGCCAGGCCCATGCTGCACAGGCAGTCCCCAGCACAAGGAGGCTGCATGAACCATGACTTTTCATCTGCGGGTGTTCTTCCTCCATTCCTGTTGGTGCTGATATCAGATAACCACAGGAAATAGTTGCTTTTTTGGAACGGCCAAACTTGAGGCAAACTGAAACCCAGTTCTCTATGACCATGCCCACAGTAATGAGCACACAGAAAGAAGCCTCCATCAGCTCTCTGCCCTTACACTGCAGGGATCACCAGTCTTTTTCAGACCCTTTCCTGTCTTTTCTTTCTGTACATGTTAGAAACAGTGAAGAGTTTCTTTAAAACCATGGTATAAATTCAAATGTTTCATACCAAGTACGCAATTCAGCAGAAGCAGAGGAACCAAAGCGAGCCTGGTTGGTTAAACAGGTTTAGAAGAGTTTCTCACCAACAATGCACCCACTGGGTATTTTGAATTATACTGGGAAACACAGTGGGAAAGTTACTGATTCTGAAGTTCTATATAATTTAATTTAGGTTCAAAATGGTACAAACCCAGCCAAGGGCTGTGGGGGTGCTTGGTGCTCACCCATATCCACCCACAGCACTGCTTTCTCCCTATTGCACTCTCTGAGTCGTTTGGGGAGGCCCAGCTGCACCTCAAGACACAATTCTCCAACCCCCAGCTCGTATCCCTGCTCACAGAGGCATTAATTTCATCAATAGATCTGCTCAGCCATTCTTTCACAGCTGGTATTTTTATGACGAGATTAACAGAAGCCACAGTGCACTCGCAGCACATCAAATTCCTCATTTGAACTAACAAATCTCCTCTTCCTGTTGACTGGAAACAACCACCACTTCTGGAGTTACACAGCCAGATCCTACCTAGAGCAGGGTAGGGCTGTTTCCACCACCCAAATCCCCAGTTAGCAGCACACTGGCACCAGGGAAACCCTGCTGGGATGGGTTTCCATGCCAGCAGCCTCCTCTGGCCTGATGCTCCTGGCTACAGAAGGCTCCTTGCCCAAGCTCCACTAATTTAATCACACACCGTGCTCCAGGCAGCCCTGCTGCCAACAATTCCCTCATTCTCTTTTCAGACTCAGGGAGAGGCAGGCTGCTGCAAGGTACAGCTTAACATTTCATATCTCCCCCAGCTGTATTTCTGACCACGCCCCAAATTCTAAGCTTTGCCTTGCTTTGAAGTTTTAACAAGTAAAGCCTAAGAATTTTTAGTCTGTCCAGGCTTTCACAGCTTAAAAAGCAATAGCTCATACACTACATACTGCCTCACTGCCAGTAAGATTTTACCTGGCTTGCAATACTTTGGAATGAGGCCAGAGATTGTCTCAGCTTCTATCAGTACACCTAGAAGTGCTACAGAAATTCCCAGCTGTCCTATATAATCCTTTATCTACTTAAGATCCAGCACTTACTTTAAATGGATTACAGTAAGTCAACTGCATCCTGCCTGTGCAAAAGGCTAGAAACAAACACAAACCAAACCACCATAAAAATACTCATTTCAAGTCAAACATGATATTAATGAACTTTAAGGCAGAAAGTAAATTTAAAGTTAAGACAAAAAGAGCACATAGTAAGGAAGGGGACAATGACTGAAAAGGCCAGAAGCCACAGGCTGATCAAGCTCAAGATCTACAAAAAGCTGTTTGTCTCCATGGCTCTGTGAGAAAACCCTATGGAACAGCAGGACTGCCTCTGGATGTGGAGCATCTTACACTGCTATGACAGGCTTGGGATAGCAGTACTTTGAGAGGGAAAAAGTTGTATTTTGGAGGCAAGCAGGCCATCAGCTAACAGGCACTTACAGAAAGCAAAGCAGGGAACAGCAACACCTGGAAATCCTCTCTGAAAAGAAATCAAAGGAAATCTGTCCTGCAAGAAGCCAGAGGACATGGGCATCATTGCTCTTCACTTTCCTTACATTTGGAATAATATTGTAGAGCCAATAAAAGACCACTGTAATTATTAAAAAAAAAAATGACTCAGACCACTGAGCTCACAAAAACCCTCTGCTCTGATCAAAGAGGCAAGAAAATGCCTCTGAGCACAGGAGGAACAAGTGGCTCATCAGGGGCTGTCCGAGGTCAGTCCCAGAGGGACGCAGGAATGCTCTGATCCTTCAGTTCACAGCTCAAATCTCTGTGAAGAAACTATTAAGAGAAATCCAGTCTGATGACATCATCATCACACTCATGTTACATTCCAATATTTTTTGCTGAGAGATTCGAGATTCAAGAATGGAACTAAATTTAAACTACTAGGAAGGATGCCAGTTTTCCTTGCCTTCCACCAAAGACTCATGTGCAGCACAGCTCACTTATGTTTCCCCTCTATTCCCCTCTCCTGCCTCCAGCACTCTTTAGTCACTTAAAGTAGTGTGAAAAACATTCCAATTTGGGTCACAAACATACCATGAGTCAACTTTTTTTGTGAAACACTTCTGAAGAACACGCACACCTGGCATACCCAACAGTCTCCAGGAAGCTGGGAAATTAAGGCCAACACAAAGCAACTTCAAGATTCCAGTGTGACACTGCTCCCACTTCGGTGTCACCCACACACTGGACACACAATTTTTCATTTGATCAGAACCAAAGCAGTTGGGATCAATATAGTTCACCAAATTGCCCATGGCTGATGTACCAATTCAAACACAAGAATACATATAGCAATTATCAAATTACGTCCAACCCAGCAGTCAGCATATTCCATGGACACAGTGGATCTGTGGCAGAGGCATCAGCCTATCAGAGGCAGGCACAGGGGACACTTATTCTCAACCCACACTCTGCTCAGCCAACACCAGTCACCTGCCACTTCAGGCTTTTAAAACTGTTAGAGAGCCTCCCTCTTGCCTGGACAAGACTGAGGCTGATATCCCTACAAAGCAGCCAATGGCAAGCTCCCCACTGGGATCCCCAAAGGCACACTGGGCACACACACGCCCCCGGCCCCTTTGAAGCTGGGTGAGATGGTCAGAGCATGCCAGTTTCCTCCATGGTACTGCTGCAAGTGTCAATACCATTTCTAGAGGCTGCAGACAGGCCCTGGAGTTCCTAAAAGCTGCCAGACCCTCTAGTGCTGTGCCTGCTCACCCCATGTGCTTTGGCAATGAGCTGTACAAGAGCTCGAGCACACACCAGCCTCACAGAAAAGCTAGATCTTCAACCCACTCATCCATCAGCCCCTCCTAACTTTCTTTCTCAGTCTTTGCTACTATGGAGACACCCTTCGAAACAAACCTGCCCTTTGAGCAAATAAAAGGTGTGGCCAGTTTAAATAGCCTAAAATTCCTAAACTCCAAGTGCTGCAGCAATGCAGTCATGCTGGCTCGGTAGGGCAGCACACGCCCAGGCTTTACAATCCACCGCTCCCAAGCTGAAACTTAACTACTCCTCAACCTTGAGTTTTCAAGTCATTGCCATGGAGCAGAGAGGCCTTGGCAAAGCTCAACAGAAATCCTATCAGGGAGAAACAGTGCTGGATGAGTCACCCCAGGAACACAGAACTCATGGAAGGGCATTTCTGCCCCATCTGTCAGGAGGCCAGGGAACACACAGGTTTAGCAGGAACTCTCCAGGCAGCAGGAACTGCACCTGAATTTCAGCTGTGCACAGGCAGCACCACAAATAGGATGGCTCAAACACTGGCCCAGCTAAGCATAGCATTTAATGTGTTATCACAGGAAGCTTGAAAGAGTTGTACCACAGCCATGGGGAATGTGTAATTAAATAACAGTTCCTCTTCTTGCTGGTGTGAGGACAACAAATGCAGCCCCAGCACACCTGCATTTTCCAGTCTGACAGTAACTGAAGCAGATGTCAGAGACCAGAGTCCATCCCTACAGCTTAAAAATGTATAGTTGAGTGAGTTCTCTTGTATTAAATATTCTCCCCCCACTTTTTTTTTAAATCCTCACAGATTGAAGTCAAATCAGGTCTGAGGTTTAAATCCAGTGTTTTCTAAAATCATTTTATTAACATATATATGACTTGAAGACTCAGGTGCATAAAGTAGCAGGCAGCACTCTCAGGTGAGATGGAGCTGTTTGGCACACCCAGGTGACCTGATGCTGCCCAACAGTCACTGCCAGCCCTGTCCCCTGCCACCAACATGTGGTTACCATGTGTGCTCACCCTGACAGGGAGGCCACAAGAGCCAGCTTGTTGCAGCCTCTAACTAAAGCCATAGGAGGGGACTGGAATTTCCTCACAACATTCTTGGCCCACTGCCTGAAGCCATAATTACTGTTCCCATGGCAAAGATCCTGGCTTCACCACAAATCACTTCTATGCAGTCAGCCTGTATCACACTCCAGCAAAGCCTGTTTTAAAAATTAACTTCTCAAATGCCATACAACTGCACTTTTGGTTTCTGGAAGGGAAATCTTTCAAGCAGAGCTTGACTTATCCAAGAAACTGTGGGATTATTCAGCACCTAAACTATTCTGAGACTTTTCCAATCACTGAAATGCAATTTCACTTAAAGAACAGCAACGTGTCACAGTTCATCCTCTCTCTAGTCCCGCTCAGAGTGTGAAGGAACAGTGATAAGCAGGGAAATTAAACAAAGGGCAAGGAGACACAACAGAGCGAGACCTTGATCAGACTACTTGCAAGAGGGAACTGCAGGGTCAAAGAACACCTCAGAGCTCAAACAATATGCCTCCATCTTAGGGCCATACTTTCTTCCTTTTTAGACAGCAGTGAAATTACAGGAAGAAGTAAATCTCCAATCATGTGTTTCTGATCTGCAGGACATTCCAGAAGGCTGTGCATCAGGAACCCCCACAAAAGAACAGCAATGAGCTCCCTAAACAAATTCACACACTTCAAACTGAGGAGCCTGGAATGGCTACTGCAATTACACCTGATTAAATCAAGGCCATTGGGCAGTACAGTGCTCAGAAGAGTAAGCCACTAGAACACCTGGGGGCTTCTTAAGTGCAAGAAACTTATTTTAATTAAGACATCAGAAAAATTAATAAGTGGGTGCAAATATCCTTGATATGCAAATTAAGGATGTGAGAAAATAAAAATATGCCAGCAGCCTGCTTTTTAAAGCAATAATCTTGAGCAAACTGAAAAAAACGTGACTTTATCATAGAGTCCTCAACTTCCAAGTTAAGCTCAGCACTCACAGCACGAAAGACACCAAGAGGCCACTGGGAGTTTGCTGTGACATGTTGCTCAGCAGTGGTTTGAGTCACAGGCACTTTTCCTACTTGTCTGAGCCAGCTTTGGGACATTCCAGTCACAGTATCAGATCATGGACAAGGTTACTTGGGGGCTCAGTAGCATGTCACTGAGCATGGCAAGATTTTGGTGACTGTCACGTTCCTAACACGAATTCCTGCCTTCTGGGCACATACACATCAGGAATGAGCAAATTTACACCTCAGATTAAAAACAGTTTTCCAGCTCAGATCTCCACGTGTGATTTGGTAGTTCAGCCAGGAAGCTCTCATCAGCACAGGTGACAGAATGGACACCTCAGTCTCTGCTGGATCCTAGGAGCAGGGGAAGCTGTCTGATGTGGCTGACCCAGGCAGAGGCTGGGAGCACAGGAGAAGCTTCACTTGGCTCTCAGATATGCAGACTCCCATTTACCTACAGAAACCCATGACACATTACACCCAAGCACTAACGAAGGGAATTCTATTACAAGAGCTACACCTGCATATACAATGACTTACTTAAACACAATCAGATAACATGGCTACAGCAAAAATCAGTTGAAAGCTTACCTTTACCAAGATGATTCAGCTTTCCTGCTTGTTTCTGCCACTCTTTAAATTTAGATTCAACTTTCTTTAAACCTGCCTCATCTGACTTGACAAGAAACCTCATGTTCCATGCACAATTCAGTCTCACCACTCCCTGACTGCTGTCTGACCAACACAGCCGAGACTATGATGCTGTCCCATGCCAAAGGTGAAGGGACTCAGAGGAGATCGCTCCCAGACCTCATCCAACTGGAACCAGGGTCTGGAATCCTCCCAGATGGGAGCAATGAGGCAGGCAATCCCACACCCCAAAACTCCAAGCTTCAGTGAAGTCTACAACCACAGTTTCAGAAGCTTCCTGGTTAGGTTTAGTTACGTAAAACCACTTTTAAAAGTTACAAATTACACATTGTTAAAAACCAGGGGACCTTAACCGACATTAACCAGTTTCCCAGCAGATGTTGTATCAAACTGCTCTAGGGATGCCTTGGTCCACCTTTCAAAATGGCTATGAACTATTAACCAACCTTATTGTCCAGACTCAGACCACTCCTCCTCACATCTGATGGCAAAACTGAGCTCCTTGCAGCAGGCAGTGTTTCTACCCGAATCAGACATTATCATTAATTCAAATCTGAGATTCCCAGGGGAGGAAATGCAGGAGCAACCTTTCCCCCACAGCCGTTAGAGCCCCTTCAGACCCCTAAAGCACTGCCAGGCTGTCTGTACTTAACACAGCTCATTTTGTACTTCCAACACAAAGCTCTGCTGGCCAGCAGCACTCTCTGTGGGATGTTCCTACTCCATTCTGTAGGGCTGCTGGTGCTTACAGTGCACCAGTCCCATCCCACGACATCAGTTCCCCGGCCCTTCCGATGGCTCTCGGTCTCTGGCAGCTCTTGGTCACTGCCTCCCAACGTGCCGCTCGGCTGCATCATCAATGGCCAACACACACACAGAGGGCTGAGTTCACTGCAGTCCTGACCCCAGAGTTACAACACTGAAAACCAAATCCTACCCCCTTCAGCCCACTCTGTGCTGCACGTTGCAGGTCGGCATTTCACGGCACCAGCGCTGATCCCGTGAACGTGATGCCTGTTGCCACCCGTGGCCGATAAGGAGCCTCCTGTCAGCATTTTGAGATTAGGGCTAAGGCTGCACTTTCCAAAACTGAGACTAGAAGGGCAAAGGTCATATTTACTGTACTCACAGGAGATAAAAATCGGCTGCTAAACCCTCCCTTTTGTGGCAGAAGGATTTTTGACATATAACTGAGCAGGAATTCACACAAACAAAGGAAATGGAGTTCTCCAAAGGAAAAGGACCAGTTTCTTCATGGAGAAGCATTGTCTAGCACACAAGTAACAAGCATAGCTTGACATTTTAGCAGGGAAAAGGGCTGTTTCTAAATGCAATAAAGCTGACCATCAAAGCCTAAATGACAAGAGCTAAATGCTGAGCCATATTATAAGTTTTAAATGCACATGAAACCGAATTACCTTCTGGTAAAAACCAATTTACGTGGTACCAGAAATAACCCTTTACAGCTGAAGATCTGCATTTGGTGAGGCTAAAACTAGGTCAGATGCTGAGCAGTGTAAAAAGAGAGAAAAAGTGAGAAGTGCCTACCTTTGTACCAACTGTTATATCTTGGACAATGCTGTAGAAAAAAGAAAGAGAAGGATTAAAAAAGTTAGATAGGTTTGCCACAAAAATCCAGCATAGTTTACAGTAGTAAGAAAAAAGCAAGTCAAAGTGCACAGTTGTCTTTGCAGGTGAGCCAAGGACAGTTTATACAAAGAAAAATTATTAGATGGTGATGGTGGAGACCCAAGACCCAGCAGTGCCAGAAAACTGCAGCTCTCCCACTCCCTATGGCAGCACCTGCTCCTCCTGCAAGGGCACAAGGTGGGGCTGAACCCCCCTCGAGCCCAGCAATGTGACCTCGACTCTGACCACACCAAGAGGAAAAGCATCACGAGTCAGCTCCGTCACCAACATCCCCTTCTGAGGTTCCTGTCCCCAACACCCACGAAACCCCTGCCAGGCTCTAGCACGGCTGAAAAGACCAACACCAGAGCTCCAGTGGTCCCAGAGACAGAGCCCAGGTGTGTCCCAGCAGAACAGGAGCCAGGGCTCACAGCAGCCCTCATGCCAGACCAGCAGAGTGCCCAGAGGTCCAGGCAATCCCAGCCTGGGGTACGCCCTATATAGGATTTTTCTATAAACTCTAAACACTACAGCAGTTATTAAACTCTACTTTAGACACTAACCTCCTAAACCTCCTAAAATGAAGACTTTCTGATTAACTAAGATGAAAAATAGCACCAGTTGTACTTTTAAGTGACCCACACCAGATCCTGTCAGCACTAAACTCTCTACACCACAACACCTGCCTCCTTACAGCAATGTTCACCAATGCAGTCAGAATGGCTTGCCTACAGCCTGGTATGCTGGACCTGGGTGATCTTCCAGAGCCTTAGAGCACCTCCATGTTACTGTTCCATGGGACTGCTCCATGTGCAATGCATGGGTGAGTCCCATCCTGGAGGGTGAGACAGCCTAAGAATTGAGTTATACCCTTGCACGGGTGATTGCCTTTTTTTTTTTTTTTTTGTAATGAATTCCAACCCCCTGTAAAGCAGCAACACAAAACAGAGAGCAGAAACAACCCCTTTGGACTGCCATGGACACTGCTTTGCCTGGTTCAACTCCTCTCAAAGAGCTGCCCATAATCCCAGAGCACAGGATGCAGCAGTGGCCAGGTGACTGAGCCGCAGCAGCTCCACAGAGCAGGGGGACACGCAGCAGGTAGGGCAGTCCTTCTTGAATCAGCACTATGAAACCTGAAGTACTCAAGAACAACTCTACACGGTGATTTAATGCGAAGAAACTTGCATTTACTGGTTCTTGCTTGCCTCCCCTCCTACAACAATTCATAACTTGCGCCAAACTCTTGTCCGATCTCGTTAGGCCGCTCGAGTGTCCCCAGCTCCACAAACAAACCGCAGCCCCAGCACGAGCCAGCTCAGCTCCTCACACTTCCTCTTCCCCCCAACCTGCCGTGTCATCACAAGCCAGCGCTCTGCAGCTGGAGCCACAGCCCGGTCCAACGGCTGCTGCGGGAAGCCACGCGATAGCTCCGTGTTTTCCACGGAAGTCCTGGGAGAAGGCTGGGGCTGCCACCGCTCCGCAGGCCCGGCGCTGGTCACCTGCCGGGCAGATGGGTTGGCTGCACTCTCGAGGGTCAGCTCTAATGAACTAATGAAACCCATCTGCGTGGAGCAGTTCAAGGAACCAGCATCCCTAAACACAGCACGCATTCCACAGCTAACACATAAACACTAATCCAGGCACTTCCAGAACCTTAAAAAAAATCTACTGCCAGCAAAGCACAATAAGAACAAGGAATGCCCCACATTTCCCAAACTCTCCAACTTACCCCAGAGCAGTTTCTCCCACTTCCTGTTCCTCCTGTGGGCCTCTCACACAGGAAATGTTTTACATAAAGTGCCTTAGCAGGGGATGGCATTAAGAAGTATCCAACAGGAAGAGACATTTTATTTGCCAAGAACTATCGATTCCTGGGATATTGTTGTAGCCCACTTGATAACGCATTTCACAGGAAACAAGCTTCAACAGTATTTCAGAATTTTTATTCAAGAAACATGCAACTCCTTTCCAGTTCACCCACCCCCTCAGTAAATTATCCCAAGCTTCCTTCTCCTGTCCTGCACATCAGCCTTCAGGAGGGGGTTAAAACTTTTCTCAGTTCCAAAAGAAGAAGCAATAAAGCTCTTCATAAAAAATACTTTTCCCATGGAAAAATGAGCTAATTCTATGCAATAAGAGGAAAAATTAAGCAGCACCAGTAAAACCTCCAGGTCATTTTCCAAAGCAGGATTGCCCATACGGACTCCTCGCATGTTTTAACAAAGCAACTTATTCAAAGGGGATCATTCGGGCGCAGCTGAGGATCATTTTTGGGAGAAGGAGATGGAAGCAGCTTTCAGCCACTTGCTGCCAACTCAGCACGAACCAAAAACCATTTTCCGAAGCAGCTTCTGAAGTTTCAGTAGGAGACACTTTCACGGGGCAAACGGATCCTGCACCAGGATCTCCAAGAGATGAGGGGTGACTGAGTCTCATGTGTACACTAAAACTTCCACATTTAAACAGCAACTAATTTAACATGCACAGAACACCCGCCTTCCCTGGAACTACAGCTGATAACAAACCAATTTTTGCCACTAGAATGTATGAGCTCATGTGCTGAGAATTTGTTGGGTTTGTTTTTTTTTTTTTTTAATAATATCATTCAACATGATGAGCAACTGGTTAAAAGCAGCAGAGCGATCCTGGACTGCAAAAATTGTAAGATAAAGGATTTTTAAGGGTTTTAAGATGAAAACAACACTGAGACGCCACCTTTTCAGTGTGTAAAAAAGCTCAGACATGTGACTACGCCCAGACCAGTGTTCTGAGGCAGAAAGCGAGAAGGCACTAATTTGGGCTTCCCGTACTTACGGCTCTGGGAAAACAAACTGCTTACTTGGAGGCCTTTAGAAATATTTTAACTACTGCGCGTTAGAAGAAACAAAAAAAATCACATCACTAAAAAAAAGCCCACGCCAGACAGAAGAAAAGAAGCACAGAGAACTCATTTTCGAGAGAGATCCTCTGATAAAACACCCGCTTTAGAGCGAACTCTGCCGCAGAGAGGCCCCGCCGGGCGGTGGTTAAAGAGGGATCGACGCTGCCCAAGATAAAAGTTGCGCTCTGGAAACTCCCCGAGTCCCAGCGTGCGGAGGGAAGTTTTCTTTTCCGGAGTTGCGCGGGACAACGGGAGCAGGGCTGGGCCCGCAGCTCTACCTGCGGCGCTCAGGTGAGGCGGCGATAGAGCCCTGCCCGCCCTCCTCCCGCCTGCGAAACTTAGGCGAGCAAAAACCGGTCACAAAAGGAATCCAGTCAGAGCCCCCCCCCGCCCCCGCCCTCGGAAGCGCCAGACAATGGGAGGGAGCGCGGCCGTGAATCACCGTCCGCCACCCCGCCAGGTGCGCCCGCCCCGCCCGC
>VWYO01020451.1:128344-140593 GCA_013400275.1 Rhadina sibilatrix | reverse complement strand
CCACAGGAGGGGCCCGGCAGCACTGCTCGCGGCCCCGGCGCGGCGCCGGGCGGGACTCACCCGTCCATTGCACACGGAGACGACCCGTCGGGAGCGGAGTGGAGGCGCCGCAATAGCGGGACGAGCGAGACCGCTCCGTGTTATAGACTCACAAAATGGCGGCACCGCCCGGCCCGCCTCGTCCGCGCCGGCGCTCCATTGGTCGGCGGAGCTGTCGTCCTGACGGTGGGGCGGGATCACCCGCCTCCCGGGGTTGGCGCCCGGGCTCCCCGCGCGAAGCCAATTGGTCGGTGGCGGGATAAGGGGCGGGGCGAGTCGCCAGTGCGCGGCGCCGTTCGGTAGGCGGAGGGAGTCGGCTGGGAGGAGCCATCTTCAGAGCGGGAAGGAGGCCGGGATGACGCCCGGAGCCGCCATCTTGATTGGGGGCAGGGCATCGGAGGCACGGCGTTGGGCGCCATCTTGGATACGGGCAAGGGGGGTCCCCCGCGTGCACGTTGTGCGGCCCGGGGCCGCGGGGCGGCTCGGCCCCGCCGCCATATTGGGGGCGGGCAGGAAAGCCGCGCGCCGCCGCCATCCCGGGTGAGGGGCGTCCGCCCGCGCTGCCCCTCGGTGGTCGCGCAGGGCCGAGGGGCTTGCTTGAGGTACAGGACGGAGTGTGTGTAATCGCAGTTAATGTCTTAAGGATAAAGATTACCAGAGGGTGAGAGAGGGAAATCTTGTGAGGTAAGACGTTAAACGTACCTGCCGGTCTGCGGCTCAGGTACCGTTGTGACACGTTGCTGCCTAGCCCAGCTCTGTGGCCCATCAGGGGCACTTCAGTGCAGAATTAGACTGACTTGTCTCCCTCCTAATGTCGGTCATTGCCTGTAGGACCCACTTCTGCAGGGATTCATGTTCTTCCAGGGATTTGGGGCTTGTCAAGCCTCTGAAAGATTTGCTTTGCAATATGCTGGACCACCTCGCGAGAATTTGAGATTCCCCATCCCCGACCCTCGGGCACAGCTGGATCCTCCCCGCCACTGCTCCATGGAGCCACTGCTGCCGTGGATGAAACACTGTTTAAATGCAGCATTTACTTCCTTGAGAACTCAAGTGGCAGTTGCCCGTTTACTGAGCCTCACTTGCCGTGAGGGGATTAATTGTTCAGTTTCTAGCTAATTTCTAGTTCTGCCTTCAGCCAGTCTCCTCTGCCCTGCCAGCCTTCCCACCCAGGGCTTTTCTGTGAATATATTTGGCAGTTCTGCCGGAGTACCTCTGCCAGTGATAATGTGTAAAACACCAACACCTGGGCCGTGTATGTGAAGGCTCTGGAAATTATTTTAAAAATAAGAGTGCAAATGAAACTTGGAGTGTTATCCCTGGACAGTGTTTCTGCCTTGTGTCAGGTAACTCTGGCAGGTACAAACGTGCATTTTACGTTCTCGTGTCTCTCTCAAGCACACACTTGACATGTGAGTAGGGAAGAGAAGAAGTTAGGAGTGGTCTATTTTCTCCTAAACCAGGAATTTCTGTGCCAGGTTCTCTGGCTGGAGCCCTTATTTCTCATTGGGGCAGTGCTCAGGGGTTTCAGTGGCCAGGATCAGACATCACCTGCCTGCCTCACTCTTGTCACCCTCTGTGAAATGCAGGAGCTTCCCTTGGCCTTGCACCTTTCCAGGAGCTGGGAACCCTGAATCCTGAATCTTTGGGTTACTGGGCTTCCAGTTTGGCCCCCGTAGAGTTTAAAACCGAGGAAAAGTGGAAGAACGTGTTCTAACCTATTGCTGAAGGCAACTAAACCCATCTGAAACCACATTTACTGGCTCCTGCATATGAAAGGCTCAGCTGCTGCCTCAGATTTACAACTTCAGTGAGGCAAAGGATGGGAAAATGATGGGATTATGGATCCACTATAGCTGAGGGCCAGAGAGATAAAGTGATGTGATCAAAGAGAGCAGGAATTTAGCTGCCAACACGAGCTCCCTGCACTCCCTTGATCTGTGCCTGGTTTAAGGTGTATTTCCTATGAAGGTGTTTTTTCAATGAGTAAGGAATCCCTTGATGGTAGAGGATACTGTGAAGACAGATTTTTTTCTCCCCAATATAGGGTATTTCTGTACCCTAAGGAAGAGCACCCTAAACACCCCACAAAGACTGAAACTGATCACAGGCCAGGACAGGGTCTGATTTTCTAGTAGCTGCTGAAATGAGTTTATGGCATGTGCAGGTATTCCAGGTGCTTTTCAGGTATCTTTGGCAGAGCTAACAGGTAAATGCCACCACAGGATTCCTGATTTCCAAAGGCCTTTCCTTTGCAGGTGTGGTCTGACTTAAAAGGCTCTTTAAGGTTTGTGCAAGCTCACCCTGATTTTCCACAGTTCTTGCAGAAATGATGGTTGTGCAACATTTTATCAGCCATTTTCCTGCAATAGGAACAGAATTTTTTAGACAGCATCTGCTCAGGTACTCTGGGACTACAAGTGACCAGTGACCTTATTGTGGTTTTCTCTGGGCCAAAGGGGAAAATGCTTTTAAGAACAAGATTACACTTGATATGAAAGCACAGCGGGGAGCAGGACCAGCCCCTGTGTGTCCTTGTGTTTGTTTTGAAAAACAAGCCCAGATGAAAATGACCATATTAAAAAAAAAAAAAAAGAGGGCAAAGTGGAAAAAGAAAATGAATCAGCTTCTTTTGTATGATCCTACAGCAGCGTCCCACGTCCCACCCGGGTTCTGGCTCTGGTTCCTCTGGCCGGGAAGGGCTCTGGGGCACACCCAGCTTATTCCCTTTTAGAGCCCTTCCTGCGTCTGTTATCTCTTGGCATTTAATTCACCAGCAGGGAAGAAAAACTCTCTGAAACAAAACGGACCCTTTCCTGCCTGTTCCTTTTGTATTGTTACACAGCTCCACAGCCTGTGTGGGGTCACGGACGCTTCTCTTCACAACCGTGTCCTTCGCAAACTGGCAGAACTCTTCCCCTTCTCCTTCCTCTTCCACCCAACGTTTCTGCCAGCGGTTTGAAAACCAGAACCTTCCTAAACAGGGGCCCAGTTCATGAACCCAAACCCCTGGGCTCTGTGGTGCCTGCTGGATAGTGCTGCCAGTGACAATTGTTTTCCTGGAGGTTCCGCTCCTGCCCTGTTATTCCCAGCAAGGCCCTAAACCAGGTAACTCTCCTGGATAACTGTGCTGCCACTGAATCCTAAAGAAACCAGGGGGCAGAGGGTGTCTCCAATCCTTCTGCTTCTCTCTCTGTGGCTTTTTATTTATTTTCAACCCCTCTCAGCGAGCACGGCGGTTTTATTTCAAAGCTTATTGGCAGCTTCAGCAGCATCTGGCGGTGCCAGAACATTCTCCAGTGCATCGTTGCCGATGCCACATCACCGCTCTGGGAATGGTTAGCGCAGGGCGGGCGGGGCGGGAGGGAATCCGAGCAGGAGCAGAGTCCCTGCAGGGTTTGTCAGCCCAGCAGACACATCTGGCTCTGACCCACGGCCTCCCCTCCTCGTGCTTGAGAGAAGGGACCAGGAGAGGGACCTGAAGTGCCGCTGCAGCTGGGGTGGTTGGAGGAGGAGGGGTGGGAGAGCTGGCTGTGTTAGTTCCAGCATCTGGGAGAGATGCAGCTCATACCTGCACGCACGTGGCTTTCCGAGCAGGACGCAACATGAATGAGGGGAGTGTTTCTTGCATTGATCCACAAGAGTTTGGCAGCGTGAAGTACTATCAAAGATTGTTCTGTCTGGTAGTTGATAAATAAATGGGTTTGGAATTGAGCTTAGTGCGCTGTCAGTAATAAAAAGAAGTGGCCTTGGAGACCGATTTTTTTATAAGGGCCTGGACAAGGGGGAATGACTCCTAATTCTGTGATTTCTAACCTGTGTATGGGCTCCCTGAACAGGGTGTCTGTGACAGCTCTGCCACCACAGCAATGTGAGGCCTCCTCTGCAGGGCCAGAGCTGAGCAGGTGAGAAACACTGCAAGGCAGGAGAGCTGCACCTGGGCGAGGTTTGTGTAGCCATTGCACACCCCGAGTCCCCCTTCAACAGCTGTGCATATTTCATGCTGCAAGCACCTGTATGAACTTCAGATTTGAAGCAGAATCACAAGGGCTCGCATTTTACATCTTTCCTTCTTTTTAATCCACGACACAAGAGACTTCTCTATGTTTCTGCTGTTCCCCGGCCATGTTATTTCAGCACTTCCCTGTCCCCACGGCTCCTCCCAATGCTCTGGGGTGACTCATTTCCTGTGCAGGACGAACCAGCCATTTCCTGGCTGTTCAACGCAGGACTTTTTTCCCTTCTACTCGGGGTTGGAGTGGTGAAGATTAGGCTTCGGTTTGACGAATCTGTGGTTTGATTAATCTGTGGTCTGATTATACCCCCTGCAACTCATCTCAGAGCTGCTGCTGTTCCCCAGAAATCACCTGGCAGCATCTGGGGCTCATGGCTGCCCCTGCTCTCCTGGGCTCCAGGGTCCTTGATTTGGATTCTGACATTAAATTAAGCCCTCTAACAGTGATTGCTCTAACCAGCTCTAACAATGCCATCCTTCCAGTCACTGCAAACCAGATCTTCTCTTCATTGAACCCATTTCAGCTCTGGGATAAGTTGCAGTCTAATAAACAAGATTTTTAAAAAGCACCACAAGGCAAAGCCACTGATCTTACAGCACAGATCAAAGCCAGAAATTTTGATTTATCCCCTAAGTTGCTTATTGCCATTTGAGAAATACAGATACTCTCTGTGTTTATGTTAGACACAAGCTATCAGAAGGCTGGTTTGGTTCCTATATTCATTCTGTGCCTGGCATTCCAGTTCTTCCCTCCAACCTGTGCACCCAATTTCTTGAGCCACTTTTTATTCCCATCCCATGCTGTGACTAACTTGTGGACAGCTCTTGGAGCTCAGACATTGCCTGGCCATTGGAATGCCAGCCTGAGGTGTGACAGGACTTTCGAGCAACTTTTTACTGCTGGATTTTTAATTATTCTTTTAATCTTATTTGAACACTTGGACTCATCAGCCTGCCTGGCATGTTGGGAAAGAAACCCCTGCACAGTGGGGATGCTGCCACTGGAGCCTGAATGGAGCACATGTGGAGGGCTGAGCCCTGAATAATTCATACCTGTAATGATTTATTCATGCCCAAAGCTGGATACCTCCCTGTGACTTTCCATTATCACAAAGGGAAGGCAGGTTCCAATTCCATTCCGCTGTCCCCAGCCCGGTGTCAGCTCCTGTGCTGGACTCAGAGCAGGGGGGCTGACTTCTCTGCTCAACACTAACAGGCAACTCCTGCCCTTCAGTGCCACAGCCGTGGCCCCTGACACCCAAACTGAAATGTAGGGACAGGTCCTTACACATTTTTCAGTTAGTAAGCAAGCAGGTAAAGCTCTTTTCCACAGATACGCAGGGAAAGTGAGACCAAGATCATGATGGTTGCAGGACAAAAGGTCACTTTCTGAGCATGGAAAACAGGCCCTGACTTGGTGATGTGACACCATCGAGCTGAGCTCACTCTCCACCAGAAATTGCAGTGTTTCCCACTGTAAAGTTACAGATTCTGACACAGTTGATACCACATTGCAGGATGCTTTTCTGCTCTTCCAGAAACCTTGCAGGAAAGCCTGGACAAAGAGAGCAGCAGCTCAGGCTCATCTTTCCTGCCTCCTGTTTGCTCTTAGAAAATAACATCAGGAGAGGTTTCCAGGGCTAGGCTCTGAGTTCCTGACCTGGGCGAGGATTCTGCAAGACATTCAAATTCCGTCTGTCTAGAAAGGCTGAAAGATGATCCCGTGTTTCAGAAAGTCTCCAGACCCCCAGGCAGCGCTGCTCCTCACTGGCTGGTGTGAAATTTCCTAATTGTTTAACCTGCAATCCTGACTTTTTTTTTTGTCCTTGAAATAGGCTCTGCATCAGCATAATTAAAAATGTCAAATAGGCTTGAGAACCTCTCCAAGTTGCTAAAAATGAATGTGAATTTCCTCCCTGCAGCCTCACTCCGTCTCTCCCTTGCTCTGGCCTCAGCTTTCCCGAGTGCCTGGTTCCAGCCCCTCAGCATAGTTTGCATTCCATTGCCAAGAATGAACATTTATTTATACAAACAACCCTCCTTCCAAGCACATCTCCCGCTATCCCAGGGCAGGGAAGTAAACACCATTTCTTGTCTGTCCATAGCTCAAGCTCTGCATTTCCTTCTTGCTTCAGTCAGGCCTTGTTTGCAGGGAGAACTGAGTGCCATTCTGTTGCTTCCCTGTACCCAGCAATGGCCTGAGAAGCTCCTTCACTTCCTTACAATGATTTGATTTTGTGACCCTCTTAAGGAAAATGCCAATTTCTTGATCATCCTCTTGAGGGGGCTCGCTGGCTCAGCAACAATTTCCAGAGCTGGAACCTGGGGGGCTCCGCAGGACTTTGAGAGTACTCAGCCCCCCAGATCTGCTTTTCTCTCAGCACACCATAAGCTGGTGTTCCCAGTCTGTTACTGGCCCACTGTGCTGTACTGGTTGTCCCAGCAGTGCGGGTGGCACTGTGGTGGAGCTCAGAGGGAACTGGAACAGCAGCTCCCAACCAGCAGTGCCACAGGGCCGAGGGGAGGCAGGTGCAGCTCATGCATTATTGCTGCAGGTCTCCATGGCTCACCTGCCAGGCTCCGTGATTGTTCCTGAAACCTTAGCTCTGCCCCTCTGTCCGCAGGTGTCTCCTGTTGCATCTGCCATTCGAATGGATATGGCACAGATGCCAGACGATTCCAGACAGGAGAATGTCACAGTCTGAGCACAGGTCATTTAAATGAAAAAGGGCCCTGACAGAGAGACAGGCACCTGCAGAGCATCTAGAGATGCTCTCTTGGCTGTGGAGCCTGCCTGCTGCTTGCTCCTTGCCCTGAACACAGGATCTTACAGGTAGAAATTGCAGCAACACATGAGGAGGTGTCCACAGTATAAAGGGAGGTGTGTGTACCCCCCATGGCACTCAGATCACGCCGGTGTGTGTGCCCACACCTCAGGCACGTGGATCACACTGGTCTGTACAGCCCAGTACTGCCCCTGTGTTCCTCCACGTTTGTGTCTGCAGCCCCTAATCCGTGCTGAGGGGGACACGAGAGACTCCAAAGGCAGAAGGAGCAAGAGGACAGGGGATTGCCCAAATCCTGCTCCCCTCCTCAAATCCTGTGTGTTTGGTGTCACACATGGCAGCTCAGGAGCCTCAGCTGTGTTTCCACACTGAATCAAGAACAAAGCTGTCCAAACACAGCTGGCTCAGAGGGGACGGGGACAGCCATGCTCTGTGCCCGCCGTGGGCCCCATTGTCATCCTGGCCAAGAACGACATCATTTCCCCAGGGCTGCAGCTCTATTAAACACAAAGCTCCAAATTATTTCCTACTTGGATCAAAGATGTGTTTGTTCCAGTGGCACTTCAGTTTAAAAGGCAGTGCTGGGGATGAATGAAACCTTCCCAGAGGCAGCTGCTGAGGCTCAGTTGATTTGTCAGTGGTGTAGTTATGTTGTGGGCATCTCGTGGTTGCCGGCCCGTATGTTCCTGAAGGATGTTGTGCAGTGGAACAGTTCAGGGAAGCCTTGTTCTATGGATAAGGGGCTTTTGGTTTTGTGGTGTGAGGGTTTGCTCATGCTTCAGATGGTGAAAGTGTTCAGGAATCTCACATTCAGATTCCAGACTCAAAGCCAAAGCACTCTGGATCAAACTGGGTAGAAGTGTATGAAGACACAGTGGCCTGTATGTGCAGAGCCATGGAATTGGTGGTTTGATTGTAGTCTGGGATTTGGGTGAGGAACCTGCTCCATAAGTGGCTGTCTGTTGGTACACCGGATGCTCCCTGTGACAGACAGAAGGTGAAAGAAGCCCTCTGGAGTATGAAATTAAGCATTAAAAGAACATGAAGGCAGAGGCATGCAGTATGTGAAGTCAGGGAGAACTGAGACCACTGGCGATGCCAAAGGAACAAAAGAAACTCAATATCCTTCAGAAATTTTAATATTTAATTGGTGAGCTCTCTGATAGCAGGGCAGTGAGTGTGGCAGGTAATGACAGGAGCTTGTGCAAGGGGTGTCTCATGGGGCCCCAGCATCCCCAAAACACGGCACAGGGGCTCTTTGTGTGCAGAACCATCAGTTCTGTGTGCAGCTCCCTGCACCACAGCACTGAATTCTTGGTTTGGGGTAAAACCACGGCCCAAAAGACACTCCCACTGCCTGGCAGCAGGTCTGGAAGTTGGGGAGGCATCACTCCTGGGTCCATCCTGTTCAGGTACTGCCTGCACCTTCAGCCAGAGGAGCTCATGCTTCCATGAGCTCACTCACTCTCTCTGTGGAGCTAAGTTCCCTCCAGAGGGGCAGTTCAGCTACTTTTTGTTACTTGAACATTGGGGCTCAGAAATACATGACAGTACTTTATTTATTGAGAAAATACTTTGTTCCATACTGCAAGATGACAAGTTCCTTCTGCAGCAGGTGGAAGTCAGTTGTCAGAATCCTTCCCTCAGGGACGTTTTCCGCTGAGAACTCCAAATCCAAACCACCCATTGGCTCTGGTTTCTGTGGAATCTGTTGAGTGGAGTTGCCTGGTTTGCTCCTCACACTCTGGGCAGGGTGTTAGAGCTCTCCCAGATCCAAGGCCAAGTGTGTATTTCTTGTCCAAAGAATCATCCAGCTGTGGAATTTTCATGCCTAAGGCTCTCAGCTCTGCTCTCAAGGAGTGGAGGACAGCAGTGGGGAACCACTCTCCAGATCCTGCTGGTCCTGGCTGCTGCCCCAGGTGGCCACTCAGAGCCCAACAAAGCTGAGGACTCTCAGGGCAGAGAGCTTTGCTCAGGACTTCCATCCCACCCCGGGGATTGGCAGGTTGCTTTGAATTCCCTTTCCTAACAAACACCTGTCTCCCCTCTCTCCTAGGCTGCCCTGTGCCCTGGATGAGATCCTGTCCTTGGGCAGTGCTGTGCTCTGTGGGAGGCTGCCTGCCTGACCTTGGAGCAGGTAAGGGAGACAGTGGCACATCAAAACAACGACAGAGTAGAGAACTGAGCAGGAGCCAAGGCTCCAAAGGTGGGAACCTGCAAGTCTCACAGATGGCATCACCAGGGAGCTTAAATCAATGCATTTGCCTGTGGCCAAAGTCCTGGGTGCCATTTAGGGGGATGTTTTGTGAGGGACAAGAACTTGGGGCTCCTTTTGTGCTCCCCATGCCAGAGATGCAGCAGGGACTGGAACAAGCCATCCCACAGCCAGGGAACTTCCCCAACCCTGCAAGGTATTTTGTTACCAACAGTGTTTTTTCCTGCCTCCAGGAGCCATTTCCTATCACATCCCAGCAAACCTCTGTAAATACCTGGGGTGCAGAAGTGAACGTGAGCATTTGCCTGGTGCTGGTGAGACGGAGTCCTGCACCCCCAGGCTGAGTCACCTCAGTCTCAGGGGCTTTAGACAAAGGAAGGAGCTGAGGTGTCAGTCGCTACAGATGGTCTGTATTGCAAAAGAAGTAGGTTACCACGTCCCATTGTGAACAATTACATCTAATTACAAGTCACAGATTCACCACAAAATACTATAATAACAAATTGCTGCTACACTCCAGCCAGAGTGTGCTGGGGGAACACGTGAGTTCTGCTCTGTGGGAAGGTGGGACAACAGGGGAGAGAGGGTGTGGGTCAGCTCAAGGAGAGGCAGGTGCCAGGCCCCAAAACTCTGCTGAAACGCTGGCTGCTGTGTCCTCTTCCCAGCGGTGGTGTGTGGGTTTGGGTTGGATTGGATTGGATTGGTTCGGTTCAGTTTAGCAGATGGTTGACGAAACACCTCGTGTCACACGAGGATTTTAGTTAAACTTTAAAAGGCTGCTCAGAAATGTAAAACAACCGCAATAAACGCCTTGACAATTAAATGAAACAGGATTTGCGCCCTCCCCTCGCCAGCCCCAGCGGTTCGCTTTGGCTGTTGGATACCGGTGGAGGAGCGCCGACCGAGCCCGGCCCGGGGACTCCCTTCTCTCGGCCCTGCCGCACCGGTGCGGGCTCTGCCTGCGGTGCTGCGGCTCCCGGCGGGACTCGGGGCCGGCGCGGCCGGGACGAGCACCGGGGGCCGAGCTCCCCCTGCCGGGACCGGGGCTGAGCTCCCCCTGCCGGTACCGGGGCTGAGCTCCCCCTGCCGGTACCGGGGCCGAGCTCCCCCTGCCGGGACCGGGGCCGAGCGCCCTCCGCCGGTACCGGGGCCGAGCTCCCCCTGCCGGTACCGGGGCCGAGCTCCCCCTGCCGGTACCGGGCGGCTCCGGCCGCGGCGAGCAGGAACAAAAGCGTTCCCGTTCCGCGTCGTTCCCGGGTGATTCGCGAGCCCGGCAGGGCCGAAGGTGCTCGTGCAGCGGGAGGTACCGGAGCCACCCGGTGCCCGGCGCTCGGCGACAAAGCCCGAGAGCAGCGAGTGGAGCGGCGATGCTCCTGCAGGGACCTTCCGGCCCCCAGCAGCTGGAGCCTGGGGTGAGGGGACAGATCACGGTCACACCAGCAGCGGTGGGGGGCACAGTCAGTGGCCAGGCTGTGCCCGTAAGGTCTCTGTGCTTATCTGTCACAGCTTGCACGTGGAAGCGTGGGGCCAGTCCAGCCAGCTGTCCCCAGGGCACTGGCACAGGTGTGAAGTTCCCCCAGACTCCACCTTGACGCTGCTGTGTCAGTGACGCTGCAACATTTCCTGCCCAGCTCACTGATTTGGCCGTTGCTGATTTCAGCTTTCCAACTTCCTTCTGGGAAATGCAGCGTGAGCTCCTGATAATAGAAGTTCATGGTTTACAAATAATTTTTTCCTTCACTGAGGCTGGTTTGGTGGCTGATCCCTGTTTGGTGGCCCAGGCAGTGCTGTGCCAGCTGCCTGTGGCTTTTATTAGCACTTTTCAGAGGCCTTGATTTAGTGCTCACTGTTGCATCCGAGGCCAGTGGCTCCGCAAGGCAGCCCCTCAGGAGCAGAGATAATTAGAACTTGGGGGAAAAGTGATGTCCAAGTCTGTGAACAAAAAAGGTCTTGTTTAAGGAATGTGTTGCTGGAGGGCAGTGTTTGCCAGCAGGGTCTGTGTCCTGCTTGGAGCTGGTGCCTGCAGTCAAATCCTGCCCTCTGCAGACACACTCTGGGTGGGATTTTCTGGGAGCATCTCTCAAAATGGAGGCATGGTGCCCTGTAGCAAGTACAGGATGTATCCTGGGAATTGTATTTCTGCAAGCAGGGCAGGAGGGGTTGGTAAAGGATGTGGGGAAGCAGGAAGAGAGCTGAAGAGGTGCTCAGAAGTTTCTTGTACAGAGCAGATGAGGAGGGAAACAAACAACGCAGAGAACAGGAAAACCGATGTGCTAGGAAATTATGGACCCACCCCCTGGGCTTCTGCTAAGGAGGATGGGACAAGCTCCATGATTTCTGGCAGCCATGAGCTGCAGCTGCTCCACTCAGCTCCTGTCCTGCAGCCAGATGTGTTTGAGTGCAGCTTCAGCCCTTCCTGCCCTGACACAGCCCCGGCAGTGCCTCCATGCTCTGGCAATGCCCCCCACATTGTTTGGGGGCTGTCCCAGGTCCCCTCACCTCCAGGGAGGGTTTCCCAAGGGAGTGAGGAAGGGGGCAGGAGTCAAGTTTAAGCACTGCTGTTCTGTATCCTGTTGTTTTCCTACCAGGATTGTTGCAGTTTCCTGCACTGTCTTATCTGGAGCAGGGAAGGCAGCACTCTCCAGTTCCCTGGCTCTGTGTGTGTGTCCCAGGTTCTAATCTGCAAAACAGGCATGGGAGCCCGTGAGAAGAACCAGTCAGGGCTGTCACAGGGCAATTGGACAAGGACAGAGGGGGCAAAGGGCTTTTAGTGCCTCAAAATTAGTGTCTTTATGTAGTGCTCATGTTTGCACAAGGCTGTGTCTGTTTTACGGGTTCAGACCTTCAGCACACCTGGGAGGGGGAGAGAGGAAGATCCCAGTGGTGACATTCTCAGGTGACTCTGTCTGACCTTACAGGAGGATAAATCTCAGAAACTGCTGAGTTTGCTCCCCCCATCCTCCCCCCAAGGACTCAAATGACACACATGAAGTTGTAAAACTAAAAAAGCATTTCCGTGTTTCAGTCAGCCCAAAGTTCAGTCTCCCCTAAAGGTCTGGAGGCTCCTGTGAAATTACCTGGCCACATTTTCTGGAGTACAGAGGTAAAATCAGCACCCACAGCACTGTGGCTTGGAAAGCTGTGCAGAGCTGGGCCTGAGAAAGCCAAACCTTGTAGATTAAAAACAAACAAAC
>VWYO01020451.1:97418-128240 GCA_013400275.1 Rhadina sibilatrix | reverse complement strand
TTTTTTTTTTCCCCCATGAGTGAGCCTGAGTTCACCTAACTGTAGGTTTTAGCAGTAGATTGAATTTCCTAGGGGTTAAAAAAAAATTAAAATCCTTTACTGTACAGCTCTGGAATGTCCTGTTTTCCTGCAGAAAGGTGTGGGTCCTGTACACAGTGTCCATTATCAGATGGGAGCCTCTCCTGGAAAGAGGATTAACCCACAACATGACTCCCAGCCACACAGACATTGAACCAGGCACAAAACTCCAAAACAAGCCTCAGCCCCAAACTCTAAGCCCAGACCCTTTCCCACAGGGATCTCAGAGTTGCTGGGAGCAGGTAAAAATTGTGGCAATGACCAAGATTGATTTTTATTCTTCAAAGGGAAGACACATATGCCAGTTTAGCCTTTGGGGGAAGGACAGTGGGCTTTTCTTTCCAAGAGATCAGGAAAAGGAAGACATGTGCCTGGAGATAAGGAAAGATAAAAGCATTCCATTTGCAGAGGCCTGTGATAGGGATCAAGATGTTCATCTGCCAAGTCAGTAATATGACCATGTGGAGCTTCCGCTCCTGTTACCTTTTCCCACACTGAGTGAAGGCACCAGATTGTTGGCATGGAAGTTCCTTTGAGTCTGTCTGAGTGGCTCAACCCTTTTGGGGAAGGCTGAACTTGAAGATAAAACTCCTTTTTACTTCAGGAGGGAAAATGATTCTTCCCCAAGTTTATGTTCAGCTTGTAAGGGCTCAGTGGGAGCAGGTGGTGAGCTGCCTGGCCTGGGGAGGTGGGAACAGGTCAAACACCTCTGGGGAGAAGCTTGGGCACAGCCTGTTTGTGTGAGGGGTCAGGGCAGCTGAAATGGCCATTGGAGGTGACTCCCTGCCCTCTCTGCTGGGATTCATCAGGAGTGAGCTCACAGGAACAGTAGATCCCATACAAGGCCTTGATTGGGATCAGGAGCTCAGATTGCATTTGCTGCTTCCAAAAAGGCTTTTATAGTCTGATTTTTTTTTGTTAAAGCAGCAGCAGATTTCAGTAAAAAATTCTCAGTAAATCCCGCCTTTGCACATTCCACACGCTGGCACGTGCAACAGCCAAGCACTCGGGCTAAAATTATCTGTGCTATCATTAGGAAGGAACATATGGATTGATGGAGCCTCAGTGCAGCAGGGAGCTGTGCTGCTGTGCTGCTGTGCTGCAGGCTGACCCCGAAGGCAGCAATTCCTCTGCCCCCTGGTCAGCTGGCACCTGCGAGAGGTGTGACCTGTTCTCTTTGCACAGAAGAGCCGGCGTGTTGGGCTGGTGCTGGATGGGCACTGAAGGCCCTGGACACCCAGGACGTTGGGCACCAAGGGCACTGAGGGCACAGCACTGCCCCAGGGCCAGCACTCCTGCAGCACAGCTGCCCCTGCCCCTGCGCTGCTGGCTTCACCCTCAGCTAACTGCCAGATTCCTGAGATAAATCCACTGTGTTCATGGATTACAGAGCAGCCCTACGGGTGTCAGCTGGGATGGGCTTCTGCTGTGTTCCCCAGCTCTCTGGGAGAGCAGGAGTTCTGGGGCTGGAGCTCCTGTGCCTGCACAGTCATGCTCAGGTGTGCTCTCAGCAGCACGTGCTCACAGACTGCCAGCCAGGGCCTGTTCTCCCCGAGAGCCGTGTTCTGTGTAGGCCAGAACTGCTCAGAAGAACTGCTCAAAGAACCACTTTAGACAAGGTTCCTGTGTCCAGCATTTTCAGCCTTGCCTCTTTTACCACCACTGTTTGCAAAGCTGTTAATTAATCATGGACTGAGATGTGAGTGTGTGGTGTCAGCGATGGCTGTGCAGGCTCCTGGGCTGCCATGGTGCTTGAGGGCATGTTAAATGTTCCCTGTGACACAGGAACAGGGTTGACTTTCAGGCTGCTGCATGGAGCCTTCTGAACAGATGGGAGAATTTCAGATTAAGTCTCTAATATAAATATAAGTTGCATGTGTAAGTCCTTCAGTTGGGAAACTGCCTCTTGTTACTGTTTGCATAGTCAGAGAATGTCAGGCTGAACCAGCCTCACTATTCCTGTTTTTCTCTCTGCAGCAGCACTTGGAGACACAGAGCTTGCCAACCCCAGAGTGTTGAAGGAATGGCTTGCAGAGTTCAGTTTGTAAAATTCTATTTTCAGTGTTTATATTTAGTTTCCGTTTTGTTGGTGTTGCAGAGGCTGATCCTGCAAATATTTACCCCAGTCAGGTTTTGTGTGTAGAGTCCTGGGAGTGCAGTGGGAGCTCAGCCCGGGGAGGTCACAGGCCTGCAGTGGGCACAGCATGGAGAAATTCAGTTGCATCTTCTGGTCAGGGTTTTATATACGTACATAGACACATATCCATGTATATAGCACACACATGTGATGATCATTTCAGATTCTGAGTGAGAAAGGCCATTCAAAGAGTCACTTACTGATCCCCACCTGAGAGAAGACTCAGTGAGACAGACAGCAGCAGCATGGTGAGTGTTCTGTTACGGCATAAATGATAGCACAGACAAGAAAGAATGAACAAATAGATTTTTAAAAGGAGTCCTGAGATGAAACCGTAGCCTGTCTGCAATTATTGCAGTGCTGGGGAGGGACAGAAACAGCCCCAGGACTGCTCTTGTCTGCACATCCTCTCTCACTCACGTTCTCTCCAACACCTTTACAGAGCGAGAGCGCCAGAGACAGAGGGTGCAGTGGGGCCAGTTCCCTTGCAGCAGATTTCACCAAACTTGTGGCCTGGGCACACACTCATGGGACCATATGCAACCAGATCCCAACCCTGGAATTAATACAGGACACGGATCTGAGAAATGACACTACTATGCTGTGGATGTGCAGGGTTGGACATGCCTATCACTGGCACTGTGGGAACTTAAACGACAGAGAAGAAGAAGAGACTGAGCCTGTAGGAAGGAACAAGAGGCTCCTGTCTTCTGAGTCTTTGGCAAGGGAATCCAGCTTTGAGGAAAAGAGGATCAAGCTGACCCCATCATCTTTTGAGATGGGTCAAGCAGATTCTGGGAGCACAGTGTCATCTGGCAGATCCCAAGAGGTCACTGAGCAGAAGACTGACAGTGCTTACACAAGGAATAGGAAGCCCAAGGGGAGTCAGAATACCAGGAAACCCATAATATCATTCTCTGCAGCAGACCAGTACTTCTCAGTGTCTGGTAGTAGAGTCCAAACTGGTGAACAGGACGTGAAGTCCGAAAGTGACGAAGACATACTGATCATCTCTGATGAAGAGCAGTGTGAGGCAGATGAAGACAACCAAGGAGACAGAATCGTCCAGGATAATGTGTCAGAGCCATCTGCCGAGGACTTGGAGATGGTCCACTGCCAGAACATGGCATTGCACCAGCCAACAGCCTGCCAAAGATCCATCTTTGCCCCCATGGCAAGGCCACCCCTAACCCGTGCCTACATTCTGCAGGCTCCTGTCAGCGACTCGGCGGACCCGAGCAGGAACATCCTGAGGCTGGGTCCTTTTGCTGCTGCAGAAACTTCCAGAGCAAGGAGCCTCCTGGGGTCAGCAGCACCAAAGGTATGTTTCAAACCCCTTCCTGTTCCCAGCACTGAAACCAGGGCCCAGCATGAATCACAGCCCACAGAGATGTTCTTTGAGTTGGAAGCCACTGCTGATGTTCAGCAACATCTCCAGCTGAGCTCTCCAGAGTGTGGCACACTGGAAATGGGCTCCAGCAGGGACGGTGCTGAGAACATGGGTGAGGAGAGCAACACATCAGGATCCAGGCAGACACCTTCTTCAGCCTTACAGAGTTCAGAGAGCCATCCACCTGCAGCCTCAAATGGAGGTAAGACAGCCTGGAGTTCTGTGCCTGCAGGGGTGTGGGGGTGTTCTATTAATCACTTTCCCAAAATATCCAAGGAGGGTGAGTTCACATCACTGCCAAGGTCTGTACTGCAGCATCTAAGTAAATCTCTTGGATTTGGGGCACTCATGTTTCTGCCCAAGGGGACTACAAAGCTCCCTGCCTAAAGGAATTGGTACTTCTGTAGGGAATGCCCTTCTCTGGGGTACCCAAAGGTGTTTTTGGCTGTGTCCCAGCCCCAACATCCCAGTTTGAATACTTTGGTCTTCCATTTTACCCAGTATTCCCACACAGTATGTTGGCTGTCCCTTGAGAGAGTCCCTGTGGGAAACCGGAGCCAGAGCTCAGGTCTCAAGAGAAAGAAACAAGAGGAAGCAATGCAGAGAAATTGTAGCCAAAGAGTGTCAGTCCTGCACAGGAAATTCAGGACTCCACATATTGTTTTCAAGAATGAAGGTTTTCATATGTGCTGTCCTGCAGCACAGGGGCCCGGGCACGTCCTCGTGAAGGGCAGAGGTTGCTGAGGCAGCATTTGGGGTCTGCCTGGGATGTGCTTACAGCACCAGTGCTGGTCTTGAAAAGGCTTAGGGGTTGTTGTTCCTTGTAGAGCCATAACAACACAAACTGCCACAGTTGGGTTCTGGGAGCAGTATTTTACTGTTTTCATAACTGACATCATGTGTCATCTGAAGGGACTGGGAATTCTTCTGGGAATATCTGTGTAGTAGCTGTTTCTGCCAAGGTAACTGGCTCATGGCTCAGAGGAGGCCTCAGCATGACTGATTCATGAGCTGTTCCTCTCTGCACCTGGAACAGCCAGTACAAAACAGGCCATCAGTCTTTCAGGATGACAGCTAAGCCTGTAAAAAAGAACCTGGTGCAAAAAGGGGAATCTCTAGGTGTTGGCTCGTAAGCCCTTTTCCATCACCCTGTCCTCAGCCCTGGACGAGTCACAGGCGAGCAGATGGAGCTTTCCAGCAATCCAAAGAATTAATTTCTCATGCTACATCGAACTAGGTGGATGTGGTATTGCCATGGCAACTTGAGAGAGAGCCCAACTGGAATCCTGGCAATCCTTTAAACAAAATCGTAGTACACTTTTTACTCACCTATTTGTTCTCCCTCACCATCCACCCCAACCTTTGGTTCATGCTGTTATTTCACAGTGAGAGGGAAATTTCCCTGTATGGCAGTAAGCAGGGCCAGCTGCCAAGGGAGAGGGAGCTGGGAGGAGCCTGACTTTCCCTGGAGAGCTGGGCACTGTTGGGTCGTGCTGGCTTGTGGAGAACAAAAATGTGACCCACAGTTCTAGGGGAAGGGGCTTGGGAGAGTCCTGTCCTCTCTGAATGGCTTCCAGAAGGCAGGTAGACACTATCCTGTATCTCCCACCTTGTGTCTTACTGATCTTTGTGGATTCTTGCTGTCCACAAAGCTGTGTCTTGTCTTTTAGATGTGCCGAAGAAGAATGGGGAAAGGAAAAGCTCTACCATTGGAGGCTTAAAAGTGTTGAAAGAGTGGCTGAAGTTGCACCACCCCTGCGAGACACGCAAGATCCACGAGCTGCCTCCTGCAGACCTTGACCACTACCTGGCCTTGTTCTTCAGCTCTGCCAAGAGACAAGATGGCATGGATTTTTCTGCCAGTTCCTTAACCTACTTCCAGAGCACCATCAGCCGGTACCTCAAGGAGCACAAGTACCCGTACAATGTGCTGAGAGGGCCAGAGTTCAGGGCCTCTCAGGAAGCCTACAAATTAAAGCATTGCTCCCTGTCCCAAAACAAGGAGGAAAAGGAGAAAGGGTGGAGTCTTGTGGAGAACCTGACAGATGAAGATGTGGAAAGCCTTCTTAAGAAGGGAATTTTAAGCAAGACACACCCTCAGGGCTTGCTGCACTTCATGTTCACCAACCTCATTAGGGGGTTTGGGGCACACACCCACCACCAGGCTCACCAGCTGTACTGGGGACAGGTGGTCCTGAAAAAGACCAAAGGAGATCTGGAGTACTTGGAGTGGAAGGATGATCTGAGCCCTGGGGGAGATGAAGGGGAGCTAAGACCACGGCTCTTTGCCAAGCCTGAGGATCCAGTGAACTGCCCGGTCGCCAGTTACAAGCAGTATGCCAGGAAGAGGCCGCCGGACATGCTGAATGACAACCACCCTCTCTACCTGTCTCCCAAGTCACTGTGCTCTATCTGGGACAAGGTGTGGTACAGCAGGAAGGCACTGACAAAAGCCAAAATGGGTAGAATCATGAAAGTTATTACCCAGGACGTCAGAGGAGCCATAAAGAAGACCAGGAAATAGGGCTTTGCAGCTTCAACCACTCCAAGGCTGCTCTGAAACAATTCTATCGCAATATTTCGTGTAGGTTGAGAACAAACATCCTTCTGCTGAGCTTCACCTTGGCACTGAAGATCTGCAGTGCCTTGGCTTTCAGCAAAGTTCCTTTGTTGTTGTTTCTGTTACTGGAATGGATAATTCAGCGAGTTAATGAGAATCTTCAGTTTCACATTTGCCAAACAAGTTAATATTCTACCTCATGGTAAATGCTGTTAGTAAAACGACCAGTGCTGACATGGAGAGGGCTTGGGGGTGGCAGAGCCTGGCCAGGAGCATCAGCTGCATCCACATTTTGAGAGTGACACCCCACACAGCTCAGCCTGGGACACAGACCTGCAGGGAAGGATGAGCAACGTGAGGAGAGCGATGACGCTGCCAATCCCAACCTCGCAGGAACGCTTCTGACAAGGTTCAGGTCATTTCCCTTAGGGAAAGATTCTTAGATTGAAGAAGTTGTGGCTGTTTAAAGAAGTTATTTTAAAATTTATGGTAAATGGTTTCCCTGAAATGCAAAACACAACTCCACAAAGGCACTGGAAGGTGTGTTCAGCTCTGCTCAGCTGCCCCAGCACTCTGCCCCTTACAGCTCAGTCAGGTTTTTGGTTACACTGTTGACAAGTGTCAAATAAAAGAACCTTTAATTCAGTCCTATCTGTGTCTGAACAGCAGGTGATGCTTTCCTGAACACTGGTGTGTTCCCTGTTGTGCTCAGTCTCCCATGCTCCCAGCCCAGTGGCACAGAGCTTTGGGCCCTTTGAAGCCCTATGAGCCATCCCCACGGAGTCAAACGAAGCTTTGGGGGGCCGAGCTCTTTGCCAGAATTGTTCCCATTCAACCAATTGAACATCAAGAAGTGACTTAGGGACGTTTGAAGACACATAAAAACAGACCAATTTCTCAGGTGCTGGAGGGCGTCTGCCAGCTCCTCTTGTGCTTTGGAGCACCGGTGGCATGACACCACCACTGAGCAGCTGTCCCGAGGGTCCCGCCAGTCCCGGGTCCCGGGCGACCCGGTCGCAGTCACATCTCTGGTCCCCGCTTCCCTCAGCCCCTAAATCACCCCGGGTCGGGCTCTTTCCTCCCCGTCGCTGCTCGGTTAAGCCCACGCCCAAGGCTGGGGAACGAGCGGCTGCTGACGGGAAAAACAGGTTGCATCATCCGCCCGCTCTGACCTGTCACAGCACCTGGGCACCTCCCGGCTCCTTGGGGCTCCACCGGGGAAATCCCCGGTCAGCGCCCGCCGAGCGGGGCCCGGGTCCGCACCGGGACCTCCGTCAGCGCTGGCGATGCAGGGTCCGGGTCTCAGAGAGGTCACTACTGGGAACCCCGTCAGCGCTTGCGGAGGGGGTCGGTACCGGGTCCCGGCGGGTCCGTACCAGGAGCCCGGTCAGCGCTTGCGGAGGGGGTCGGTACCGGGTCCCGGCGGGTCCGTACCAGGAGCCCGGTCAGCGCTTGCGGAGGGGGTCGGTACCGGGTCCCGGCGGGTCCGTACCGGACCCCGCGGGCGCTGCCCGGGAGCCCCCTAGCGGGGACGGGCGGCCGGGCGCGGACCGCAGCGCGGTTGGGATCGGACGGGACCCGGTGCCATCCCTCGGTGCCGCCCCCGCTCCGCGCAGGGACTCCTCCCACCGCCCCCGGGTGCTCCCAGGCCCCCCGGGTGGGATCCCGGCGCTCCCCCAGCCCAGCAGCTTTCGGGACCCACCCCGGCTGCAGCCCCCGCAAGGCCCCAGCCCCACAGCCCAACCACGGGGGTTCCTCTCAAACAGCAGAGCAAAACCAGTGGAGCAGTCAGACAGAACTAGAAGACCGAGAGAGTATAACAACTCTTTAATAAATTAGCAAAATAAACAGCATTTATATATATTTTTTTATATTCCATTTCTGCATCTCCATGGATCACAGGAGTTAAACCAATGTTGATTCCCAAGTCCCATGGCAACACTGATCCAGAGGCCTCAAGGTACCCTCAAGGCAATGCTCAGCCTTGTGGTACTTAAAAACCTAAAACCACTGAGAAATAAAACAGCTTTTTCATAAGCTTGAGACACAGCTCCCAAGGGGCAAAGTGAATTACTAGGTGATTTCACCTGGCTGGCTCCAGGCAGAAGTGATTAAAAAGATATTATCCAATTTTTTCCCTCTTAAGAAGAAAAAAAAAAAAAAAAAGTGGTCCTCCACCCCACAGAGGAGGAAGGAGCAGATCTATTGCATGGAAGGATTATCAGTTTAACAATAAACCAGATGGATTTTCAGGGTTCACGTCTCTGATTGTTGCAATGGCCAAGGGTGGAACTGATGGAGTATTTAGGTCATGCATCAGCTGATTGTGACCAGGGCCAGCCCCCAGCCCAGGGGTCCCTTAGTCCTCATCCCGGACGTACTGTCCAGCCTCCCAGCGCTGGGCCATGAGGCTCTTGTGGCGAAACACTCGGGTGCTTTCCACCACCTGCAGAGACCAGAATGTGAAAGATCTTTATAAAAAAAAGAGACTTTCATAATGATCTGGTTTGCAGAACTGTCCCCCACCAGCTCCCCAACCTGCTCTGCCCACTCCACCCAAGCGGTGCCCGTGGCCCCGTAGGAGCTGGGACAATCCTGTCCACCCCTGTCCATCCCACAAGGCTCCAGGAGTGAGGGGAGCTGGGGAATGCAGGAGGTGTCAAGGCAGCAGAGCCCCCAGCTTCATGAAGGGCTTTACCTCTGTGTTGACCTTGTCAACGGGTTCAATGCCTGCGTACTGTGGAAAGAGGAAAACACGATTAGATAATGGCAGCTTGGCAGGGGAATATCCAGAGGCAGCCAGATCTGGCTCTCAGGAGAGGCACAGGAGAGTCAAGGGGAGGTAGCACATGTAGCCAAGCTGTCCCTGGGGTTGGGGGGAAAGTCCAGGCCAGGCTCCCCCACAGGAGGAAGCTGCTGCTCATCTCCAGTCCCACCCAGTGAACAGCAGGCACTGTCTGTGAGGCTCACATGGCCCCTTGATGGTGCCACCACCACCAAGTCTCCCACCGAGCTGAGCAGCTGCATCTCAGGCTCCAGGTGGGAGTCAGGAACAGCCATCTCCAGCCCCAGAGCCACCAGTATTCCCCTGGGCTCAACCCCCCCAACAGCTTGGCACGAGCAGGGTGGGCATGTTCACCTTTCCATCCTCCTTCACCCTCCTCCTCCGCTCCTCAAAGGGGCTGGAACGTGACGAGTCAGGGGTGAGGGTCTCTGCACTGCCCTGGGAGGAACTGGTCACTCTCAGTGGGGTGAAGGATGAGATCAGCCCCAGGATCCCCGTCTGGTGTGAGGCAGGAGAGGAGGCAGGAGACTCGGACACCGAGTAGTTGCCACTGGCACCTGAGGCAGCTGTGAGAGAAAGAGCGTCAGGGGGGTGAGAGATCTCAGTTCCATTCCCAGGGGGTGAAGACCCATAGGAATGTCAGGGCCCTGCCCCAAACCTGCCTTCATGGCAGGTCCAGCAGGTTTGGTCATAGCCATAACCCCATGCCTGGGCCCCAGCCAGGGATTGCAGGAACAAGGGGTAAAATGCTTAGCTGGGCCCTTCTGAGCCCTTCCAGCCCTGTTTGCTGCTGTAACATGACACAAACTCATCGAGACCTGAGCAGCTCTGGAATCCTGCAGAGCCTATCCCTCCTCAGCAGCAATTCTGCTGACACCAGTGTGCTGCTATCAAGTTCTCCCAGGACAACTTGCTACCAGCACACAGGACTCCTTACAGGCATCCCACCAAATAATTTCTCTGCCCCTCAGTCCCTCTGCTCCCTTACCAGAGCTGTGCCGAGAGCGGGAGCCCTCCTGGGGAGCACCATTGCCGTAGGTGTCCATCAGCCGCCGCCGCTGCTCCTGCAGCTCCGCTTCTCTCTGCAAGTCACTCCGGATCTCCTCCTCGATCAGCGCCGACGTCTGCGGCTTCCACGTCCGCAGCCGGTACTGCTCCTCCCGGCCGTCCTCCCTCCGCAGCGGGCTCTGCGTCCCCATGTCCTCCTCGAAGGACACCTTGGGCTTCCAGAAGGAGAGGGACAAGTACTCTCTGGGCAGGACAGCAGTGCTGGCGGGGCTCGGGGTGGAGCCGGGAAGCTTTCCTCCCCAGGAATCCTCGCTCCCCCATTTGCTGGCGCTGGCGGAAGCGTGCTGGGACACCAAGGGCTGCTCCCGGCTCCTCTCGCTGGCGGCGAAGCGCGGCTGGGACAGCTGGAAGTGGGCGATGCTCGCCGTGTAGCTGGGAACGCTTCTTCCAGCCCTGGTGTCTTCCGCAGGGCTGGGGCTGGAGGGCTGCTCCACCACAAACTCTTTAACCCAGCTCCTCCTCTCCTCTGCCCGCTTCAGGAGAGTGGGCTTCTGTGGGGGGGCTTCCTCCTGCTCGAACACCCTCCTGCGCTCCTCCAGCTCCTGCTGCGTCCCCCTGTCATACGCCCCCAGCAGCCTCCCCTGCCTCTTCAGATCTTCCTCACGCTTCGCTTCCTGTTCAATTTCCCTCTGGACGTAAAGGGAAGCGCGGCCTCTGTCCTTCCCTTTCCTGCCTGGGCCGGGAGACGTGTGAATGTTGAGGACAGGCTTGGTCTGGATCTCCACCAGCTCGCTGCTGGAGGTCAGCCGCTGGATCCCCCTTTCCTTCCAGAGGTTCTCCTCCCTTTCCATTGCCATGCGGATCTCCCGCTCGATGGGCGTCTCGCTGCTGACCCTTGTCTCCTTGCCCAGCCCATTGCTGCCAGCCCTCAGATCCACACTGAAGGTCTCGTTAGAGGTGCTTCCATCGCTGGCATAGCCCGCAGTGGCTTCATTATACATCTCACCCAAGCCAGAGTCCAGGTCTTCTCTGGACCATGCTTTGGTCAGGATGGATGTCTTCCCGATGGGATACGACCTTTCCGTGTGAGCCTTTCTGGGAGCATAAACCTCCTCTTTCTCGGGTGTCTTGTATAAGGACACATCATAAACCTGGTAAATGCTCTTGTCTGTCCTGCTCTGGCTTGATGCACCAGCACTGCTGTAGCCTCTCGTAGCCTTTGTGGCCATCTCAGGGCTGTACCACTCTTCCCTGGAGACTTTTGTCACTGACTCTGGCCTTGGGGAGATGGTCTGCTGCCCTGGGCTGAAAAATGAGCCTGGGTTGGTCTTCTCCAGCATCAGGAACTGCTGCCGAGCCGCAGAGAAGTTGATCTGCTCTGTGTCAATATTCTCAGGGTCAACGGGCGTTGCAGCCCTGCCTGGGGAAGGTTTGTCAAAGCAGAGGGCAAAGCTGGTGGGGACACTGCCTGTGTACCTGCCTTCAGCTTGGCTGCCCACGCCAGTGCTGATGGAGCTCAGCTCATCCACGGAGCTCCACCTCTCTGCGATGGTGGAGCTCTTCCTCATCACCTGGCTCCGGATGACCTCTTTCCTCTCATCTTCGAGCTCCCTAGCTTTCTCAGGTGAGATGTTGGGTGGAGGGACCCTGTACAGGTCTTCCTCCTCATCATCGTAGACCTTCGAGGGTTTCCTCTCGCCCTTGTAAGCCCGGAGGTCGTAAAGGCTTCCCGATCTCACCACCTCTAGCTTGGACTCCCTGTCTGGGGATGGGGTCCAGACATCTCTTCCACCCTCCAGGAAATATGAGGGTGACTGGGACCTCCTCTTCCAGCTGTAGCCATTTTCCACCCTCTGGGTGCTGTGCTGAGTGGAGCCGAACACATCATCATCACTGTTGGCCCTCAGGTCTGCCAGTGAGTCGTGCCTGTGCGAGGCCTGTGGGAGCTGGAACACAAGGTGCCTGGTGACTCTGTCCATCTCCTGGGAAGAGTCACCCCTGTGACAACCTTTTCCCAGACAGGGACCACTGCTCAGCTTCGAGGTCACCCTCAGAGTCCCAGTTCTGCAGAGGCCAAGGGTCTGGACCTGGCTGGCCCTGCAAGAAGGAGGGGAGAGTAGCGATTAAGAGCAGTAGAATGAGCAGAGGTTGAGATGCAGCTCCTCTCCCAGCCTGGTACACTGTCCTTGGCGTGGGGCAGAAACTGTCACACCAGCCTGCTCAGTGTTGGGCAGGAGCAGCCAGAGCACAAAGCACCATTCCCAGTAGGATCTTCCACAGAGCCCCACAAGCCCACCCCACCTCTCTCCCCCAGCCTGGCTGAGTTCTGAGGGAGCACAGCCAAACCTGCCACAGGCAGTCAGTGCTGCCTGCACCACCAAAGGCAGTGGGACCTCAGACAAGCTCCTGGTGACACCACATCCAGCTGGGCACCGCTCTGGGCATGGACGGCCTCGGGCCTCTCCACGTGCATGGGGCAGGGAGGGACCTCCAGTCCCGGGCAGCACTGGCAGGGAGAGGTGGTGCCAGCACCTGGGCCACCCCTGCATGGATTATCTTCTTGTGCCATTTACAGAAAGGAGCCTCCAAATAGCCCAGCTCTAGAAACAGCGGGGTCATAAAAACGGTTTCATGGCTCATAAAACGAGGGGACTTTAACCCTGGCACACAGGGCAGGAGTGAGTGGCCTCAGCCTCGGGGTCAATCCTCTGGCTGGGCCAGAGCTGGCTGGAACAGCAGGTGCCAGAGAGGGAGGGGCAGCACAGACATGAGACAGTGGCTGCCACTCCATCGCAGATGCCATCCCCGGCTCCAGAGCTGGGTGTGCCTGGAGCCAGCACCACATCCTGCGCCACTGTTTGCCCAGGCTTAGCCACGGCTTTGCCGTCAGCTGCCACTGCTCCTAGCTGGGCTCCTGAGGGCCCTGGCAGGTCAGGGTGTGTCACCGCTGGGCACTGCTCCCGGGCACTCACAGTCTCCTGGGAGGATGCAGCAAAACAGGAGCAAGGCCACAGTGATAGCAAAGGCAGCCCGGAGCCTGGGGGGCCACGGTACTGAAACATATCTCAGGATGAGGCTTATCCAGGTGGAGGCAGGTGCCCGGTCTTCTCCACATCCGGAGCATCCTGGCTCATCCCCAGGGTGAGAGCACTCTGTGCGTGCCTCCTTCCTGCAGCCATTCTGGTGACCGAGCTTCCCCTGCTCACCTCCAGCCCTCCCAGGCTGCACCATCCTCCCACAAAGCAAGCGGGGCTGGGCCCCAGCCAGGAGCATTTTAAAGCTTTCCTGGGGCAGGAGCACGTGGGTCTCATTAGCTGGGACATCCTGGCCAGCCCCAGGCGATGCCTCACCGCTGGAACTGCTGCCCAGCCCTGTGCCCAGCCCTGGTGGCTCAGCCTCTCTGCCTGAAGCTGTACCCGCCTGAATTGACCTGTTAATTCCCCTGCTGTGATTCACTCTTGCTCGTTTATTGCCCCTAATGTCCTGGATAATGAAAACCATCTGCCCACACCTCTTACCATGTTTGGGGGGGACGAAGTCCCGGCTCGAAGGGGACCCCCTCACCGGGGAGCGCTGGCGGCCGGCACAGGAGGGGAGCAGGGACAGAGAAACCAGCTGCTCTGTTATCAGAGCTCCCGGCCGGCTCCACGCAAGCGGAACGGCCCCTCCCAGAGCTGTGCCCAAAACATTCTACCTCCTTCAGCTCTGTCTGGTGCTGTGGGACTGCAGGGGCTCGGGGGTCTTGGGCCCATGCTGGGCTGCCCCGAGCTCAGCCAAGCACCGTGGGAGCTGCTGGGCAGAGCAGATGACATTGCCACCACTCTGGCCTGGGACCCCCACCATAAGGAGACATCTGGGGCACTTTCCAGGGTCCCCCCACGCTGGGTTCTGCATAGGGCTACAGCAGTGCACCCACCCTGTGCCCACCCTGAGCCGAGCCGATGGGCACCAACATCCCAGCAGGTGTCCAGTGTCCCTCTGCTGCCCACCCCGGGCGGTGCCAGCCCTCACTGCACACCCCCACTGCCACCATCCCTGCGTGGGCACCGGCCCCGTCCCAGGCCAGGAGGACACAGAGGCCCCCCCGTGCCTGGTGCTGCCCTGGCCCCCGACCACGCTGCACTTACTGTCCAGGGAGCTGTCAGGGCAGGGGTCCCCATGCTCCGGGGAGGCACACGGGGGCCCGGCTGAGCCGTGTCTGCCGGGGCGTGGCCGGGGTGGCAGCGCTGGGGTGTGGGGGGTGCGGGAGGGCGGCTGCCAGGCCCTGATAAGCTCAGCACCAGGGAGCTGTGGGGAATTCCAAGAACCGCGACGGGCTCAGTGCCTTGTCCCCAAATTCCTGTGCTGCCGTCACCCTGCTGCAGCTGGTCCCATGCCCGGGGAGTGGAGGGGGGGCGACCCGTGGGACTCCCTGGTGGCCCTGTGTGCCACCACACCCACGTGCCAATGCACCAGCGTGCCCATGCCTCGATACACCAGCACGGTGCTGTGGCCATGCAGCCACAGACCGTGCTCCAGGCGCTCTCTGCCCCTCTATGAACGCAGCTACGGCAGAACCTGGATTTCCGGCTCTCCCCCCAGGCTGTTTGCCCCAGAGGATGGGCAGGGCAGAGGAGCCCTGAGCCAACGTGCCAGGAGCAGCCCCCGGGCTCTCTTGTCACACCACGGGGCCTCCCCGTAGATAACCCCGTGTTTGCACCCTCGCTGCCACAACAGCCCTGGCGCTGCCGGTCCCAGCTCCTCGCAGCAGGGCAGCTCCCTCCTTCCCCGGGGACACGCGACCCTGAGCCTGCTCTGGATACCTCTGGCACCCGCCCGGATAGAGGCAGGGCTGTGGCACAGTGTCCCTGGTGCCCTTGGCACCTGGATCTGGCTGGATCCCAGTGGAGTGGGCGACATGGCCAGTGCCCAGAGCTGCCCTCCCTCCTGGCACGGGGAGTCACAGCCAAGCGGGCGATGCTGTGCCAGGACGCTCAGCCCTGCGCTGCGCCGGTGGCTGGGGCGGGACATCCCTGTCCTCGTCCTCTCTCCCCGCACTGAAGCCCATTCCTGCCAGGAAACCCCTCCCAGCCCCGCTGCTGGTGTCAGACAGACCCCGGCTCGCCGCAGCTGCGGGTTCTGGGGGGTCCCACTTACCCCCTGCGAGCCCCTTGGTGTCCCCGTTCCCGCTCGGGGCTGGCACTGGCTGGCCTGGGGACGCTGCTGTGGCTGCCAGGCTGCTCTGCGTTTCCGGGCAGGTGAGCGGAGCCTGTTCTACCGTGGGGCTGAGCCAAAGTCCACAGGTGATGCCAAGGAGCCAGGAGCACTCCACGCCCGCCACAGGGCGTGTGCTGGCACCCGGGCTGGCACCGGGAAGGCTTGAGGCCCCACTGCCCCAGGAGAGAGCCCTGGAATCCTGGCCCTGAGCAGAAGCAGGACCTGCACCAGCCTGGGGATGGACAGAGATCCATGGCCTCGTGGTGGTGGCACCTGGGGACATCTTACCTGGGCAGCATCACCCCTCATCGCTTTCCTCCCAGCATCCCGGGTGCCACATACCCTTTTATCCCCACATCCTCTGCCCATACAATGAGGAAAGAGCAGAGCCCACCCCTAACATCCCCATTGCAAACCTTCCATCCCCATCCTCCCAGGATCCCCAGCCCAGCCTCCTCCCACCCATCGGTGGCTCCAGGCTGGTTGTTCACACAGTTTATTTGCTCGGTTTGGGTGTTTTACAAACAACGGGGTGGGGCGGGGGTGGGACGGGAGAGGGAAAGGAATTCAAACGGCTTCGGCACAAGTGAAAAGCTCAGGGGCACGGGAAGTGCACTTCAGCAGAGCCGGGCGGGGGACAGGGGGGCCGTGGGATGGGGTGGGGACAATGCTGGGCCCACCGCCCACTCCTCTCACACCCCAGCCCTGGCCCGGGGGCCTGGTCCTGCTCCCCACCCCACCAAGGGCCAGACTGGGCTGGGGGTCAAAGCCAACGGAGGGGCAGGGGGTGCCAAGGGCAGGAGGGAGCCCCAGCTTGGGGACTGCAGGGCCCAGGGTGGGATGGGGTGGGTGGTGGCCCCTGATGTGGGGTGGCAAGAGGTGACATTCCCCCCAGGACAATGGGGGCAGATGCCCTGTGGCACCCAGCCCATGCCCTGCTCTGCAGCAATGGGGCTCCAGCGATTCCCAGCAGTGGATGGGGCAGGAGAGACCCCTCTCCTTCCCCTGGCAGTGCCCTCCCAAAGCCCCCCCTCCCCAGCCCTGCCTCTCGCAGAGGCTGTGTGTGCCTGGCTGGGGCTCAGGACAGGGGTGGCACCATGAGCCCTCCCCCCCTCAGCCCTGCAATGACTCTGCCGGGGGGAAAACTGCAGCCTGGGTGGTACCTGGGGGACAACTGGCATGTCGTGGGGATGGGGGTGGTCACTGCTCACACAAGGGGAATGTAGGGGCAGGAAGGGCCATCCTTGGGGGAGCTGAGCCCCATCCCTGGCTACTCAACCACTGGTGTCCTGGTAGGCTGGACAGCGTGGATGCTGCTCCACAGGTTTTGGGGGATCCCTGGGGACTTGCCCAGCCTCACAGCAGAAGGAACCCTCTCATACTTGAATAAGGATCCCTCACTGGTGGCTGCACCCTGCCCAAAGCCCCTGGACAAGTATCTGGGCACTGCCAGCCCGGCTGCTGCAGCTCAGGGGCAGCTGATGTGGGCACCGGGGACAAAAAACCATGCCCCCTCCCCAGCCCTGCCTTCCCCAGCTTGTCTCAGTGGGGAGAAAACGCTGGTGCTGGTGGTGAAATCCCCACTGAAGGGCTGGAGTGCAGGGTGGGGCAGCAGGGAGGCTGCCCTCTGAGGGACACCAGACCCCTGGCATCTCCCAGTGGCAGTACTGGGGTGAACTGGGCTGCCTCACTCCCCTGGGGGACCCAGTGCTGTGGCCTGGGACCCCAGAACGTGGCTCTGCAAAGCTGCTGCTGCTGAGTGGCAGAGGCAGGAAGGGGACAGGATGCTGGGCCATACTCCTGCTGCCACGAGGAGACACAGGACCCACACCCCATTCCTGCCCCACAAGGCTGGGCCCCCTCACGTTTCCCTTCCCTCACTGGCATTGCCCCAGGAGGACAGGAGTGCTGGCCACAGCACAGTTCAGCCCCCTCGGCTGGCAGAGCCCAGTGGCACCGGCCAGCAGCTGAGACAGAGGAGTGGCTGTCACTGCCAGCACCAGGGTCAGGGGCTCCAACACGCGGAGCTGAGCCCGGGAGGAGCACAGCAGGCCTGGGGACAGGCTGGGTTGACTCTGCAGGAGCCCTGCATGGCCCCAGCCATTACCAGAGCCAAGTATCAGGGAGGGGACGCTGCCCTCGATGCCCTTCCCTTGCCTGGACACGCTCTGTCCTTGAGGGCTTGGGCAGCCCGGGCCCGCAGGGATGAGGACATGAGATGGAGATGTCCACGGGCAGCCAGCAGGGAACAGACCCAGGCCTTTCCCCACTGGAGAAGTGGATGATGGAGGCACAGAGGGAGAGGCTGGCACAGGGCTGGGTCCGACGCCCACCGTGGGCTGCGCCAAGAGTGGCTCCCGCTGGTGGCGGCTCCCGGGGAGTCATCTACGGACACGGTGTCGTCCTCCGATCCCCTGCCTGGCGGCTCCATCCTCCGACGGCGGCGGGGACAATGTCGGTGACAGAGGGAAAGGCCCCGGTGCCAGTGGCAGGTGGGGATGAGGGTGGGCCATGGTGGGGTGGGCGCACTGTGGGGCTCGGGGGTGTCACTAATAAATACCACAGGCAGCGCTGGTGGGGGGCGGCACGGGGCTGGCATCGGGCAGATGGGGCGAGCGTTGCCACGGCCGCCGCTCGCTGCTGCCCGCTGCGGCCCCGTTGGCACCACGTTGGATCNCGGAGGGGGCTCGGCGGGGGCTCACATCACCGTGCAGCACTTGCAGCGCTGCTTCTTCACGTCTGTCTCCTGCTCGGCCTCCTTGGCATCTGTGGCGTTGGCACCCGGCTTCTGCCCACCCGCACCCTCCTCGCCCAGCGGCTGGGCGGCCGCCGGCTCCAGCGCGGTGCCGTTGGGCGGCGTGTGGTCCTTGTGTGCCGGCTCCGGCTTGCTCTCGGCATCCTCGATCACCACCAGCTCTGCCTTGATGGTGCCCTCCAGCCCCAGCACCTTCTTGGTCTCGTTCTCATCCTCCACGTTCTGGTAGCCCATGAAGATCATGGTGACGGGTTGCTCCTGGCTGGGCTCCGTCCCCTCGCCCGGCGGCACCTTCGCTTGCAGCCCCGTGATCTCGCGCCGCGGCGTCGGCTTCTGGCTGCCCGGGGCGCTGCCACCCCCCTTGCCAGCCTTGGCTGGGGTCTGGCGCCCGGCAGCTTCGCCCAGGGTGGCCTCGTCCGCCTTGTGCAGGAGCTCGTCGACCTCGGAGGAGCTGAGGGGGTGGGCCCCGTTCTGCAGGGCCCCGTCCTCGGCACTCACCGCGTGCACCACTGCGGGGACAAGAGGAGAGAGCGTGAGGGGGGCTCGGGATGGGGGCACGAGATGACCTGGCAAAGCTCCTGCTGGCATAACCCACTCAGCCCCGAGTCCTGTGTGGTCAGGGACAAGCCCCTTCCTCTCTGCAAAGGTCCTGCCACTGAGGCTGGGACTCCCACAGCATCCCAACCCTTCCCTCAGCGGAGCTGCTGCCAGACCCTCTCTCATCACCTGGCTCCTGCCCGGCAGCAGCCAGGGAGACCGAAATAAAAGCCCAATGGAAGGAGCTGTTCCTGAAGCCTCAGGCTCAGCGAGCCCTGCGGGAGCCACGGCCGTTTGCCAGGCCACTGACAGCCAGCCAAGCTTCCCGTGGCGGGACGGCGTCTGCTGGCGCCCAGCTCGGCCGGGGCTGACGTGAGGCTTTGCAGCAGGTCACCACTGCCACCTCTGAGACCCCAGTGATGCTCGGCAGCTGCTGCCCCACTGCGTTCCTACCACCTCCTGCCACGTCCTCCAGGACCATTGCACCTGGTGGCCCCGTGCCCAGAGGAGATGGGGCTCTCCCACCCCGGTGCGCTGTGCCGGCTGCTCGTGGCACTGGAGGCAGAGATGTGCGTCATGGCCAAAGCAGCCAAGGGCTTGCTGCATTTTCCACTTGACCTGGGGCATGACGTGATGGTCGGTGCAACTGCCTCAGTGGGCAGCCAGTGAGGGAGGGACAGTGACCAGCCTGGCAGGGCCAGCACGGTCGTGGCCACACCGAGGGGGTTGAATGCTGCATTTTCCTTGAAGGGGCGGTCAGTCCACTCAGCCACCACAGTTTTCCCAGTAAGACACCCTGCTTCCACGGCTGGTCCTCGCCACCACGATGGTCCCTTGGGTTTCACGAGGCCCTCTGGAGCAGGTTCCCAGATGTTCCCAAAAGCAGGAGCTGCAGACAGGGACCAGTCCCTAGTGCTGCACTTCTACCACACCCATCGGCCACGCTCCCCGCTGCCAGCCTGTGGGACAGGACAAGGTGGTGCTAGTGCACATTCCCTGCCCATGGGAAGGCTCCTGAGCCTTGGACACGACAGATCCTCTTCTCTGCTCTCCAGCAGTGCAGGGTCACGATGTGCAAACCAGGACTGGCCCATCTGGACCATCCACACTAGGCTGCCACGGCAATCCTGTGATCCACTGGACTGGGGCTGGTGAGGGATTGCCCTCACAGAGCTGGTAGAGCTGTCAGGAGCAGCCCCTGCACTTCCTCACCCCGCTGGGTGCCCGCTGGGATGATCAGGTGGCCACTCCCTCGTCCCCTGCCCTTGGCTCCTGCCACCGGCCAGCGGCGTGGGCTGGCCCGTACCTTTCAGCTCATCCTCGTACACTTTGACCCCCTGCAGACAGTGGTTCTGGGGGAGCATGGTGGTGCTGGACAGGACCTTGGTCTCCCCAGTCACTCTGTCCTTCTCCACTGTGATCTCCACCGAGTACATGGCTGGGACACAAAGAGGACAGCGCGTGTTACGGTGGCCCTGGCCCTCCCCGTCCCTTGCTCTGCGGCTGGCGGCGGGACGGCGTGTGGCGGTAGCACTGTGGTGCTCAGCAGGGCTCAGTGGTGCTCAGCAGGGCTCAGCAGGGCTCAGTGGTGCTCAGCAGGGCTCAGTGGTGCTCAGCAGGGCTCAGCAGTGTTAGCAAGGCAGCAGCGAGGAGCGCAGAATGGCAGAGGGGGGTGTGACATCCCTGGCACATCCCTCCTCCCGGGACCCGTGGGACCGTGTCCTTCCTGGTGCTGCTGGCATCACCTTACCTCCACGGCTGCTGTGGTTGTTGGGCTGAGCCACGTCCATCTGTCCAGCCAGTAAGCAGTGCTGGCCGTGGGGCCCGGGCTGGGAGCCAGGTTCATGCTCAAGGAGGTGCAAGACCCACAGAGGGTGCTGGTGCTGGGACAGCCCCTCTGCCTCCATGGGATGGGTGATTCTTGGCATCTCTCCTTCCACTCCCAGGCAGTCTCTGCCAGCAGTGGGGTCCCCTCAGCCCTGTGCATGGTGCTTAGGTCCAAGGATCCCAAGATGGGCTCTGCCCCATGCTGGTGCCATGGTCTGGTCTGAGCCACTGCCCCAAACCAGAGCAAACTCCTCCAGCAGCAGAGCTGGCTGCAGCCCCCCAGCTCAGGCAGCCTGGCCCCACGTGCCCCGTAGCTCCCTGTGACCGACACTCTGCTGCCTCCCCCCTGCGCAGAGAAGCTGCAGACAGAGCGGGAAGGATGAATCCGGAGCAGAGGCATGGAACGGGGCTGAGGTGGAGGGGTCCTGAGCCACGAACCAAGAGCGAGGTGGAAGCAAAACCAAACCCTGTGATTGCAATGACGGATGTTCTCTGCCCTGGGCTTGGAAAGGCATCGAGCGGCGCGGCGGGGAGCGGCTGCGGCGGCAGCGAGCCGAGGGCGAGGGCGGGGCCGAGGGGAGGGGGAAGCAGCCGGGAAGGAGCGCTCCTCCCAGGGCAGGGGGCACCTACCCGTCTTCATCATGTCACTGCCTTCCACTGCCTTCATGGGGCTGCTGGAGACCCTCTTGTCAGCTGGAGATGGAGAGATGACTGCCTGAGCCCAAACGATGGCCTGGTGTGCCCATGGGTCAGGCCCCAGGGAGGGCAAGTGTGTCCCCCCATGGCTGGCACCCACCACAGGGCAGCGCTGCCCAGGAGGGGACATGGGGACAGGGCTCATGTCTGGCTCTCCCCACCCATCTGGCCCCAAGCCTCAGGGCAGCAGGAGGGGATGGTTGGTGCTGAACCACGGCTGAGGGGGATCAGGATTCACCTACCCTTAACTGTGCCCAGGGGACTCTGCAAAACAGAAGGGAGAAGTTATAGGAGCTTCCAGGACCTGCCACAGACCCGCTGCCTGCACACCCACCACCCACACACCCACCCACCCCACCAGGGCCAGGGACCCCCACCCCACAGCTGGCAGCCCTGCCCATGGCCAGCAGCTGTGCCCACCTTCTGCGCATTGGGGACAGCTTCAGCCTTCTCCTCCTTGGCTGCTGCCTCTGCCAGGTTCTCCTTGGTTGAAGCCACTGAGCTGCTGTTCTCCAGTGTCTCCAGCTCCTTCTCCAGCCTGCAGGAAGGGTCAGGGCTGAGGGGACTGTGGGACAGGTAACTGTGGTGCAGGCAGCCACAGCAGACCTGTGAACACGAGCCAACAGCACAGTGCAGGGGAGAGGGGAGACACAAATTGTCCCCCGGGCTCACAAGGCGCAGGGACAGACTCTGGCATGGCTATCACTGCCCCTCTGCAGGGAAAAAGCCAATGGGTTCAGCACCAAGTGGATGGCAGAGACCCCAGCATGGGCACTGGGCAGGGGGACTGACCCCTGCACACTTGTGCTCCCTCACTTGGCGGAGGCTGCTCCATCATCCTTCTGCTCCTGCACGTGTCCCTCGAAACCTGGTTGAGCTTTCCACGAGGGCATACTCCTGTTCCCAGCCACCAGCCTGGCGGCACAGCCTCACTGGGATGTAGCAGAGGTCCGGGGAGTCCCCAGGGAGCGGCGCGGCAGCAGCTGCCCCGGCAGAGCTCCCCCGGGCTCCTCGCAGGGCGCCGGCGGAGGAATGCGCCGCGCCATTAGCCGGACACAAAGGCCCCTTCGTGCCTGACCCCTCTCTGCACCGATGCTCGGTAATTAGCGGCACCACCGTGACTGATTGCATTCCTGCTGCGCTGCCGGGACACCTCCGAGCCGGGGCTCCGGGCCCCCGCTGCGGCTGCCCAGGGATAAGAGGGCTGGGCAGGGGCTGAGCCATCTCCCTTCTCAACCTCCCCCCGCCCCTTCCCAAGGGCTGGGCCACCACGGTGAGGACAGAAGTCTGTGGGAGTCAGCGCCCTGCCATCACGGGTGCTGGGCACTGAGCAGCCCCCCGGGGATGCCAGCCCGAGGCCCCCCATCCTGTGGCTCCCACTGATACCCCACACAGAGGCAGAGCACAGCTGGGGATGACCGTGCTCAGAGGCTGGACAGGCTCCGGGTCTGGCTACAGCCCCTGGACAAAAGCTGGCAAGATCCCAGCCAGGGTTCAGGTTGCAGGGTGAGCCCCAGCAGCACGGTGGGGGCACCTCCTCTCCCAGCAGCTCCAAGCTGAGTGTACCCTGCCTTGTCATGGGATCGAGCTGAATCTCAGCACCTGCCTGCCCAGGGGTCTCTGGAGGGACGTGGGTGCTCTCTAATTGCACCCCAACATCTAACCCCACAGTGGCCCCGTTACCTCTGGATGGTTTCCTCCAGCTCCTTAGTCTTCACCTCATCCTCCTGCATCTGTTTCTTCATGGCCTCTTCCTCCTCGGAGGCAGAAGCTGGGGCCCCCTCCAGGAGCCATCTCTCCCGGAGAGCCTTGGACTGGGGAGCAGAAGGGGGTCACGGTCCTGCCCTCCCCAGCCGGGGGGGCTCCCCGGCGCAGAGGCAGCCTGGGGATCCCGGGGGATCCTCACCTTGAGATGCTGCAGCTGCCGCCTGTCATCCTCGAGCTGCCGCCTTTTGTTCTCGATCTCCGTCTGACGCTTCCTCTTCTCCTGGAGGGACGGGAGCGGCGGAGCCGGGGTCGGCGCGGGGAGGGGTTGGGAGCCGGGCATGGCCGGGCAGGGAGGAGCGGGGCCAAGGGGCTGCCCTCGGGGACAGGGGTTTGCGGGACCAGCCGTGGGAACACCCCACGGCAAGCCTGGCATCACGTCCCTGCCTTCTCTGGGACAAACCGAGGCATTGAAGGTGTAGAGAAGTTGGGGCAGAGCCTGGGCTCTGTTCACCATCTCAAAATGTCACCTTCCCCTCGGCCGGCCCCACTGAGCGAGCTGCCAGCGCTGGGGAAAACAGCCCCCACGGCCTCTACCTCATCCCCCCGCTCCCCGCCACCCGTCCTGGGGCTGCTCCAGATCATTTCAGCAGAGTCAGACCCAGCCCGGACGCGTCACCCAGCGCTTTCTCCTCTGGTCCAGAACAATTTGCCCTTTGTGCTGCAGAGATCGGCTGGTTGCCGGCTGGGCTGGGCTGGGCAGCGGGGCTGCCGTGGGGCAGCAGCGTGTTCAACCAGCCCTGTGCCCTGCTCCGTGCTGGGAGGGGTTGCTCAGTGGGGCCCCCAACTGCTCACTAATTAACGTAATTACTAGTACCCAGGACGGGCATGGCTGCAGAGCACCATCCTCAGCCCTTCCTGGGGAAGGGGGGGGCACGCAGGGGAATCATCACTCATTTCCCTCGCTTGGGGCTCGTCAAGGCGCTGCTTCGTTAATTAAACCTCCCAGCTGCCTGTTGCTTGCTCTGTCCCTGTTTCAAGCCATGCCGGCTCTGAGACCCCAGGAAGAGCCCCTACAGGGTCACACTGGGTTGGGTTCAGCTGCTGGAGACCCCCGGTCTGTGGCTGAGCACCTGCACCTGCACCCTCCTCCCCGCTGGTGTCTGCCCCGTGTGCTGCAGGTGATGCCTTGGGGACGTGGGGACGCTGCCTGAGCAGGGACTCACCGCGATGGCCTGCAGCCTCTCCTGCTGAAGGGTGCTGGCCTCCACGACCCTGCAAAGAGCAGAGAGCAGCTGTGAGGAGTGACACCAGTGGCAGGTGACTGGGACAGTGTGCAACCAGCAAACCAGACACTGTGGTACACGGACAAAGGCTGAGCCCTTCCCTTCTACCGCCTGTTTCCTCCTCGCTACCCTGGAGCCAAGCATCCCTCACCACGTGGCTCCTCCAGGCTCCTCCTGCCCAAATCCCCGGGGACAGGCGCCTTGCCCAGCACCTGGAGCACTCATCTCATGCAGACCCACTCCTGCCTTGGCGCAGATGGAAACCGTGGCCACGGAGGGGCTGGAGCAGGACGCTTCTGGCCGCCCCTGCCTTCCAATCTGGCTCAGGCTTTCCATTCCAAGCCCGTTTCTTGGCTGCTGACACCTTTCCCAGACAGTGACCTTTCCGGGCTGCGCACACAGGCGCACGCAGGCACACGCAGGCACACGCAGGCACATGTGCACAGACGCACAGACACACACACAGACAGACTCAGACACGCTCATGAGAGCAGGCTCTGCTCCCAACAGCGTCCGTGTTCCGGGCCCAGCACCTGCCTCTGCAGCACGGGCTGCCACAGCTGTGCCCGGGATGCTGCCAGCGGCAGCCGCCTCTCTGGCCTGGCACAGCTCTCCCAGGTGCACCCAGCACTGGAGTGCTTTGAGGAGGGGTTATCCCCCATCCTCACAGCCACCTGCCTACGTGCCTTGCTGCGTCCCCATGCTGTGGTGACTCGGGGCCAGTCCAAGCAGCAGCAGAGCCCCCGGGGCCCCCACGCCACTGAGCACCAGGTGCAGGTTCAGTGCCGGGAGCCACAGTGGGGCTGGGATGGCTGGTGGGGCCGGCTGGGACCGGGATGCTCCAGCGCCACAGGAGCTGCTGGCTGCTGGCCAGACGGTGCTAACGAAGTGCTGAGCTGTGGCAGTAATTGGGGTGGGAGGCACCGAGGTATTGTCAGGCGATGGATCATCTCCGCTTGCTTCCTAGAGCAAGGGACAGAGAGGTGGACTCCACACTCCCAGGAAGGGAGTTTGCTGAAGATGGCTTTACACGCAGGGTGGGCTCGGGGCTCTGACCTCACATGCCAGCCATGGATGTGCCCTCACACGGGCTCCCCACAGGCTTTCCCACGACTCAAACGGGCTCTGCAGGGTGAGAGGAGCCCCTGCAGAGGGGGCAGCCCCGCCTGCTCCCTCCTCGAAGCCAGCGATTAACCGGGAGCTGCTCAGAGCCGCCGTCCTCCCCTCACCCCACACCCTGGAGATCCCTGCCATGCGCAAAATCCAGGCCAGGAAAACAAACGGGGAAGGTGTCGCTTTTGTGGTGGTTTATTTTCGTGCTGTTTGCAGCGACGCTGTGACTGTTGCACCGGCGCAGGTGCACGGCACCAGCTCTCACACCCCTGTGTCCCATGTGTCCCTCACCAGCCCCACGGATCCAGGGCTGCCCATCATCATGGGCTCCCTCCTTCTCTGGGGCCACAGGTCCCCTCAGTCCAGCCCTTGGCACCCTACACTCACAGGGCGTTGAACTGGGCCCTGTTTCTCTCCTGGATCTTGCCCTGTTCGATGGATCCAAAGTTTTACAGCATTCCTGAAACATTCAGTTCTGCTTTTTCCTCCCTCCTCCATCCTCTTTATTTTCCATTATTTGCTACAGTCTCCACATTCCCAGGTCAGACGCCAGGAATCTTCCTGGCCCAGGGAGAGACGCAAAACAGGCTGGGTGCCCCTCGCTGCGATCTCTCAGCCTGCTCAGACCCTGCCCTGCCCTGGGGGGGCCCTGATCCACCGAGGGGGGCTGAGCAGGGACCACCCCGGCACCCCCAGCCCCTGCCTGCTGGGACCAGGCGCTGAGGTGAAGGGCAGGGGGTCCCACGCTCCCCAAAAGCCCCATCCTGCCTGCCAGGACCTGTCTCTGGGGTCGGTGTGATGGGGCCCCGCTGCCGCCGGCCCTTGTGACTGATGAAGGCGGTTCCCTGGCAATGGTTCCCTGGCAACGGCGCCATGGCAACGGCGCCATGGCAACGGGCGAGTGCCAAGGGGATGTGGGGGGATACTCAAGGGGATGTGGGGGGATGCTCGTGGAGGCAGAGGGATGGTGGGACCCCCGGGCTGGGCGCCCCAGCAGCACTGGTGGGCCAAAGCTGTGGCATCACCCTCCCTTGGAGCTCTGGTGCCCCCCGATCCATCCTGCGTGCCAGAAAGGGTGGGAAGGTGATCCTGGGGCCACTGAGCTCCTCAGGAATCAGCAGCCCAGACAAAGAGCAGGGAGTAGGAGCAGGAACATGGGGAATGACACCCTGGCAGCTCCCAGCAGCAGTCCCCAGGCCCGAGGCTGGACCCACACACACGTGGGAGCACACACGCGCCCATGCTCTGCCTCGGCTCTCCAGCTCTTTCCAGCCCTGCTGATGCTGCCATTTCCCACCATCACAAGGGAAGCCCGTGACCTTTTGTCTCCTCCCGGCTGACATGAAACAATAATGTTTATTTGCCTTCTCCTGTTTTTTCCCATTAGCTCATCCAAATGTGTGAAGAGCCGTTTCAAGCTGCTCCTCTGCTCCCCTGACCTCCCCTCCCTCCCCACCCGCTCAGCTCCAAGCTGGGGGAATCCAGGAGAGAGCCCCGCATGGGCACCACGCCTGCACGGGCCCAGGGTCTGTGGTAAAGGCAGCAATCGAGGGATCAGCACTGATTTCCAGCACCGTTCTCATGCCGGGAGCTGGGCCCCTTGGCCGGGCCCGGAGTGTCGCGGCCCTGGGGAGGCTGCCGAGCTCTGTCACAAAGCCATTAACAGCGGGGCCGGCATCGAACGCCCCCGATGGCAGGCGCGGGAGGGAAGGGAGGGGAGGGGAGGGGGCTGCAGCCGCCCGGGGGCCGCCAGGCATCGACCATGAAGGCAAATGCATCGGCGGCAGCGGCTCGAACGGCCAGAAACCCGTGCTGGAGCCGCACAGGCTCGGGACCCTGGTACAGGGGGGGCTGCTCCTGCCCCGCCCCACAGTGTGGCTGCATCCTCCTCCTGCTGCTGCATCACCCCAGTGCTCATCCCACTCCTTCCAGCTGCCTTCCCCACTGCCTTCCCCGCGCTCCCACTGCCTGCGCAGCCCCAGCCATCGCCGCTGCTCGGGGAGGGGACAGGGACAGAGAGAGGCGGGGGGAGGAGATGGCAGCCCCAGGCTCCCGAAAACGCAGATGCATTAGAGCAAGCGGAGCTGCCTGATTGATTCTTCGGGCTGAGACGTGGGCTGGGAGTGCCAGGAGAAAATGGATCCCATGAATATTTGATGAACACAGGCTTGAGGAGGGAGTTTGATTGGAAAATTACAGATCTTTCAAACAATGGTTCAAGTGCCCTCCAAACACTTGGGTTTCCAGCTCCCTTCCAGTTAGAGGAGCAAAGCTCCACCAGGAAACTCCCCCCAGGATTCATGAATGAGAGTGGAGCCGGCCGCTCCCCACCCCCAGGAGCACTGGCTGGCCAGGACAGGCAGTCCTGGTGCTGGCCAGGACGTGGCACCTGTCTCCTGTCACCAGCCATCCCTGGGTTCCTGTTCTGGTGTGGCAGCGTGGCTTTCCCACGGCAATACCATGAACACAGGCACAGATGATGTTCCAAAGAGCAGGAACGTGGATCCAGGGCACCCCTGTGAGCCCTGACACCCACGGGGAGCTCAGTCCTTGGTGCCAGGCCCAGGGGCTGGGCCCAACCCACATCCAGCCATGCTCTGTCAGGAAACACCTGTCTGGGGCAGGATCCACCCGGCTCCTCTTCCTCCTCCAGGCTCATCCTTACCCCTGACGGTGGCTCCTGTCTGGGACCTGGAGGCTGCTTGTCTCTGGATGGAGTGAAGAGACTCAGGAATCTGGGCTGTGCCTCCGGTCCCAGTCCTGGCGCCTCCACTCAACCCTGTCCCAGGGCACGGCACCTCCTCAGCTTCCCTGCTGCTGGAGCCCCGGCTCGGCTCCCAGCACAGCTCCCAGCACAGCTACAGCCACATGAACCCCCACGCCCCTGGGGAAAGGGGCTGCTTCTGGCCAGGAAGCAGGAACAGCAACACCAGCGGCTTCCCAGGAAACCTGCTCCAGTTCCTTCCTGCAAAGCAGGTCCAGCTGAGAGGCCCCGTCCTGCAGCTGACCTCTGCCAGCCCCAAGCAGGGGTGGGTGCTGTTGTGGGGTCACCTGTGCTGGAGCTTTATGGCCTCCTCTGGGAGAGCTGGGAAGGGTGACAGCTGCACAGAGGGGCAGGACAGACCTGACCCCTCTGGTTCCTTGCACTTGGCCAGGAGGCAGCGGGGTCTGGCCTGGGTTTCATTTCTCCCTGGATGCCAGCAGAGAGCAAGGTCTTGAGTCCCTTCCCAAAGGACTCAGGGGTTATTTCTCAGGCAGAAATCTCCCTCCTTCCCCTGGGTGCAACTGTCAGTTTTGGATCAGGGTTGGGAAGGCAGGACCAGGGGAGTCCTCGCTCCAAGGAGACCCTCAAAGCCAGGGGGAGAGCAGCAACTGAGACAAACCCCCAGAGCAGGCAGATGTGAGATGCAGGATCTCCAGCTGCTGACGAGCACTGATAGCAGCGGGAGCAGAGGGCACAAGAGCAGCTCCAGTGGGACCAGCACAGCCTTTACCAGAGTTGGAAAGTTTCCGCCAGATCTCCCCAGGCACCAGTGGATTGTGGCAGGCAGGACCCTCCTCCAGCCACTGCCTGTGCCAAGGCAAAGCAGGAGCCAGCCAAAGGCAGCAGTGCCTGCCCCAACCCCCGTTGGCTGCCACAGAGCCAGGCCAACAGCAGGGCAGCACCTCGCCACGTCCCCAGCTGCCCTGGGACCCTCTCAATCCTCCAGCCCCACGGCCAGGCTCTGGAGCTGTGTGGCTGGAGGGGTTGTGCTGTTGTGCTTTGTAGCTGTGCCCCCTACTCAGGGTTGCTCGCAGAGTTTCACTCAAAAGAAAGAGACATTGGCAGGTCCAGTGCATGGAGCTGGCAGGGGAAACCCTTTGCACCCCTCCATGGGCTCTTTGGCCCTTGCTGGAAGGGTTGGTCCAGAGCAGGGAGAATGTGGAGCCCAGGGGCAGGAGCCACCATCCTGTCCAGCACCATGCCCCACCTCAGCCCCAGCCCCAGCCGCCTCCGCCCCAGGAGAGCCCCAGTCCAGCCCGACAGCTCCTCACCCCCTCCCCAGGGCACAGTCACACCCCTCGGCTCTGCCCTTCCCCTCGCCGCTGCCTTTTGGCAAATCACACACGTTTTCCTCCCCAAAGAGGCTCTTTCCTGCAGGGACCTTGGCGCCGTGGAGCTGCCTAAAGCCTTGGCCCTGCCTCTGGCCCCTCCAGCAGCACAGGGAGCCACTTTGCCTCCCCAGTCCTGCAGTTGCTGCACCCCAATCTCCAAAACACACCTGCATCCCAGCTGGGGCTCCCAGCTCAGTTCCAGTCCCCAAATCAGCCAGAGCCCACCCTGGCCCCAGGACACCCCCACCCCACCCCTCTCCAGTGCTCCATGGCTTCGTGGGGCTCCGAGGTGGCAGACGGACAGTGATGGGAGGGACCTGTTGAGCACCCCTTGTCTCAGTACCCGTGGATCAGTGCAATGTGAGGTGCCCACGAGGAGCAGGGGGTGGCTGACCCCGAGCTGGCCTGGGTGCCCCAGGNGGGGAAACCCTTTGCACCCCTCCATGGGCTCTTTGGCCCTTGCTGGAAGGGTTGGTCCAGAGCAGGGAGAATGTGGAGCCCAGGGGCAGGAGCCACCATCCTGTCCAGCACCATGCCCCACCTCAGCCCCAGCCCCAGCCGCCTCCGCCCCAGGAGAGCCCCAGTCCAGCCCGACAGCTCCTCACCCCCTCCCCAGGGCACAGTCACACCCCTCGGCTCTGCCCTTCCCCTCGCCGCTGCCTTTTGGCAAATCACACACGTTTTCCTCCCCAAAGAGGCTCTTTCCTGCAGGGACCTTGGCGCCGTGGAGCTGCCTAAAGCCTTGGCCCTGCCTCTGGCCCCTCCAGCAGCACAGGGAGCCACTTTGCCTCCCCAGTCCTGCAGTTGCTGCACCCCAATCTCCAAAACACACCTGCATCCCAGCTGGGGCTCCCAGCTCAGTTCCAGTCCCCAAATCAGCCAGAGCCCACCCTGGCCCCAGGACACCCCCACCCCACCCCTCTCCAGTGCTCCATGGCTTCGTGGGGCTCCGAGGTGGCAGACGGACAGTGATGGGAGGGACCTGTTGAGCACCCCTTGTCTCAGTACCCGTGGATCAGTGCAAGGTGAGGTGCCCACGAGGGGCAGGGGGTGGCTGACCCCGAGGTGGCCTGGGTGCCCCAGGAGTGCCCAGCGCCAAACCCAGGCAGCTGCTGGGGTGTTCACCGTGGTGGGGACCAGAGCCACGGGAGGGGAGGAAAGGCCTGGGGGAGACGGGGCCAGCACTGGCTTCCAGCACCTCGAGCAGCCCCCTCAGCCCTGTACCCTCCTGGCACCGGCTGCTGGGTGTCCCTAAAGGGGCAAACCCAGCGCACGGGTAGGGACAGTCGGTGGCCACAAGCCCCTAGTGGCCTCTGCCTGTTCCGTCCTTCCCCCGCCCGCCCGGCTCCAAGCTCCCAGCGACCGGTCAGGGCCCCACCGCAGCACACAAAGGATGAGGCCGGGGTCGGAGAGTGTCCGTCTGTCCAGACTTCTCCGGTGGGACTCGGTTCATGAGGATCCCCTGGCCACAGCCAGTTCCCTGGGCAGGGGCTGGGGGTGCAGTGCAGGGAGGGGTCCGCAGCTCTTTCCACCCACTCACCCCACCACACGCAGCAGCAACAACAGGTCCAAAACACAAAAATAAACGCCCTCCCCACCCCCCGCTTCCTGCACCGCTGCCAGCCCCGACACCCCCCGCACCCTCCGCACCCCCC
>VWYO01020451.1:63392-75986 GCA_013400275.1 Rhadina sibilatrix | reverse complement strand
GGAGGGAACGGGCCGGCCGGGCCGGGGGGCAGCGGCTGGGCGAGCTGCGGCGGGGGCGGCGCGGCGGGAGGGGCCTTCGGCCCTGTTCGGCCCGGACGGGGGGGCCCGCGGCGGTTCGAGCGCTCCGGCCGCCCCGCGGGGAACGGCTGGGCCGCGCCGCGGAGCCGGTCGGGGGCGGGAGTCCCGTCCAGCAGCAGCTCCAGAGTCCCGCTGTGACACCCCCAGCCCCAGCAGCCTGATGCCATCCGGTGCCGCCTGAAGCGCCGCGGGGTGGTGGGGGCTTTTCTCGGTGGTCTTTCAGGAGGGTTTAATGAACGCGACAAAAGCCCCGCGGTGGTGGTGGCTGGGGCGCAGGGAGGTGCATGGTAATACGGAGGTAGAAATGCTGTGTAGGCACCTGGGCAGGTGCTTTAATCACTCACCAAAATCCGGTGTGTGTGCAGCTTGTCCTGATGTGGGTGGAAAAGGAGTGGGGAGGATCTGGTGGATCACATGCTCCCCTGCTTGGCTTCCTGAGGTGTTAAATGTGATTTGGAGGGTCTTGCTGGTATCCTTATCCTGACACTTTTTGCAGCACCTTGTCTCAAAAGTCATTGCTGTTTGCTGGCACTCAGCTTGAAAAGCCTCTGAGGACAAGCAGAGCTGTCCCTGCCGGGGGTGGTTGCTTTGTGACGCGTGATTTGTCCTTTTGCCCTCTCGTTTGGGGCAGGGTGGGCCATGCTGGGGGTTCCCTGCTCGTGTGTAAGAGTGAGGATCGTGCCCCCTCTGTGCACACACGGGCTGTGGGCAGGAGCCAGGAGGTAACCCAGAAAAATCTGTTCTTTATTTCTGTTCAAACACCCCGTGCCGGGCCGTGCTCACGTCTGGTTGTGTGCTCTTGGCTGGGTACACCTGTCTGTGCCACCTGGGTGCTCTTGGCCAGACTGGGCCAGGCAGGGAGCGGGTCCTGTGTTTGGGGGCTGAGATCTGTGAGTTCTGAACTTGTTTTGGGGATCCAGGTTCACTCGGGTTTCACTCACCCTCTGCAGGCACAGTAACCAGAGCTGCCAAAGGAGGGACTCAAACAGCCCGGGAAACAACAAACTGACATTTGTGCTGTTCCAGCTGCAGAGGAATGTGCTGATCCCTGTGCTGGAGCTGGCTGTGAGCACACAGACACACACAACACGCAGCAGCTCCCTGGAGCAGGGTGCTCAGGCCACGGCCATTCACACCCGTGCCACGTGTGTCCCCACCGGTTTGTGCTGCTGGGGAGCCACGCGCAGGGGGTTTCGTGGGCTGCTGTGCCCTGTGCTCACACAGGAGTCCCTGAGCTCAGACCTGGTGTCCTGCTGCAGAGACTGTTGTTGCACAGCGGCAGACAGGGAGTCCTGAGTGGGAGAAGGAGCAGCCACCTCTCCCAGTCTGTTCCTGAGCCACAGAGCTGCTGTATCTCCCTGGCAGATGGGGCACATGCAGTGCCTCTAAGCTGTGCTCCTTCCCTGGGGTTTATCAGGGTTGGCTGCAGCCACCCCAAGGGCCTGATGAACAGCCTCAGCTCTTTGGGGGAATCCCTCAGTCTGGCTAAGGGCTGTGCCAATTCCAACATAGCAGCAAAAGGAAGTGGCATTATTTTTAGAAACTCTTAAATGCCTTCTGTGCTGAGCCCAGCTCTGCCAGCAGAGGGATTTGGGGTGGTGTGTGCCCACTGTGGGGCAGGGGATGGGATTGGCTCAGTGCTGCTTCTTGAGCACTGGAGAGTGGAACAGTTCCCTTTCAGGGTCTCCAGCGTTCTGCTCTGCTCAGGACAGGGTGATTGTAGAGGATGAATTCCTCACAAACCCCAGGAATCGTGGGGAATTGGCTGTCACAGGTGCTGCACACTGAGCCTGTCTGTCCTGGCATGCTCAGTGCCCAGGGGAATGGGGTGCCAGGAGGTCTCTGTAGTGAGGTCCTGGCTGCAGAATGACCCCGAGTGTCCCTGTGTGCTGTGAGCCCCAGGCTGTGTTAGTGACAGGCACCAGTCAGCCTCCCTGAGCACCACAACCTTGCCAAGCCCCTGCTGCCATTCTCACACTATTTCCTGCTCCCCAAAACACACAGCTGGGCCAAAGTTTGAGGGCTGCTGCACAGGGAGAGCTGGGGGTTTCACTTTCACTTCACTGGAACTGCATCAGCTGGTAGCTAATGCTGTGTTTGTACTGGAGATTAATCAGCCTCACCCTCATAATTAAGCTGAGGTCCCACAGGCTGAGCTCTGGCCTCACTGGCTCAGGGAGCCAAAAGTTGGGGTTTGGGGTTGCTCTGGACCGTGGCATGTGCTGGGGATGGCAGACTGCAGGACCTTCCCACCCTGTCACACCCTGCAACTCTGAGGTACCACTTCCTTCTCTCACCTGGTGTGTCTTCTCCTGCAGGACTACATCTGCCCACGGTGTGAGTCTGGTTTTATTGAAGAGCTTCCCGAGGAGCCAAGGTAATGTGCTTCCCCAGGGGCTGGTGCTCCAGTGAGCCCAGGTTGCTTTGCTGTCTCTTCCTAGTTCAAAGGCAATATTTGATATAAACCATGCCATTTCTGTTGCTTCTGCCCCAGCTTTGGCTCATCTTTCCTCACTTTTGGAATATGGTGCTTTGCATCCACAGGCCAACCTGCCACAGCAATGCTGAGGGGCAGGACAGGAATGGTTTGATTTCAAACAAACATAAAGGAGTGGTAGGGAGGCTTTCCCCTGTGCTGTGTGGTAGCTCTGACCTCATCTCAGTTATCAGGGCAGAGATAACCCCAGAGAGAGGGATCTGGGAATGGTGAGCACATGGACATCTTGTGTTAAGTAGTGACTGTGCTGGGGATGAACAGCAAAATGTTGTGGCTGAGACTTTGGACTCTGCCCCGGGGCAATGAGGTCTGCATTTCTGTGCTGCTCTGCTGCCGCTGGTGGCAGAAGCAGCAGAAATGTCTTCAAATGTTTCGGTCGTGTTTGTGGGGCCCCAGCTGTGACTGCCTCCAAGAAGGGCTGTGGGCAGTGCAGGGGCCAGGGGCAATGGGTGTGGTGGTCTGCATGGCCTGGGGCTTCTGCACTGAGCAGGTGATGTCTGTTCCAACCCTGGAACCTGGAAATCTGTCCTGACTGATCGTGACTGTTTTGGTGATTCCCTGTGACCTTGGGAGAGTCACATAGTTGCTGAATCTCTGAATCATGGTTTCGGTACCATGAATGCAAAGCTTGATTCTGAGCATTCCTGCAGCTCTGAAAGCAGAAGTCTGACAACATTTAGAGTTTTCTCAATATCCTGAGCCGTTGGGTTACGTGCCTCTGCAGTAGAGAAGTTTCTTTGATTCAAGATTAGACTTACGTGTCTTGGGATCACAGCAATCAGCATTTGTGCCTTAAGTCTTCCTGGTGCTCCAGAGGATTAGCTGGTGTGTTTGGGATGGATTATGGGGGAAATCCTCGCTTGACATCGTGGTTCAGGCACTTCTCTGCAGCCTCATGAGATCTAATAGGGTGGGGAGAAATGGGTGAGGATGTGGGAAAATGAAAGGTTCATGGAGGGAAAAATTGATGTGGGCAATCAGAAAATCAGCAGCTGAGGGAAGACCAGGTTCTGTTGAGCTGCCTCTGCCCTGGGATGGGAGCGGGGCAGAAAAGCCTTGGAAACTGCTATGAGAAGATTACCAGTGCTCTTCATTCCCCATAGGAATGCTGACAATGAGACCAGCTCCTCTACGTCAGCCACTGATCAGAGCAGGCATCCTTTTGAGGTGAGCAAGTCCTTTCTCTCTTCCAACACCTTCTGAAGCTTTGCTGTTGGATTGAGTATTTTTCCAATTGTGCTTTGTTGAAACGTTCCCCAGATCATGACAGAATTTGGAAAGGAGGAATTAATATCCTCCACATGCTGCTCCTGCAGTCTCTGCATACCATATTTTTGCTGCGTGTGTTATGTAGGACCATCACTCGTAGCCAATTCCCGTTGTGAGGGGGCTCAGCAGGATTTGGAGAGCAGGATTTGGGTGTGTTGCTATGCAGTAGCCTCAGCTCGGAAGCAGCAGTGACACACCAAAGAGAAACCAGGGAACTGTGATTATTTCTGCTTTCGTGTGCAGTTCCAGTGTCTGTTCCTCACTGAGCTGCTGCCAAGGGCGCTGGTCCCAGCGTCACCCCAGGCCTGGGGTTCGCTGCGGGCAGCTGCTGGCACACTCTGGGAGCCCAGGGCTGTTCCTCCTCTTGTCACAGTCTGTTCTCTGCATTCCCTCCCTCCCTCTCTCCCTTCCCAGAATGTGGATCAGCACTTGTTCACCTTGCCCCAGAGCTACGGCCAGTTTGCTTTCGGCTTCTTTGACGACAGCTTTGAGTTCCCCTTCGCGTCCAACGTGCAGCCGGAAGACAACCGGGACTCGGAGAACCGGCGGGAGCGCGAGCACCAGTCCCGGCACCGCTACGGCGCCAGGCAGCCCCGCGCCCGCCTGGCCACGCGCCGAGCCTCGGGCAGGCACGAGGGTGTCCCCACGCTGGAAGGGTGAGAGCTGCTCTGGGACCTGCGGAAGGAACCCCGTTGTTCCTCACCTTTTCTCCTGGCTTATGGGAACGGCATCCCAAAGCTCTTCCAGCACTGCCCGGGTGCCGTCTGTGTCCCACCTGAGCCTGTTGGCACTTCCTGCTTGGGGTCTGGTGGGGCTGTTTCAGCTGAGGGGTGACATGGACTGTGGCTGGGAGCTCGTAGTGAACTGTAGTGGGGAAATATTCCCTGGTCATTGCCAGGTGTTGCAAAAATGTTGTACTTGCTGTGAGCGGAAGCAGAAGAGAACACCAGACAGTGTTTGTGTAAGTGCATCCTCAGAGCTACTCACCATCGTGTCAGGAGTTGTGAATCAAATACCGAAACTTTATCAGTGACTGATCACTCCATAAGCTGCCATTGCAATTGCTGTAGGGTATTTTTAATTGCCTCCAACAAAGTGACAGTATTCAGCTTATTCAGCTTCTCCCTCCACGCTGGGGTGCTGGGCTGGGAGCCAGCAAACTTTAATTCTTACACAATCCTGGTTTTCTTGTCTTTCAGAATTATCCAGCAGCTGGTCAATGGAATTATTGCACCGACCACAATTCCAAACCTAGGCCTGGGCCCTTGGTGAGTTGGAGGATGTGCTGCTGTCTCTGACAGTGTCTCGTTGGTGCTCCAGGATGAGCTCACTTGCTGTCCTTGCTCTTCAGGGGAGTCCTGCACTCAAATCCGATGGACTACGCCTGGGGTGCCAACGGTCTGGATGCAATTATCACACAGGTAAAACTGGGATTCACCACAGTTTCCATCCTCCTGTGTGGTGCTGCAGGAGGGGCAACAGGGAACAAGGGGACTGGAATGGGAAAGGGTCCACAGTGCAGGGTCCCGGTGCCCTGGCTCAGGAAACGAGTGGATTCTGTGTGCTGCTGGGCTCACCTCTCTCTTCTGCTTGCCTGGCCGGTTGTTTTTCCAGTTACTGAATCAGTTTGAAAACACTGGACCGCCACCAGCGGACAAAGAGAAGATCCAGGCCCTCCCCACCATACAGATCACACAGGAGCACGTAGGTATGTGATGCTCCATGGAGTTCTGCACAGAGTGCTCCCTGGAAGCTCTGTGTAATGTTTTCTTGGGACTTGAATTTTGTCTGCTTACACATTTGAGGCATAAAACATTTCAAAGTGGGCAGGGAGCTGAAGGGGCTCTGTTACACTCACACAAAAAGAGCAGTGAAGGCTGGATGGATTTGCCCTGGGGAGGTTGTGAGGAGTTCAGTGTGGATAGAAATGGAAAAGCGGAAGCGAAGTAGAAAGGCAGGGGGAGGTGGGGTGATGGTGTGGGGACTGCAGAGCACCAAGCTTTCCTCCTGACAGGGATGGAGAAGGGGAGAGGGATGATGGGTCCTGAGTCAGGGGCTTTGCACGTCGTTCTCTCCTCCTGTGCTCAGCTGGGCTTGGCTTTCCCTGTGCGATGCAGATTCCGGGTTGGAGTGCCCTGTGTGTAAGGAAGACTACACAGTTGGGGAGAACGTGCGGCAGTTACCGTGCAATCACCTGTTCCACGATGGCTGCATCGTCCCCTGGCTGGAGCAGGTGAGTGCAGGGCGGTGCCTGGGGCGTGCAGCACTGGGGACTTGGTCTGGTCCTGCTCCCTTCTGTAAATACTCTCCTACCTCCATGATGAGGCCTGAGCACGAGCAGCCTGTGGTCAGAGGATGGAGTGTCATCCCAGCCCATTCCTCGAGTGCTGCTCCCCTATTGTGTTTCTAATCCCGTTTCCCGTATTTCTTGTTTTGTTTTTTTTGTCTGCTCCCCAAAGCATGACACGTGTCCCGTCTGCCGGAAAAGTTTAAGTGGACAAAACACTGCCACAAACCCCCCAGGACTCACAGGGATGAACTTCTCGTCATCCTCCTCCTCCTCCTCTTCCTCCAGCTCACCAAGTAATGAAAACTCATCGAACAACTCATGAATCTTAACGCACCCTCTGTCCCCGGGGCCCTTCCACTGTTCCCCTTCCCTCCCTGGCCACCGCGAGCAGCCAAAGGGGCTTCCAGAGCAGAGCGAGGGGAGGGGACGAGGCAGGAGCAGTGCCCCCCAGAATTTCCTTTTGATTTCTGAAGACACGGAGACTCTGGGTCCTTCAGAGATGAGAAGCCTCAAGTTCTGTGATGAAAAAGGGGGGAAAGAGCTCTGTCTGTCAATAAAAACATCCTCTTTGCGTGGACTTTACCCATTGCAGTGCGAGGCTGCTGCGCTCCCCGGCTGGGAACCCCGAGGTGCTGAGCGAGTGGTTGAATCCCGAATGGAAAGGTTGTTTGTATGGGTTTGAATTTGAGATCCCTTTCTTTTATTTCTTTTGCTCCTCCTCCCCTTGGATACTATCTTTTTCTGCTTTGGAGATTGAAGTCTAAAATGGAAGCATAAAGGATGCTGCCTCCCCCCAGGATCGCCATCTGGGGAGGACCAATAGCTGTCACTGAAACAGGAACTCTCAAGTAGACCCCGGGATCCTTCCCTGTCCCAACTCGAGTCCCATTTATTTCTCTTTATAACCTCGCCCACTGATACTCAACACTGAAAGGGGTTTTTATAATCTTAAATTATTACTGTTGTCAATAAATGGACATTTTAGCTCTGCGAGCCGTTATGCATGATTTGAGGAAAGCTACAGGGTAAGCTCTGAGGCCACCAAGCTGTCCTGCCTTCCCCGGGCAGGCTCTGAGCCCTCCTGCGTGCTGGGAGTTCCGGTGGGAGCCACTGCCAGCCTGTGGATCACTGCACAGGTAGCCAAGGATCACAGCTGGAAGCATCCTCGCCTGGTGTTTTCTATTTTTTACACCTTCCCCTTACAATCCTGCCCCCCTTGGAGCTGGGGCAGGCTGTTCTGCTGGGCTGACACAGGACTGGATGTGCAGCAGAATGAGGACCAGCAAATCTCATTGAGACCAAGTAATTACCAGGAAAACAACGTTTTGGAGAAAAAAAAAATGTATTGCAAAGCTACTTAAAATAGAGCTGATTAAAACAAGGAGAGAGGGACAAATATCCAGGTATGTTTGTGACTCAGTTTCTGTGACCGAGCTGGAGCTCAGAGAATGACAAGAATGTCACTGGAGGGGGCAGTGCCACCCTGCCATGTCCCTGCTTCCTGGGCCCTGAGGCATGAGAGGAGCAGCTCTCACCATCCATCACTGTCACTGGGACCCCCTTCCCCTCACAGGGACTTGGGGTGGTCAGGAGGTCTCCTAAAGGGCTGGGGGTCCGTGATGGTGCCACATGTTGGGACTGCTCTGTGGCAGAGGCCAGAGCAGATGAGGGACAACCTGCCCCCAGGGGAGCTGCCAGGGAAATGGGTGGAGGGCTCGGCAGTTTGGGGGTTTCCCTGCCTCTCCCTTGGCTTTTGGGGCCCTGGGAGTGGGCTGGGGCTGCTGGGGAGGGTGCTGGCTGCAGCAGAGCTTGGGGGTCTCTTTTAAAGCAGCATCACCCCAGGACCTGGCCCTTCCATCTCTGAGAAGAGATTAACCTCCTATAGGAGGGGGAGGGATGGTTTGGCCCTTCTTGAGCCATTTCAGAACACAAGAAGTTGGTTTGTTGGAGAGTGTCACCAGCTGTGCCAGGGCCAGGGGCTGGCAGGGAGTGACTTGCCCGGACTGTTTTTCTTCCTTGGCTTGGCCGGGCAGCGTGGCGGCGCCTTTCATCTCCCAGGAGGGTTTATCTCGGGACTGGTGTGTCGGGGTTAATGGCTCATCCTCTGCCAGGGGTTGAGCCAGAAGCCTGGGCTGGTGAGGTGGGTGGCAGCAAGAAGGTCCTGGCTGAACCTGCACGTGTCTGTCGGCTGACCTGACACGGAGGGAAGGCTTTGCTGTTTAGTTGCCAAAACAAAAGGCCTGGAAAAACCTTCCCTCTCCCACTGTGTTTCAGCTGTGATGGGGTTCCTGGCTCCCCCGGGGTGTTTGGGGGTGATTTCTCATGTGTGAGCAGCGCTCAGATGGGTTTCAAGTGGGCTGAGCAAAGTCCTAGGTGGGTGCCTGGCAGCTACTGCCCACCTGGCAGGGGCTCACCACAGTCACCACATGGTTAATACAATGTCTGTTCCCTCTCAGACTCGTTTGGAGCTGGTTGGGTCAGAAATGGAACAAGTTTGGTGGTTTTTGCTGGGGCCATTGCTCTGTCTGACGTGACAGTGACCGGGATGCTGGGTCTGGCCACAGCAGGCGTGAGGTGGCACAGGGATGTACCCTGACCAGGAGGCTGAGGTGCAGGTGCTATTCCTGGCCATGCTGCTCTCCAGGTGAGGGGCTGGTCCTCACCACTGTCCACTGTCCCAGCCCTGTTTTTGTTGGGGATGAGGGTGCAGAACTGGGCTGCAGAACTGACTGGCAATGGCTGTGGCCAGGGGCAGCCCCAGAGCTGTGTTTGCCTGAGGATCTGGGCTGGCTTCTGCTCCTCCTGCTCCCTCCTTTGTGCCACTGAACTGCTGTTTTCCTGCAGAGGGGGTGGGGGTCGATAAAAAGCTGGATGTGGCAAAGGAGCAGCTGGGCTCCCTGCCAATGGCAGCAGGGATGACACTGCTGGCTGCAGCCACAACCACACAGGAGCCAATCCCTCTCATCCCAAGCCAAGTTCACCATCAAAGCTCCAAGACCTGCTCCTGTTCCATACCATGAACACAACTTTAATTGCCACGGGTGCTCGGACACAGACAACCTGCTGGTACATCCCAGCCCTGCAGAGATGCCATTAAGCAGATCCTGTCCCCTGCTCCAGTCGGCTGCACCACACCAGCTCTGCACCGGGGGAACAGTGGGAGAGCCACAGCCCCGTGCGGCTGAGTCTGGAGCATCCGCCCCTCCACATCCATCCTCTGCCATGCATTAAAAATAAAGCAATAAATAGCAAAAAATAGATATGTACATAAATAAAATAACATCTTTTTGTTTGTTTTGTTTTCTACAGGACCTTCTGGAAGCTGCCCACGGTGTTCAGCTGACGAGCATGGGGAGGAAGTGTGTGGAGAGGTGCTGCCGGCGTGTCTTGCCCCCTCTCTGTGGCCTGCCCTTGCTATTGAGCGAGAGGAACATGGGGCGGCCGCGGTGCCGCCAGCGCAGCGACGCGTAGGTGTTGTAGCCGTTCTCTTCGATGCGCTCCGTGAACTTGCAGTTGGGGCTGAACTCCTTCTGGCAGGAGAAGGAAGGGGGTGAGGGGTGGCTACGCTCAGCTGGAGCCCCTCAGACCCCAAGAGTGGGGCAGGGCAGGACCCTGGCTCCTCCCTGGTCCCCGGGGGGCAGAGGGGCTTGGTGGGTGCAGTCCCCTGCTGGGGAGCAGGTCAGGGCATGGGAAGCCTGGACCCTGTTCCAACTCTGCCCTGAGCCTCTGGCTCTGCTGCAGTCCCTCCCAGGAGGCAGCGTCCGACCTACCGACCCGTAGAGCCTCCCCCGCTTGTTCATGGCCAGGTAGAAGCCGGTGTGCACTGCCCGGATGGCCACGACGCCGACACGCACCGACCGGATCTCGACAATGCCTGCGGGACAGGGAAGCGTGGCATGAGCCAGGGAGGGACGGGCGACTTTCCCGTGGGGCCCTGCCCCAATGCTGTGTCTGTGACCACAGTGTCCCTCCAGAGGGAGGGAGTTGCTGATCCTCACCCAGAGCCACAGCAGCCAGAGGAACAAGGTCTGCTGCCCAAGCTGGGAGTGGGAGGGGGATCCTCTGATCCAAGGAAGGTTTGATCTTTACTCCTGTCCTCCCCAGGGTCCAGCCACTTCCCAGGAGCCAGGCTGCGTGGGAGCGATGCCAAGCACAACCTCATGTGTGTCCTCCCTTCCCTGGCAGCTCTGCCCGTGCATCCATCCCCAACACGCCCACAGTGCCCCGGGGACCTGACCCGCCTCCCGCAGTGCCCGGCCCCGGCACACGCAGGGCACTGAGGCTGGCGTGGCTCCTGGAGTGGCAAAGTGTGCGTGGGGGTGGCAGCAACAGCACACATCGTGTTATGTTGGATGGAGGCACCCGGACAGAGGTCTGCCGGGCAGCAATGGGCCAGGACAGTGCCATCCTGGGTGCCCGATTGCCTGGTGACACCAGCGAGGACAAGCGGCCCCGTGCCCAGCACTGCGGGCTGGCAGGTGGAGGAGCGCTGCAGGATGTGAGGATGAGCCCGAGGGGCGGCTGCAGCCGGGCTGTGAAGCCACAGCTGGGCAGGCGTGTGTGTGCCCCGACCGCCGAGCTCCGGCTCGACCGCTAATGGGAAAGGCATGTGGTCAGACCAGCGGCTCTGGCACGGGAAACACCCAGAGCGCCATCAGGGCCCCTGGATTCCTGCACCGCCTCACGCCGGCCAGCCCGGAGTGCCGCTGCCCGCCCTGCCGCCCACCAGGCGCACGGTGCAATGGGAAGGGGAGAAGGAACGTCCAGTGAGAGCCGTGTCGGCAGGGCAGCAGGAAGGGCTGGAGCCACAGCAGGATCTGCCTATGGCACCACTTCAGGGGCTGCACCGGCTGGACAGGGTGGGAGGACATGCAGAGGCTCTGGCTGGTGGCGGCACACACATCGTGGGGGCTGCAGCTCCTGGGCAAGGGCTTTCATCAATCTCCCGGCGCTGCTGGCATCCCCCCGGCATCACCTGCCTGCGGGAGGCTGGGAGCAGACAGGGTGGATCCAGCACCGGGGCAGTGTGAGGGCTGCTGAGCGTTGGGCTCCTCAAGGATTTTCAACCCAGCTGCTTCGGTGCTGCCACCGGTCCCGGCAGCCACCAGGACCCGCAGGGCCCGGCCCAGGGAAGCCACTGACGAGGGCTGTGGAGGAGAAGGGCTGAGCAAATGCCTGTGAATCTGTCCCACTTGATCACTGTCTGAAGCTGCTGCTATTTATAAGGACTTGTGCTTTTCTAAAAATAACTTCCTTCTGTTCCCAGCGCTCCAGCTGGCTCTGCTGCCCTTTGGTTGCAGGTGCCTGGCCAGTACCTGGTCAGAGCCAGCTCCCAGTGCTCCCAGTCTCACACTCAGCCCCAGAGGGGTCTCGAGGTGGCTGGGGCAAATGCAGGGCTTGAGGTGGGGGAGGCCCTGGAAGATCCCCCGCCACCCTAGAGCTGCCAGTGGGGCTGGTCCAGCAGCTTCTGCGAGGGCTGTGGAGCAGAGCCCGCGCCCAGCCCAGGCGCACACAGATAAGCAGAGTGAGCCCCATGTACAGCCCCAAGCTGCTCCGCCTGCCAGGCCCCATGGCCACACCATCGAGGGAACGTGTTGGGGTGCTTTGTGCTGGCAATGTGCCTGGTCGGGACTCCTGACAGCCTCTGACACCACAGGAGGGTTCCCTGGGCTGGGCTTGGCTCCCATGTCCTGTGGCTGCTGGGAGATGTCCTGTGCTGGCCGGGAGAAAGGACAGCCCCTACTGGACCAGGACATGGGCTGGGGGTGCTGCAGCCCTCCTGCCCCAAACACTAACACCCTGTCAGGGCACCTGGGGGATGCTCGGGCATCCCCCTTTCCCCAATATTCTCCTTGTCCAGCTACTGTCCTGCCAGCCTGGTGCTCCCATCCCAGGGGCTGGGACCCCAATGCACCCTGGTGGGCAGCTGATACCTGGGCACTTGGAGCCTTGGCTCTTGCAGTCATACAGTGACTGCCACGTCCGTGGGGATTCTGTCCCTCTGCCCACCCAGCTGTCTCTGAGTCGAGTCCCAACTCACTCTGCAGGCAGCAGCTGCTCCATGGTCCCCTCTGACGGGGATGTTCTGCTGTCCCACATCTGACAGATGCCCTATTCTGGGGCCATCATCACTGCAAAACTTCCTACATCCCCCCCTCCTCAGCCTTTTTCCCCTCCAGTGTTAGTGGGGGAACGATCCTCCCAGTCCATGGGGAAGGCAGGGCAGGGGGGCATCGTGAACTGGCAGGACGAGATGGGACAAAGGACCCCCGAGAGACCCCCTAGGACACCCCAGCCGCTGGCAAAGCAACGCCGGGTCCCCGGGCAGCACCCGCCGGTGTCCGCGCCTCTCATGGCTCTCACAGTGCAGTGACGGGGGCGAGGGCAGCCGGCGTCGGTTGTGCTCCAGGAGCGGCGTGCCCCGACCGGCGGGGGCTGCGGGGACACCCCCCCCTCGCGC
>VWYO01020451.1:47336-63028 GCA_013400275.1 Rhadina sibilatrix | reverse complement strand
CATAAATCGGCGCCCCGACGGCTGTCCCAGGTCACCGGCCGCAGTCACTCCCCTACGACCGCGGGGCGTCCGGTTGGGGACCGCACACTCCGGTATCCGCCGTCAACCGCGACGGGCGGGCAAGGGACGAGCGCGGCGGGCACAGTGTGGGGAGGAGGGCGCAAGGCTGCTGTGGCCCAGGACCTGGGGACGGTGCTGTCCGTCTGCGGCCCGACCCGAGACGCGCCGAGCTCGGGTCGGAGAGGCTCGGGTCAGCCGGGCTCCACCGTGTTCCCGGGGCTCCGCCACCTCCCGGACCCTCCGCCGTGTCCCGGGATCCGCGCTCGTCCCGACCCACCCCGTCGGGGCCACCGCGGCCGCCAGGGGGCGCGGGGCGCTGCCGCGCTGCACCATGGGAACTGTAGTCCGGCGCGGCGGGACTCGCACTCCCGGCATGTCTCGCGCTGGCGCGGCGGGGTGGCGCATGCGCGGTGGCGCGCGGCGCGCGTGGCCCCGGGATGTCGCTGCTGAGGCTGCGGGCGGTGCTGAGGGGCCCGGGCGGGCTGAGGGGGCCCGGTGAGCGAGAACGGGGATCGGGGGGGACGCGGAGGGACCGGCGGGACACAGAGCACCAGGGGGGCATGGAGGGACTGGCGGGGACACGAGAAGACCAAGACATGGCCCGAGTGTCCGGACGAAGCAGGGCCGGGACGTCCCCCGATCCTGAGCATTCTCTGGGATGNTCGAGGCTGTGGAAATGCTGAGGTGTTTTTACTCTCCAGAGGACTGATACAGGGCTTCTGGGTCCTGTCCTAGCTGTGGGATAGCGCCCGCCTGCTCTGGGGGTTGTAGGGTGCTGCCACCCCATTCACAGCCCTGGGGCTTGTGCTGTCCCTGGGGTCACGTTCCTTCTGAGCCTCTGGTTCCAGGGAGTGGGGGGTGTCCCTGCTCCTCCTGCCCTCCTATGCTGCTGCTGGAGCAGCTGAGCTGAGAAACTTCTCTCGCTCACTCTGTCCACGCTGTGTCCAGCTGGGGCCATGGGGCAGAGTGGGGGACAGGGAGTGCTTGAGGGAGTGAAGCTTCCTGTCACCCCCACATCTTTGCAGGGATTCCGTGGAGAATTTTCAGGAGCTACTCCTCTGCTAGCACCAAGGAGAAGGCGAACAGAAATGGCACCTGTGAGAGGACAGAGCTGCTGGAAGGTGAGTGCTGGGAGAGCTGCAGTGGGTAGACAGCAGTCAGACCAGCCTGAGCTGTTGCTTTTTCCCTGGCAGTGACACTGCTAGGTTCTTGGTATGCTGGGGTAGGCTCCAGCTTGCAGGTAGATCTCAGAGAGACAATGCTCGGTATCTCTGTCTGGGAGCGGGGCTGGCCAAGGAGGGATAAAGTTCTTGTGTGAACTCTTTTTTTCTGAGCGTGATCCTGGTACTTGCAGAGTGAGGACAGGACAGAGCCTTCTGCTGTGCCTTGTCTCCCATCTCCTCTCTCTGTTTCCCACTAGTGCTCAAAGCTCGAGCGAAGCAGCTCCAAGGCAGTAACATCCCAGAGGTGACGGTCAACAAAGTGGAACTGGCTGCACTGGACAATGACAAGTACCAGGAAGCTGTGGCCCCTGGCCCCAAGGAGAAGCAGCCCATTCCCAGGGCACAAGGTGATGGCCTGGCCCAGTCCAGCACCTGGGCCAAAAAGTTGCAGAAGGAGATGTACATCCAGCAGCTGAAGATGGAGCAGGAATTGCCCAGTGCTGCCTCCCAGCTGGCTCTGGAGGGCCAGGCCAAGCTAGAGGTCAAGGCAGAGACCAAACCCAACGCAAAAACCATGCAGAGCCCAAAAATCCCAGAGAAGAAAGCAGCTTGGAACCAGAGCCCTGGCAACCCCCACAGCAAGCCCTGGGTGGTGGAAGGGAAGGAAGCTGCAGTGCTCAAGAGGCCTCAGAGGATGCCAAAGGACGGGAATAACCAACAGGTCCTGCAGCAGACCATCCAGTCCAACCTGGAGTGCTTCTTGTTCCTGCAGCAGGCGGAGGAGGCCGAGCGGTACCTCCTGCTGTACCAGAGCTCTCCAGTGCAGAGGAAGGTGCTGGACATCGGTGCCTACAACATCGTGATGCGCAGCTGGGCCAGGAAGGTACCGAGCTGCGGGTGCTCCGGGTGGGAGAGGGGCTGGCTCGTGAGGGAGAGCCTCCAGCTGGTTTTACACGTGGTTGTCACTTCAACAAGTGTTCAGACAGCACTTCTGGCAATGGGGACTGAGCTGGCATGAGGCCGCAGGTCTGTGTGAGGTGGCTTTGAGGGGAAGGGGTAGGGTGACTAAATCTGAACAGGAGTAGGGGGCATGGAGCTGTGATTTTGGGGCTGCTGGTGTCAGTGTCCACAGCCTCTTTCCCTTCTCAGTGCCCACAACCTCCTTCTCTTCTCAGTGCCCACAGCGTCATTCCCTTCTCAGTGTCCATGTCCACAGTGTCCTTCCCTTCTCAGAAGCTCCTTCTCTTCTCCCCTGCAGGGCTGTTTGAATCGCATTGACCGATTGTTTTCCATCCTGGAGTCTGCCGGCCTCCAGCCCAACTTGGACTCCTACGCGGTGGCCCTGGAGTGCATGGGCAGGAGCCAGTCACCTCCCAAAGCCATCTTGAGGTAACACCTGCCTCAGGTGCTGCTGAGCCTTGGGGACAGCAGCTCCACATCCTGTGCTTAGAGAACTGGGAGATGCAGTGGGTTGGGGTCAGGAAGAGCTGCCCCTTCTACCTGCCCACCTGGATGCTCTAACCCACTTCTCATGGCCAGATTTTGGGGTGAGCAGAACACCCTTCCTGCCCTTCCCAGCTGCTGGGGAGTTTGTTTGAGATTGTGCAGGGAGAGGAGATGTGGAAGGAGAGAACAGGCACTGTTCCCCCCAGAGCTGGGCTGGGAGAGGCCCTCTCCAGTAAGGGACTCCTTGGTTCTACACCCATCCCAGACATCTTTCTCCTTCTGGCCCCTCTATTGCTGCCTGGTGGGAATGACTTGGCACCTCTGTTTTTATGGCACTTCTGTGGAGTTTGCCCTTTTTGGTGGACTCAGTCACACAGCTGGTTCTTGCAGGGCTCTCCAGAGGAGCTTGGTCAGGAGATTCAGGTAGATTTCATGGAGCATAATGGACTGGAAAGTGTCAGTGCTAAAGTGAGCAGCTGAGAGAGCCCTGGAAGATTCCACAGGCTGGGCCTAGGGGCAGTGCCTGGGGCTGGAGGCGCAGCCAGCTCCTCTCCAGAGGATGGAGAAAGCTCCTGATGCGCTGAACCGCAGGGATGTATCACTGGCCTCTCTGTCCTTTGGCTGCTGACAAATTTTGGATGCCTTCAAGGGAATATCTTCAGTCAGCTGACTCTGAGGGGGCTGGCAGTGACTGCTGGATGGTGTGGGAGCTGTGTCAGTGCAGCACAGGCTGTGGGGCTGCCTGTGGGCAGCTTGGTCCCGCAGTGGCCGGAGCTCAGCCTCCCTGCCCAGGAAGCTCTGCAGTGGTGCAGGCTGAGGGATGGACACCTGATCCCTGTAAGCTGAGGCGGGTGACCTTGTGGGACAGGCTGTGCTGAGGCAGCTCCTGCCCCGGCAGCTTCTGTACAACATGCTCAGGCCCTTGGGGGAGACTGAGCCTGTCGTGTCTGCCCCTCCTCAGGTACTTGGAGCAGCTGAACAGCAATGGCTTCCATGTGGATGAGCTCTTCCAAAAGTGCCTGTTTGAGGAAGATGAGAAGGAGATGGTGCTGCGGGCCATCAGGACTGTCCAGCCCAACTACCAGCTGCCATCTCCACCCAGCCCCGAGATCTCCAAGTCTTCTCTGCTCCAGGACTTCTATTCCAGGGTAAGCCACAGAGCTCAGGGAGGTGTTGAAGCTGGCCAGGTGGTGTTCACAGGTGTTCCTAGGTACAGCCCAGGAGAGGGCTAAAAAGAAAGAATCTTTTAACCTAATCTCTGCTTAATAGCTCACACAAATCATCAAATGAATGACATTACCAACAGCCTTACAGGGGAACAGCAAAGCAGAGAGCTTGCAGGGGGCTGGAGATGGCCTCCATGCACAGGATGGGGTGCTTGGGGAGGTGCTTGGCCATAACACAGGAGAAGAGCAGCTTCTGAGGTTTGCCCGCCAGAGATTTCTGGAAGGCAAAGGTGCTCTCAGCCCAGAATTGTACCACAAGCCTCTTGCAGGGAAGCTGGGAGAATGAGCACGGCTTCTCTTCCTCCCACTTTTGGCACTGACTGCCTCTCTCCCATTGCAGGAGACGATGGTGTCGTACCCCAAGCTGGATTTCTCCGTGAAGGAGCTGCAGGAGCGCTTCCAGCAGCAGCTGGAGATGGAGCTGAAGAACACCATAACCATCGAGTCAGTGGAGGCAGCCAAGCCCCTGACCCCAAAGGCAATCAAAGCGGTAAAGCTCAGGGCTCTGGGGGCAGCCCTCAGGACCTGTGGGTGGGAGCTGAGGGTCTGTGAGCTAAAGAGGGGGCAGCTCATGCTGAGCAACTCCCTCCCTTCCTTTTCCATGCAGCGTGAGCTGCTGGGCAGGCTCCGCTCCCAGTGGCACGGCGCCATCCTCCAGGCCCTGCAGAATTCCAAGCGCAACATGGCCAGGCCCAAGAGGCTGTCCAAGTACAACGTCCTCTACCCCTACCTGTGTCTGCTGCCAGATGAGGACTATGTGGACATCATGATGCAGGTAGGAGCCTGCCCTGCCCTCACAGCAGTGGGGCTGGACTATCAGCCGTGGGGCTGTCAGAGTATTAATGTCCCACTTGAGCCAGTAGAATTGGAATTTCCTGGGAGTTTTAGCAGGTTATTAGGTGCAGGCTGTCTGCTTCCTCTGCAGGGCAGCCAGAGAAATCCATGCTCTGTCCTGATTGTTTTTCCTTCCTCACCATCTGTTCAGTATAATGGAAATCAGCATCTTCTTGTGCTCCCTGCACAGCAGCTTAAACTCCTGCTCTGTCTCTCTGCTCTGTCTCTCTGCTCTGTCTCTCTGTTCCTCCTTCCTAAGACCCTCTTTGCCTTCCCCTTTCCCAGATCCTCAATGATCTGTCTCCACAAGGTGAGTCCCTGGCAGTCCTGGCCAGGGAGCTGGGCTCCAAAGTCTACGACAGGTACATCATCCAGAGGAAGCTGCGCAGCTGCCAGCTGGAGAAGGTGCAGGAGGTCTATGGGAACTACATCCAGCTGCTGGCAAAGGACAGCCAGGTAGGAGCCCTTGGAGCCAGGTGTCCCATGCAGGAAAGCTCTGGGCTTTGCAGGGCAGGGAAGGACAAGAGGGAAGAAAGGGGGCAAGGTCCTGGGCACCTCAAGGACCAGGTGAGCAGGTTGTTCTCAGAGCTGAGTGCTCATAGGGGCAGGCAGGTCTGCAGTCTGGGCAGGAGGGGCAGGATGCTGTGGGGACAGGGTGTCAGCACTGGGATGTGGCAAGAGGAAGGACTTTGCAGTGCCACTGTTCCTGTTCTCACTGTTGGGCTCACCTCAGCCCTCCTTCCCCAAACACCCCTATCAGGGAGGACCTTGTGGGGACACAAAGACAGGAGAGTCCTTCTCAGAGGCACATCCCAGGCAGATACATCCCATTCAGCAAAGCCCCTCCAGCTGACTCCATTTTCTCCTTCCACCTCCCAGCCTAAGCAGTACTTGCCACGGGAATACTGGGAGAAGCTGGTGGCAGAGGCAGGCTTTGGGCCTTCCCTGACCTTGAAGAACTGCAGCTGGCCCTGTGTGATCCTCATGCGTCTGGGCATGCACTTGCTGGAGCTCCTGGTGAAGGCTGTCAAGGTGCCCAGGAACATCCTCAATTATCGCCTGCAGTCCAAGCCTATCCCTGTCCTCTACCATGTCTACTCCTTCTACAGTAACTGGCAGGTGAGTCTCATCCTGGGGGCTCTGGGGCTGTGCAGGATACCCCTTCCTCAAAATCAAACCCTTGCAAGGCCCATTTTTTGTCCTTGCTACCATTCCTGCTTGGGGATGCTTTGAGGAGCCCATGATTCTGTGTGAGTGCTCTCCTTACTTGGCGTGATCCTCATGGAATGCCTGACTGACCACAGGCTCTTCCACCCTCCACCAGCCCTAATCCTCTGCTGCTGATTCTCCTCTCCAGGTTGGGCTGATAAAGCCCCATCCCATCTTCTCCCAGCTTGTGTCAAAGGCTGCAGAGGCCACGCTGACCTTCAACTCCTCTGCCATGCCCATGCTGTGCCCGCCGGTGCCCTGGACCTCCCCCAATTTCGGTGCCTTTGTCCTCAATGACACCAAGCTGATGCGCTTCATGGATGACACCAACCAGCACCAGCTGCTCCTGGAGCAGTGTCCCCTCGTCAACCTCCACCCCGTGCTGGATGCCCTCAACCAGCTGGGCAACTGTGCCTGGAAGATCAACCAGCCAGTGCTGGATATTATCATCTCCATCTTCAATGACAAAGGGGACGAGAAGCTGGACATCCCACCGCCCCTCTCTGAGGCTCCCAAGCCTCCCACTGCTCCTGGCCATCCCTCCACCTGGAGCAAGTCCCTCAAGCACGAGCTGTTCCTGTGCAAGAAGAAGGCTGCAGAGATGCACAGCCTGCGCATGGACGCGCTCTACAAGCTCTCCATCGCCAACTACGTCAGGGACAAGGTCTTCTGGTTCCCTCACAACATGGACTTCCGTGGCAGGACTTACCCGTGCCCGCCCTATTTCAACCACCTGGGGAACGATGTCACCCGGGCCATCCTGCTGTTTGCAGAGGGGAGGCCACTGGGGCCAAGGGGGCTTGACTGGCTGAAGATCCACCTCATCAACCTGACGGGGCTGAAGAAGAAGAACACCCTGCAGGAGCGGCTGGAGTATGCCAATGAAGTCATGGAGGACATCCTGGACTCGGCTGACCGCCCGCTCACGGTACGTGGGAGCTTCTGGGGAGTGAAATACAATGGAAATCAGAACCGATTTTGAAACAAAAACGTTTTGGAAGATATGCTTTTGAGAGGTAGAAAGGGAAAAAGCAATGCAGAGGTGCCTAAATAACCTGTTCCTGTCTGAAAACGTGATGAAAAACTGGGGAGGTGCAGGCATGGTGGGAGGAGGTGCTGTGTCTCAGGTGCTCAGGGGCTCCTGCCTGTGATTTGAGGGGCACAGGAGCACTGCCTGCTCCCACCAGCCTGTGCTTTCTCATTCCCAGGGCAGGAAGTGGTGGATGGACACGGATGAGCCCTGGCAAGCCTTGGCATGCTGTATGGAAATTGCCAAAGCCTCGAGGTCCCCGGATCCGGCAGCCTACATCTCTCACTTCCCAGTTCACCAGGTAGGAGCCCAGCAGATCCTCACAGCCTGTGTGAGGCTCAGTGGGACAGAGAAGGAGCATCCAGGTCTCCAGTGCTGCAATCCCTGCTCCACGTGGCTGGGTTTTCTTAGGAATGGGGATGTTGTGTTGGGCATCTTGGCATGAGAACTCTGGTGATTTGCTGCTGCCTGCAGCCATCCATGAGCTGGTACAACCAAGGGCTGCCTCACTTCCCTTGGCTCGAGCACAGCCGAGCTGGGAGGTTGCTGGCAGCTGCCACAGAGTGAGAGCCAGGCCAGTCTCACCTTCTGTAGCTACAGGATCAGGACTGGAAGTTGGCCCAGCAGGACAACACCTGGCTGTCTGGAGTGCTCAGAGCTGTGCTTTGGGGGCCGTTGCTTCACTCCTTTGCTCCAAGGCTGAAGCCAAGCAGCTCTGCAGGAGCCAATATGGGAGGTCTGGAACTCTGAGGAACAGCTTGGGGACAGAGGTGGTTGTCCCCCATCTTCAGTGGCCTGTCACCATGTGCCCTGTCCCTGAAGGCACCTGTCCTCCCTGCTGCACAAAGACAGGGCTGATAGTGGTCATGGGAGAGGAATGGCTGCTCCTTTCTCTTATGAGGCCATCAAGTGGCTATGACTGAGTGGGGAGGGCAGCAGTTGTTCTGCCAGTTGTGATAGTCTGGAATATGCATGAGACAGTCAGGGCTGATATTTTGATGACAACAAAAGATCAAGAGAGCAGCTGGGGGTGTTTGGAGGGTGCAGCTAATGAAGAATCAGCAAGGACTTCTTCTGGAGGGACCAGAGTCTCGTTTAGCCTGAGTCATCAATGCTCAATTACTGGAGCTGTCAGGTCCTGGCGCTGCCTTTCTGCACTGCAGGGAGTGGGGAGAGGGTGCAGGAGAAAGGAGGCCCTGCTTGAGGAACCTGACAGTCCTGGGGTATCTGTGGCTCCCTGGACCAGGGAGAGCCTGAGCACAGGGTGCCAGGAATGGCAGCACATCTGTGAGAAACATTGCTGCCACTGTGGTCTGGGGAGAACCAAGATCCTCATACACCATCATTCAGGTCCTGTCTGTCTCACCCAAGCTGCTCTGGGTTCCAGGAGGGCTGCAAGGGCAGCTGCTGTGGCAGGCACTCACTGCCTCTGATGCAGCTGTGGGAAATCTGGGTGGGACCTGGGTTCTGTCAGAGAGATGTTTTCATCCGCTGGCAGTGCAGCTGGCTGGAGCTGCAGAGCCAGCTGGGGCATCCTGAGGGATCTTTGACTTGGCCTGCCTTTTCCTGCCTCTGATCCCACTGCTGAGACTGTTTGGACTGCTGGCTCTTGGGGCTGCTTTTAGCATCCCAGATGTATTTAGTGTTTTCCCAGTTTCCTGGTTTTCAGTGGTTCCATCAGAGTTTCTGATGTCTTTGGAAACCCGCAGAGGTGGTGATGCGAGGTTTCTGTTTTTAAACCTCACAGGTCACAGTAGTTAGGGATGGACCCAGGCATGGCCAGAAGTCAAATGGTCACTGCTGGGAGATGGTCACTGCCCTGAAGAGGGGAGGGGGGTGGAAATAATGACCACCTGAGCCCAGGGTACTTATACACGTGGAGGGAGGGGTATGAGGGGTATGAGCAGGCCTTGTTTGAACTCCTTGTTTCCCTTGTGCTCTTGCTGCAGGATGGCTCCTGCAATGGGCTGCAGCACTACGCAGCGCTCGGCCGGGATCTCAGCGGCGCTGCCTCCGTCAACCTGGTGCCCTGTGGGCTCCCTCAGGATGTTTACAGTGCAGTGGCCCAGCAGGTGAGGCACAGTGGGGACACTTGGGGTCCTTTTGGACCTGCCTCCTCCTCTTGGTGTGTGCAGGGTGGCTCCAGCTCCCAAGGAGAAACGTGGGGATGAATGTGCAGAGGGCTGGGGAGGCATGAGCTGGACAGAGATGGGGATACTCTGTCCCTGAGTGGGATCTGACTGGAGATCTGTCCTCACAGAGGTGGCTGTGAGAAATCCCCTGGGATTTCTGCTGTCTTCACTTGTCCTTAATGAAGCCTGGGAGAATTAGACTGGAGAGGTAGAAGAGAGCAGAGTGTGTTCCTCATCCCTTGGTCACAGCTGGCTGGCCCATGGCTTATGAGATTTTTCTTCCTTGAGCTGAGTTGGAGGGAGCGGAGAGAGATTCAGCCTTGGTCCTGCTACAAAATCTTTGGTTTCTTTGGCAAGAAGTGACGTGAAATTTGCCACTGGGAGACTGCTGAGAGGCTCATTCAGCTGGCACTGGGCCCTTCATCTCCCATCTGGGTCTCAGGAGGTTTTCTCCAGGAAGCACCACACCAGAGAGCAGGAAGAGTTCATGGGAGTGCAGGACTTGCTCAGTTATCACTGGGGGGCAGAGGCAGGAGAGCCCAAGTTCTGAGCCACAACTGAGCTGTGTCCTTGTCCCAGCTGGCACCACCTTGGACAAGAAACAGTGCTGAGGCAGCAGGGAAGGCTCTGCAGGCACAGTTATCCATGATGGATCCCTTCAGCAGGTGCCTTCTGTTATCCAGGGTGGTGAAAATGGGCTGCAGGGACTCTGACGGGAACTTGAGCCAGGCAGTGCTCAGCTGGGAGGGTCCCACAGGTCACCAGCACGGAGGGGGCTCCAACCAGCGTGGCTCATGCCAGCACTGACTCTCCAGAGTCAGACTCACCAGAGGCACTCTCCTCAGGTGGAGGAGTTTCGGAAGAGGGATGCTGAGCTGGGGGTGAAGGTTGCCCAGGTGCTGCAGGGCTTCATCAGCCGCAAGGTGGTGAAGCAGACGGTGATGACGGTGGTGTACGGGGTCACCCGCTATGGCGGCCGCCTGCAGATAGAGAAACGCCTCAAGGAGATCGACGAGTTCCCTGAGGTAGCATCCCTGTGTGTCCCCCCTCCCTGCATCCTGCCACTTTCCTCTGCGTCTGTGGCAGTCCCGTTGCGTGACCCGTGGCTCTGCCTCTGCTCTGTGCCAGGACTACTTGTGGGAAGCATCTCATTATCTGGTGAAGCAGGTGTTCAACAGCATCAAGGAGATGTTCTCAGCGACTCGAGATATCCAGGTAAGGAGCCTCTTGCCCCTTGTCTCCACTTTTACTTCTTCCCTGGTCCATTCATACATAGACAAGGGGAAGCTTTGTGGGGGGAGATGGGTCTTCTGGCCCAGAGAGGATCCTCCTGCACCAGTGCAGAGGTGTGGGATCGTGCCAAACTCCCCAGTAAACACTGAAATGTCACAGTCGGTGGCAGGAGAGAGGGTGGCCTGTGCTGGGAGGGGATAGGGTCTCCCAGCTCCACACTAACTCCATCTGCTTCCTCCCCTCTTCTGAAGAACTGGCTGACAGAGAGCGCCAAGCTCATTGCCCAGTCGGGCCGGACAGTGGAGTGGGTCACACCCCTGGGGCTCCCCATCATCCAGCCCTACTATCGCTCCAGGTCCACTGTGGTGAGTGTCCAGTGTGAGGTCTCATGGCACACCCTCCCTGTGCCTCGGTGGGAGCAGGGAAAAGACAGCCAGGCTAGGGCCCAGCGGGTTGGCATCACTGGTAGGTGAGCCTGCAAAGCAGGTAGGATCCCTGTGTACAGGCACATCCTCCAGCCTCATGGCTCCCTGCAGAGCCTGGAGTGTGTGGGTGGGCTGGTGAGGAAGCTCTGCAGCTCCATCCCACTCAGGCAGCTGGGGCACGGGCCGTTCCCCGCTCCCAGAGCCTCCTCAGGGCTCGTGTGACTCAGTCTCGCTGCTGTCACCTCCCACGTGCTGCTGTGCTGACTCACAGCCCCGGCTCCAGCAGCCCTTCTCGGGCCAATTCACCCTGCGAGGGCCAAGGGGTGCAGATGCCCTGCCAGCACCCTCAGGAGGGGAGCTGGGCAAGGTGTCACTGGGCAGTGGCAGCTGGGACACCCTGGAAGGGCACAGACGCCTCTCCAGAAGAGTGGGGCAGTGCCCAGCCCCTTGTGGTGCCAGGCAGTGCAGGGTGGCAGCTGCTCCCCTCTCTCTCCCCACAGCTGAACTGTGGCATGCAGCGCCTGAGTGTGAAAAACCCCAACAGCAGCCAGTAAGTACAAAACCATGGCCTGCACTGCAGCCCTGCTGACCCCAGCCTGTGCTCTGGGGACAAGGCCTTCCTATCAGGGAAGCTGTCAAGGAGTGCCAGAGCTCCTGTTACTGCCCCTGAACTGCAGAAAGCTGAACAGAGCAGCAGGGCCTTGGGGCCCCTCAGGGCAGCCCCCTCATCCCCAGGCTGGGGTGGCACTGCCTCTCTGTACCAGTGCTGTCATCTTTGGCCCAGAAATGCCCCAACTCCTCTGTGCCCTGCTTTGTCCTGCAGGAAACCTGACACTGTGAAGCAGAAGAATGCCTTTCCCCCCAACTTCATCCACTCTCTGGACTCCACACACATGATGCTTACAGCACTGCACTGTCTCAGGTAGGGAGTGGGCAGCTGGGCTCTCAGAGGGCTCTTCCCTGGCTCAGGACTCTCCTGGGAGAACATTGCTGGGGCAAGGCACCACATGGGACTGAAGAGTCCCTGGTGGGAGGGCATTTGGGGTTCCTGGCAGAAAAGGAAAGGAGGCAGCAGGGCAGGGACAGGGTGATCCTGGGATTGGCCACCTCCCTCTGAAGATCTCCTGTGCAGGGAGTCCCCCTCTTGTGTGGTCCCTGCTCCTGTCCCAGCCAGAGGTTCTTTGTGGGGTGGGTCCAAGTCACAGAGGGGTCTCAGCACTGCTTCATGGCACCTTTGCCTCCTCCCAGGAAGGGCCTGACCTTCGTCTCAGTCCACGATTGCTACTGGACTCACGCGCTCACCGTGGATGTCATGAACCAGGTAAAAGTGTCCTGCTGGCTCCCTTGTGAGCAGGATCTTGCTGATCTGTGCTCTGGGCCCATGCCAGGCCTCGCCTCCCCTGGGCTTTGCTCCATAGGCTGATTGATTCACCCGGCTGAGGTGAACCTGGGATGTTTGCTGGCAGTTGCAGCTGATTTCCTGGTGCCCCATCTCCTCCCACTCTGCAGGGAGCATGTGGGGAGAATCTGTGGAAACGGGCACTGAGCACAGCCCTGGCAGAGCTGGTGCCACTGCCCTGCCCTGGATCCTTCCCAAGGGCTGCTGTGCTAATGAGAGTCGACCTCTGCTTCACACCTCCCCAGGCTGATTCCCTTCACCCTTGTCTGGCAGCACCCCCTTCCCACTCCTGCTGCTTCCCCTGCCCCTCACCTCTGACCTGTCACTGAGGGAAGGAGGGAAAACACCTGCTAAGCTGCACCTGACTGTTGTCTCCCTGGGTCAGGTCTGTCGGCAGCAGTTTGTGGCTCTGCACAGCGAGAAGATTCTGCAGGATCTGTCTGAGTTCATGCTGGAGAAGTATTGCAGGTATTCCTGACCTCTTGGTTCCCCCACCTCCCAGAGGTCGTGTCCAGGTGCTAACAGGTTATGTCACCTGTTTGGGGGTTGCTCTGGGGGGAGGCTGTCCTTGCCTGACACCCAAATCACCTTCAGTAGCTGTGTAAAAACCAAGGGCTCTGCACCCTCTTGCTGCAGAACCAGGGGAGGGTTTGGCAGCCTTAGGGCTGCTGGGGCTGGGCTCCTGCTCTCACCGTAGGGTACATGGTCTCTTTTGGAAGAGCTGAATCCTGTTGTCAGGGACTGCACTAGGGAGCAGAGGAGGGTGTGCCTGGTTCCAGATAACCTGTGTTTATTTGCTTCCTTTTAGTTCATCCAGTTCCAGCACAGAGCCCGTAGCCCGTTGGCAGAAGAGACTGAAGGAGCAGCTGTCCAATGTCCCCAGGACAGGTAGGAGATGAGACAGGAACATGCAGAGCACAGGAGCATTTTGGAGACAAGGGGAATGAGATGGAGTGGCCCCCAAAACCACTGAAAGACAGAAAGCCAGAGCTGTCTCCTAGGATCAGGCTTCCCCTCCTGCAGAGCCATGGGCCAGAGCAGTCCAGCACGTCCACATTCCCCTGCAGCTTTCTTCTGAGTGATCCCTGCCATCCTCGCTGAGTCCCTGGGATTTCCCCCAGGCTGACCCAGCTCTTCCCATCCTGCTCTTGTTCCGCTCCCACCTGTTTCCAACCCGGAGCATTTGCTCGGAGATGGGAGTGAGGGACTCAGCATGGTAATTGCCAGGATCTAGATGATATACATGCAATGGGATTAAGGCAATTAGTTTAACTCCTTCTAATCCCTCAGCCCTGTGTCTGCCAGGCCATCTGGCTCTGCCTGACCTCTGTGTGGAGTGGCCCAGCGCTCCATGGGCAGCACAGTCCAGGGGCAGGGATCCTTCAGACACTGAAGCCACTTCTCTCCCCCTGCCCATCCCCACCTTGCTCTCCTCTGACCTTTCCTTTGCTCCCCTCAGGTGAATTCAACCTGAACCAAGTGATGGATTCCACATATTTCTTCAGCTGAGCCCCAGCAGCCCACAAGGCCCTGAGATACCTCTGCACCTCCAGCCGTGGTGGGCACTGGCCCACGATGTTCTTCTGTCCCACATCTCGTGGAGGAGGAGTTGCAGCTTCCAGCCCAGCGAGAGCCCTGCCTCACTCTGAGGTGCTGGGGCAAACTGAGACTCTGCTGGAGCAGCTGCTGGGGGACAGGGGCTCTGCACGGTTTGCTGTCCCTGCCTGTCCCAGCGCAGGGAAAGGGCACCAAGCCCTGCAGAGGGCTGCAGCTCAGGGGGCAAAGGGGTGGCAGGAGACGAGCTGGCTCCCCTCAGCCCTCACCCCACTGTCCTTTGCCTGGCTGTTGCCTGTCCTAGGGTGCTGTCCCTCTCCTTCCCTCTCTGCCAGCAGGGCTCAGCCTTGGAGGGGCAGGCACCTGACCCAGCCACAGCAGAAGCCCCAGCCAGGCCCTTGGCCACAGAGCAGGTGCTGCTCTGCTCTGCTCCAGCTCTGGGCAGTCCTCACTGTCCATAGCGCAGTCTCTGCAACTCTTGACTCTCATTTCCAGGGTTGGGTTTTGCTGCTGCTCACTGGGGCTCAGGCAGGGAAAACCACTAACTTGGGGGTCAGCATGTATAATATTGTAAATAAAATGTTTTTTTTTGAAATACAAGATGGGCCCTGTGTCCTCAAAATCTTTGCCTGAAGTTGTGAGATGCCTGGGCTCTTGCCTCACACTGCCAGGGGCACGGGGAGGTGGGATTGCTGCCTCCCAGCCTGTTCTGCTGACTGGTTGGGCTTCGGTTGCTCACAGGGGTGTCACATTCTGGGAATGCTTCTGTAGCAGAAACATGGAATTGTGCCAGTGCAGCTACAGTGGGAACTGGACTCTCATAGGGACCAACTGCAGCTTTTCCAGCCAGGAGCCTCCCATTCTCACTGGACTGTGGCTTCCCAGACTTCCTCTTCACTGGGCTGGTGCTGGAGATGGTTGGCACCTTGCAACTGGAGCTGTGTTTGGCCCAGTTCTCAGCTGTGCCCTATAACCACAGGCTCAGTCAGCCTGCACCCAGCTTCTTCCTGGCCGCTGCTGGAGCGAGGGGAAAGCTGCTGGCAGAGGCTTTTCACCTTGTGGCTTTCCTGGCAAGGCAGGCAGCTCTTCAAAGGACAAAGCTGCATCCTGCAGCCTGAGCTGGGGCTGTGCCCAGCGTTCCCCCTCCCCGGGCCGGGCAGGAGGAGCGGGAGGCGCGGCAGGGAGGGACGGTGGCGAAGAAGCAGAGCCGGAGTCGTGCGTAGCTCTGTCAGCTGCTGACGTTTATTGCACAGGATGGGCTGGACGGGAAGGTGGACGCTTGGAGTGGGGCCCTGTCCCTCCGGCTGCTCGGCCGCAGGGTGCCGGGGCTGGCGCGGGCCCCGCGCTCGCGGTACATTCAATGTGGAAGGCTCCAGAGTGCGAGGCAGCGAGGCACACGCGCGCACACGCACACACACACACACACGCACCTGCACACACCCACACGCGCGCACACACACAACACACGCACAGGCACCTGGTACACGCGGTAGGTGCCTGCCCCAGCCCCAGGGCTCGGGCTCCAGCGCCTGCCTCCGTCCTAGCGCTGCCTACGGGGACGCGGGGCTGTGCTCACCCCCAGCCCCGGAGTGGGGGACAGTGTGTTCGTGGGTGCTTACAAGGCTCAGGGCGACCATCCCTCAGACCCTTCCCAACTTACCTCCAGTCCTGGACCATCACCCCTCGCCTTGGGTCTGTGAGAGGGGCGCAGGGACACGTGCGGCGCCGGGGCTGCGCCGACAGCCCCAGGGAGGTGTCCTGCGGGTCACACACAGGGATGTGTTCAGGTCAGAGATATCATACACAGAGTTGGTCATGGCGAGGATGCAGCTGTGGCTTCTATGGGCAGCCGGGGAGGCCAGGGGGCAGCGGGGCTTCGCCGCGGGGAGCGGGCGATACAGGGTCAGACTTTGGTCGGAGACGACACACCCGGGGTGTCACCCAGCCCAGTGACCCCGCGGTGGGGGGAGGGCACAGCAGC